>CADDXX010000040.1:498338-633281 GCA_902810485.1 Alauda arvensis
GGGGCAGCCTCACYTCGAGTGCTRGGGACARTTTTGRGCGCCACAATATAAGGAAATAAAACTATTAGAGAGTGCCCACAGGAGGGCAGCAAAGATGGTGAAGGGCCTTGMGGGGAAGCCTAATGAGGAGYGGCTGAGGGCACTTGGTCTGTTCGGCCTGAAAGAGAATAAGGGGAGACCTCATTGCACTCTGCAGCTTCCTTGTGAGGGGAAGAGGAGGGGCAGACACTGATCTCATCTCTGTGGTGACCAGTGCAGGGCCTGAGGGAATGGCCTGAAGCTGTGTCAGGGGAGGTTTGGGTTGAATATTAGAAAAAGTTTCATCCATCTGAGGTGGGTAAGCACTGGAACAGGCTCCCCAGTAAAGTGCTCACAGCACCAAGACTGAGTTCAAGAAGTATTTGGGTGATGCTCTCAGGCACATGGTGATCCTTGGGGATGGTGCTGTACAGAGGGAAAAAGGGGTGGGGAGAAACAAAATTGATGGTGTCTTTGCTATTCTTACCCTTGGCAATAACAGTAAATTCACGCATTAATAAACCAGTATAAAACTAATGGATTTTGTCTCTGAGATAGAACTGTTTTAAACCCTTAACTCAGGAGTTCAAATAGGAAAACGGATGAAGTAATACAATATATACACAAATTCTAAGAAAAATCAGCTGCACTTGCCAGGCATTTTTCCTTATCTGCTGAAGAAGGACAAAAAAAAACCCAAACGAAACAGAAACACCACTTACTTTCCAGCAGCCTGTGAAATCATATGTCCATCAGGTCATCTTCCATTTCTTTCTGACTGTTTCAGAATATCTCTTTCCTCACCACTCCTCTCTGTCACCTGTTTTTGCTAAAGAAAAATTTGAGATTCTTCACTCTGTAGTAAAGAGCTGATATAACAGCTAGGTTAGGGATGCCTCCCAAGATGCACCCAGAGAAAAAAACTAGAGCTATTTCACCTATACAAAGATCCACCTAAGCCCGGTCTAATGGCTTGTTGAAAAGTAATGTCTCTTTTAAAATATTCATGTGCACAAACAAAATTCTGACAAAGAAGATATTAATTAATATTGGAAGGTTTTTTTAATACTACCTGAAAAATAAACACAGATTTTTAATTAAAACGCAGTTTTCCAGTAGATTTCTTCTGGATTCTTTAAGATTTATTGCAATATTCTGCCTGTGCAGAGATTTTGTATCCTTTATTCAACAGTATTCCATTAAACAAGAGRTGATTTCATCTGGTTATTACTTGCAGAGCTCTGAAACTTTTGAGACATTATCCCAAGCCTTAGGAACTCAGTTTAAAGTAGTAAGGTACACTTAAACTCTTGTGATAGCATCTGTATTTTTAACCAACATCTGACGAAACACAGGAAAGTATTAAAAATATATCTGGCAAAAATGCTTAAGTGCTGTGAACTATTGCATTTTATATAATTCGGCCTTTTTCTACTTTAATCCAGGTAAACCTTTTTTCCCATCATTCTTTTCCAGTAATAATATTGTGATATCTCACAATCCATTGATCATACTTGCAAAATTAGAAAAGCAGTTTTAATCTTCTTTTAATGAATTATTTTTCTATTCCAATTAGACAGTTAATTTCTCCATGCTCAAACATCATCTCTATATAGATCTAGTTTAGCTGAGTCTTTTCTTTCCTCTCTTATAAAGCTCTACTTTCATTTAAATCATTGTTTATTATCCAACAGTCAAAAACTACTTTCATGATTGATTCACATGACAAAACAGGGTTTTTTTCATGTCATACCTCCTCTTAAATATCCTGCCTTCCTAATAACTGGGAACAGGGTGTCATCATACTTTTATACACTGTAAACAACCAATAAATTGTTTCATACACCTGGCAAAATAAAATTAAACATTTGGAAACTGACTCTAATTTTATTTTAAGATTACCATAGAAAGTCTATTAAAYTGTGGGAAGTACAGGACCTACAAGAGAATTTCACCATGTTCTGTACATATGTTTCAGAACTGGTAAAAAAACCCCAAACTAACAACATTGCAGAGCTTCAAACTTGTTCAGTATTTACATGAGGGGAAAAAAATTCAAAATCTTCAATCTAATTTTTAATTTTCTCTAAACTCCATAAAATAAGAAAAGAGTATATTTTGTTACTTTAAGAGTATGTTTTTTTACTTTAAGTAATTTAATAGCTATTTTTGATGCTTCCTTGTGTTTAATTTCAACTCTAATTTTGCAATGAAGAAAAAAAGTTTCACCTAGTTAAAAGAACATCAAAATATCCTAATGGTGCACTAGAGAGACTCTGAAGATGGACTCATTAAATGGCAGGTCTTTATTTTTCCCCTTCAGCTAGTGAGATAGCTAAATGTCTTTGTCAGCTTCTGTTGTGAGGAAGAACAAAACATACAAAAATCTGCAGAGGGAATATTATTACAGCCAGCTTATGCTATTTTGCCCTTGCTGCTTTTTTCATTGTCATCACTGCTGCATCCAGGTGTCTAAACACTCTGCATGCCTTCTGCATCATACTTTTGTCAAAGGCAAGGATCAAGTGTTTTTCACTGCAATTTTCTGCTTTGACAGCAACCCCCTGTAACTAGACAATGACTGTTGGCATCCAATCAGCTTTACATTCTCTTAACAGTTACCATGTTTCCCTAGATTGCTAATGAGGATAGCACTGTGATTGTGACAAAGCCTTAGTTAAGTCGTGATATATGCCATCTCATTCTTCCCCTCTATCGTAAAAGATTTAATAAGCCATTATACACATGCAAAGTCAGCATCTGACATACGCTTTGCAAGGTCCTACTGATGCAAAAGTAGGACCCAGTGAGGGTTTAGACATGTTAAATTCATTCTGTGGAAATATGCATGTGCTTAGATAGCTGCTGTGCCAATTTTGCAAAATCAGTACTGTGCATATCTGCATCCCACTGCTCTCTTTCGGGATGCTCTACATTCTCCTGATAGGTACCACTTCAGACCTCTTGTGATCTCTCAAAAGAACCTTTCTCTGATTCACACAATTGGCAAAATACCTTTTCTTTCACCACTCACACATGCTTTACACTGAGTATCAACATTTTACTTTTCATATCAGCATCCTGGTTAGGATCCTCAGAAGGTCTGTTAGAGACAGATAAGTAAGGCTTTGGAGTATGGTTTTTAGAGAGCAACCTCTACAAAGCTGGTCAGACAATCTTACCAAAAACAGCAGATAAAATCCAGGTTCCACCTCTTGCTGAATTCCTTTGTGTGAGTGGTAATGTGTCAGATGTGGTCATTGTCCTCAGTTGAGTTAAAGAGAAGGTACAGACAAGACTGAGGGCAAATGGCTTAGAAGGAAGACCTGTAGCTATTATTAACTGTGAGCAGGAAGGGCTGCTTCAGAAGGAGGAATTCTAGTGAAAGGGTACTTTTGTGGTTGCATACAAAGTACTCAGAAACTAGATCAAAAAAAAAAATATTATTATGGGAAAAAGTAGAATCAGAGAAAAGAAGAGGGAGGCATAAGAGAAAGATAAAGACATGAAAGTGAAGAAGTATGGTTTACCACAAAATTGGCATGGAGTAATTTCAGTGGTGGAAATTTTTACAGCATTTTTGTCCATTTGTCTTTACAGTCACAGAAATTAACTCAGTAGCTTACCATTAATTTCTTTAGCTTGCAGCTTTTATTTTATAGTGTCTGCAATTTACTGGTTTGCAGACATATTAAGATTTAGTTCTTCAACAATCCTACCAAATAAAATGGTTCAGTCTCCTATTTTAGTAGCTCCACACGTACAATAAGGGTTTTCCCTTTTTTTATTAGTATGTTTTCCTAGATATGTTTTTTATCCAGTTATATAAACTGGCTTCCAAAAAACAAAAACCCCTTTATAAAGTAGATAATTGATTATTGTTTAAAAAAAAATTTCTATCTTCCTAACCAGCTTTTCACTGGTCTCTCCACAAATCTCTGGTGAAGGGTGTTAATTTCACATAGCATGATTTATCCATTATTACATGTTTTACTTGGAGTATAAGTAAAATTATATAATTTATAAAAGCTTAAGATCTGTAGTAATTGAATGGTCATTGACCACTCCCACATTTTAATTTTCCATTTTTCTCCAGTTCTCTGATTAAAACAAAAGTGTCAAAGTTGTCCTAGTAAAAAATCTGGTGTTCATTTGTTTATCAAGTGATGGCATGAAAGTTTGCACTATATTTTAAATAAACTTTTGTGAGTGCTTTTATCAGTGCAGCAAGACAGTATCATCTATATTACTGGAGTTAGCAATTGTTTGCAATTACTGTAAATTTGCCTTTGAAAAATTTAATCATTGCTGATCAGTAAAATGCAAGAAAGGCATGCAGGAGAAAATTTAATTCAAAAGTGAAAAATACGAAATTCAGTAGAAGAAAACTTGTTAGCATGATCTCTCCAGTCCTTTTATATAATTACCATAAATTGTCCTTGTTAGAAATATTTATTTCTATTGATACTATTTCTTTCCTGAGTAATCTTTTTCAATGTGTTGCGTTTCAGCCTCTTCGGGTCCAGGCCAGCTGGGAATAATGTGGCAAATAAAAGGAGAGGTCAACTGGATTGCTCGAAACAAAAGAGCTTTAATGATGGGTAAAATAGCAAAGGGATAAGCCGTGCATCCTATAGGGTCAAATCCAAAGGACACAAAATGGGGGAAACACAGCATTATATATCGAATGTTGATGGCACAGGGTCCAATTGAAACTGGGAATTGGAAGCATAACCTTATATGTAAACCTAATTTAACAAAGCATGAACAAGAACTGGAAACATCACCTTATTTGTAACAGCCTAATCTGCATAACATGACCCCTCTCTTCTCGCCATTACCTGAACATAAGTTTCCCTGCCTATACTCCCCTTTCCCATGGCCTCAGGTTGATGCCTCCTGGGAAATCAATTGTGGCCAGGCCATTGTCCATCCCAGCTTGTTGAATTCCCACATGTAAGTTACTATCTGAACAAATAAAATTATGAAGAAATACTTCTTTGATTTTTCTTCCACTCACTTTTGTTGCTTCTTGTCCTCAGCTGAAGTTGAGAGCATCTCTATACATCACTTTTTCCAACCCTATGCAGTAATTAAAAAAAAAAAATTGAAATGCAGAAACAGAAGCAGCCTTTTCATTAAGAATGGACTGTTTTCTAGACCCCCTAACCATTCTTGATTCTTCATCCCTCCTCTCTCCATGCAATGACAGCTACCTGTGATCAGGTAGATTGTAAAGAGGTTATGAATAGACTTTCCCTAACAGAAAACAATAATGGAGAAGAAAAATAGGCTGAAAAACCCTGGCTTATGAATTCTAACTGACACAAGATATCTGCCAAAATGACCTCAGATCTCAACAGAAATGTGAAAAAAAAAAAGTGTGGATCAGAAAGCTAATGAGTCATTATTCCTCTAATAATAATGAACATAGAAATGTTTTGTTCTGGGTTTTCCCTTCTGTTTATTTCTGTGTTGGCCCTAAGCATCTATCAAGACACCAAGTTATTTCACCATCCCTAAGGGAAAAATGATTCAGGAGGTGATTGATGGAGTTAATGGAATCTCACTTCTCCTCAGATGCCTGAAAACAAGTTATCTTCAGAATTGATTTGCTGTTTCTTGTAGCCATAGATCACACACTGAAAGTATCACTGAAACAGAGTATTACATAAATTCTTAAACTAGTCAAAATCTGAAATGGTAAATCCACCCAGTGCATGCAGAGGTTGCCATCACCGTTTAAATTCAGTCTAATCTTGTAAGTGAAAAGAAAGGTATTTAAGTCTGTCTAAAATCAACCTAGAAAGGCAAATTATGTCTTATGGTGAGCTGAAATATTGCTGTATACCATTTACTTAGATCTTGGCTAGCTCAGTTACCTCTGTGCCATACAATATTACAGAGTAGAGGTACATCAGTGTGAGCGGCAGCCACAGGAGAAGTCAAATCTTGCTTGTTAGGGAAAAAATTCTCAGGATGTCTGTAGTGTAAAGAAGGAAAGAGGAGAGACTGGGGTAGGAAACTGCTTGCAGAAGAAGAAGAGCTGTAAATATTTTTTGAATATCCGATGATCCAGGGTTTTATTGAGCTCATTAAAAAGCTGTAGATCCTTCATTATTTTAAGTCAATCAAAAAAGTTCTATTAATATTTCCTGTTAAACTACTCTTCTGTGTTCCTAGTGTTTGTTACTTTTGGAAGCTTCTTCTATAGCTATTGCCTGGTGCCTTTCAGCTGCTTTAGGATTTCTACCTCTAAATTGCCCTTCATTCTGTTGTTCCTCTTCCTCAAAGAGAAGATGATAAAAAAGAGAAAGAAATAGGATATGATCATACTGAAGTGATTTCTAATGTGTTTGCCTTGCTGGCCTTGAAAATTTGGATTTTTCACTTTATAATATCTATTTAAAAATAAATAAATTTATTAGCACTATTACCTTCATTCTATCTGACAGTAATATCCTGTAATTAAATATTACACTTCAAAGATTTTCTGAAGCAATAATATGAAGTTACATCATGTACTTCTACTCTTATCTTTCTGTATGCTTTCTCTTTGGGAAGATGAGAGATATTAATGAAGCCTTTTAGCTTGTATCTAGTCCACCCAGTTCACAAAAGAGGGGTGGAAATTTTAGTAATCTGTAAATTTGAATAAAGAGATAATCTGAGACTGACTCAGAACCATGGAGTTCTTATTCAGTAGGTTTCTATCACTCCCTCCTTAATAGATAATGATATCACACACAGCAGTGACTTATCACATGCTCTTATATTAGGTTCATGGAGTTAGTAAAACAAACCGCAGTTTTTCTGACACATAAGCAAAAAAAAACCAACAACAAAAAAAAAGGCATTGCATATGCAGAATAAATTGTCTCATTAACTAACTAATGAGGAATGACTTCTGCATACCCCATGGCAACTGTTCCTTTCTGCTGTCCTTTTCCTGCACTCATTACCAGCCATTTTCATGAAGACATCTTTCTGACTTTTGAGTCTTCTTCCCAATGAGGGAGCTACTCCCCAAGATTTCTGCCTCTAAAACAAAGTATTTTTTATGGTCATGCTCACACTTTGTTTAGCAACTTTTAAAACTGCATCCTATGCCTACTCTTTAATAAATGTGGTCATTTTGCTTTGCAAAATGTTTTTAATGTTTTGCCTAGTAGCCACACTGTTCTGCATCAAGCTGTTTCTCAGAAAACATTCAAACAAATGGAAGAACAGAAAACTAAGTTGTATAGGAAAAATTCCTAAGCAAGAAGAGGAAACTAAGATTTATTGGCTGATGAATCCAAGGGGAGAAAAAAGAAAAAAATATAGTRGTTTGGGCATGGCCAAATTTCTTTGACATGTTTCTGTCTGGGAAGGAGATGGGGAAAAAATGAGTCAAAAATCTGATACTGGGGGTTTTTGTTTGTTGGTTTTGGGTTTTTTTTTAATGTGATATTTATCTATATGAATTCAGTTATTTACCACATGTCACAACAAGGGTGTTGTTCAAACAAAATACCTGAACTAACTTTGATAAACATGTGAATTCTAGGGGATTGACTTCTTCAAAGTATTCATAAAGCAGAATTGCCAAAGCAGCAATAATTAGTCACTCATTGGGGGAAAAAATCTTGAAGAGCCAGTTGGGACATAAATATAGAAGGTACTGAATCCTCAGCGGAAAACCGTGTGTATGAAATTGTTATGAATGCTCTATCATGGCAGCAGGCATTTATCAATGATACTGCTTTCCATTTGGGAGGAGGAAACTAGATGCTAGCCTTACCTCTAAATCCAGGCATGGAAAATATATCCTTAATTAGCACAATGAACCAACTGAAAGAAATCCTGCATAAAATTCTGAGAATGTGTTTCATACCCTCCTCTATGGCTTTATTGTGGATTTTTTTCTATTTTCCTTGTTTTTCCCCAGCAGCTCCCCTTTCAGCTACCAGCAGCCACAGTAGCAGCACAGCTTGAAATGAAATCAACARCCAGAGGACCTCAGGATCAGAACACTAGATATCACTGACATGTTAATGCTGCCATATATAAAATAAACAGTGCCTACTCCTACTTACATTTACAGGCTAAAAGTGTTCACATTTTGTTTAATTTTCAAGGAGGGGGTTACTCAAGTAAGTAGAGCAATACAGGGACAGAACCTTTCCCCAGCTTTCTTATTCTTCTTGTGTAAATGTGGTGTCATTCTTAGTAAAAAGATTCTTGAAGTTTAATTCTTTCCATTCATTAGAYTGAAGTACTGTCTCCTGTACCCTACAGGGAAGCCAATTCATTAGTAGAAACACAAGTTTGCCCTCTTTAACTGCACCTCCAGGCATCCAGCAAATAATTTATGAGGCTGTGAGAAGTTTGACAATCAAAAAAGAATGGAAATTCACAAGGCAGACTCCTAGGAAATCTTAGTAAATGTATTTCTATTCTATTTGAGTTTAAAAATAATGTCCAAATTCCTCATTCAGCAATGAAGCAGTATGTTTTTTGTAATATGAAAATTTTTGGCTTCACTAAGCCAAATTAATCTTTGTCTTACCACTTGATATCACAGCTAGACAAGTATGATGGTCCACAGAGAACTTGGAAATATTAATTTTTCTTTTTTGTAYTCTGCATTAGAAAACCAGAAGCATTTCTTTAGGCTTTGGTGAGCAGAAACTTTAAATCCTTTCTTGAGAGAACCACAATACTTAATTTCCAAAATTCAGAAATACCAAAAAGCCTCAGTGGAATACACAAAACTCCTTAAAAATTAAAATAAGATGTCCAGCATAGAAACCAGAAGTCTTTCTCTTTGTGCTCTAACTGTTTAGAAAATCACTTTCTGTAGCATCAGGGAAAAAGGATTTCATACACGTGTATGAGTCAGTTGTTCAGAAAACACCTTTCCATCAATTCAGATAGAAGAGACAATTCTTCAGAAAAAGCTCAATTCCAGCTCAATAGCTGAAGATTTTATTTTTTTTCCTGTGGATGTTTCTCTACATAACATCTCCAGAAAGACCATCTCTTTCTCAGGCACAGTTGTAATGGTATTTCCCTGTGGGAAAAGACACCTATATGTTGCCCTCCCCAGAGGGCAACAGCAAAATCATCAAAGTATAGCTCCAAGTGAGATACTGTCCATGAGGTGACAATGGAARGAAGGGAAATGATTCTTCTTGTTCAGATTGTTCTTCATTTTCTCACAAATTATTAGGAAATTAAACTTTGGAACAAACCTAAACATAGGTTATCAAGAAGACAATATTATCTCTCATGAATTTAATAAAGCATCTAAAGAAGATAAGAGAACCTTTATCTTCMTATAATTCTTATCAAGTCTTCAAACAATATTAAATTCTTTTATGAGGTRCTGTATATATGTTGTTGCAAAAACAAAAACTTAATGTTTAAAATCAGGAAGCTTTTCTGATTGGACAACAACCACCTTACAATTGCCAGTTAACAATCCTTAGCCTCTTATTTAGAAAGTACAGCTGCATGTATCATTCAAATCAAAGAACTCACAGATGTTTTACATGGATATAAGAATGGCAGACTTTTCATTCTGGTGAGTCTATGCTATGTTGGGAGAGAGGAATCTCACAAAAATTTCTTCAGAGAACAAGGACTATAGTCTGCTACATGCCTGTCACACTTCAGCCTTAAACCAAAARGAAGTTCTGACAACATGACTTAGTGCTTCCCTGAGTCCAGTTGACTGTTAGGATTTGCAGAGATAATTGTCACTTACAGTAAAATTTTTCAAAGTTTGTTGAAAGAAATGTAGCTGAATCAACTTTCAGCTACACTGAAAGTCAGCTTTCATTTTTCCTTCCTTCCTGTATCTTCTTTTCTAATGTTTTCTTTGATGTGTTAAAAAAAAAAGTTAAATCAAAATATCAATTATAAAAGTTTTCCTATTTCAAGTCAGGAGGACAGGAATATATTTCACTGGCCATTGAGTACACCCATAAAGGAAATATCTCATTGTAGTAATCTCTGCAGGTCCACTGGCCAGATTGAATGGATCAAGATGTTTCTTACCATACTTAATTTAGATGTTTCTGATTACCTGCACTGTAATATTCAGTGAGATGAATATATTTTTATTTCATGATTATTCATAAATACAAATATGTTTTAATGAATGGTAAAATATGTAAGGTTTATCTAGAGAAAGAGAATCTTTCTTATATTTCTCTGATTTGTTCTCTCTCCTTTTTTCTGATTAGTTTTTCRTGTTCTGTTATACTTAATATGCATCAGATTTTAAAAATAATCAAGTATTTAGAAGCTGTGAGGCTTAGATCAGCCCTGGGGTTCCTGCAGATATCAGGAGATTGGAAGCAGCACATATTTTTTCTACTCTATATTACCCACTTAAAAAAAAATCATATTTCTTGAGCATAATGGATAGACTGCAATGATTTACAAGGAAATAATTTCACTGAGGGACTTTGGGTTGCTAGTATCATATAACACAAGAACAAAAGTCTGATTGGTTTATGATTTCACTGGGAAACTGAAAGGAAATTAATTCCATTTAACTCACTACTTGTCAACTCCTTTGTTGTTGTTGTTGTTTGTAATATATGTACCTAACACTGTGTTTTATGTCTGGAGATATTTCAAGCTGCTAAAACATTTATTAGTTTAATAATAATGTTAGAAATGATTGAGATGCTATAAATGTTTAAAATGGAGTATTGAAACTTCTGGGTTTGGTGTTCAAACTAAAACCATTTTGACTACAGTTTCTAAAAGAGCCAGGTAACCTGAAGCATGTTAACCAAGATAAAATAACCTAAGGTTTTGTTGATATGTCTGGACTTTCTGAAAAGATCAGAAAGATAGGTTAAAATGCAGTATTAAGCAAGGATTGTAATAGGATTGATGTACTATCCCTGCCCAGCTACTGCCCTTCTTCTGCACATTTGCAGGAAACAGAAATCTGATAACAAGGGGGAAATATCTTTGGGGAGCTTAGGACAAGAAAAGAGTGAAAGCTCTGTGGCTCACCCAAGTAATTGCCTACTGTATCTATACATCACATAATCATGGTGGGTCAGGTATTTCTGATTACTTTCTTAACCTAATGCCCTCTAGACTTGAGAAGGAATAGGATTTAATGACTTACACAAGTGTTCCTTGCTCCCTGATCAGCATCATCGTTCCCAGGTGAGTAGGTACTCTTTCTCTAGCCTGACCTTCACTAAAAGCTGACCTCCTCTCCAGGTAGCTCAGTTTAGCTACTACTTGCAGTTCCCAGGAAGACAGTTTCCTYAGATCAAAACATTAGTTTATAAGCAGATTTTAAGGCCTTTGTTGTCGCAAGAAAGAAGTAGACTTCTGTGGCCCTAGTTGAAACACATCCTTTGGATAAGCTCCAGCTTAAAACTGGAGCCTTTAAGACATTAACCCTAGTACCTGCAAATATCTAATGGCTCATAAGCCTGCAGGTTATAGTAAATCTATGAATGACCACAACACTTGTGTCACAGCATCACTTCTTGTTTTTCAAAAAATCTCTTTCCAACAAATGCCACCATCTTCCATTGCTTTCTCACAAGGCTTTTTTTTGGTTGATGGTCTTGTATTTGTGACTTGTCTCTGGCACACCAGTGATTTCCCTCCTGCATGTTAATRCAGTGGACACTGCGGCAGAAACTATTTTAACCTTTGTGAGAAGACATCACTGTTTTGTAATAAATRTGAGTGGGACTTATTGCTGTCACTGATTAAAAATAGCAGTAACATTTTGGTCACTCTTTTGGCTCCCAAGCAGGTTGGCTTAACCATTTATATTTCTTGATTAAATCTAGACAATTTGGTTCTCCAATTTGATTCCTCTCTGGTGCCTGCACAGGGAAGGGGTTGTTGATGACTGGAAAGGAGGCAGGCTGGACATTACCATGCCCTGACTGCATTGTCTCCTCCTCCACTCAGAGTTATGGTGACAAACACGGGGAAATCAACAGATGGGGAAAGGGAAAGAACCTCCCACTGGTTGGATTGTAATTGCATTTTGGGTGTCACTGCCTGATTCTGGTRTATGAGAGAAGGGAAAAGACTTAGGTATAAGCTGAAGTACACTGAAAAGAGGCATCTCTTCCTGGTATTTGAACTAGATGAAAAAAAGGCAAGACCAAAAAGACAATCTTAAATACTTTTAATTTAATTCTCTCCAGTTCACCCTTCTCACATTTCTTATTGTTTTTCATATTGAAATAAATATGCCACAAAATGGGAGGAAAAGGGTAAATAAAACATACTTTCACCACTGTCAGATGAACATATTTTAAAAATTCTGGAGATTATGAAACTGTTATTTTACTCAATGTTTCTCACCATGTTATGCAKTTTTTAAATTTCTACTGAGCTGAAAGTAAAGGATATTTTTATATAATATGGAGATTTTGTGGCGCTATTTCAATAACASTTGGTAGCAATAAAGCAAACAGGTACAATTAACTTCACATGCAGCAAAGTTACACAAGTATTTTATGGCTCACTCTTCCTGTAGTCACTGCAGAAATGATTATCCATCCTTCTGAGACTGGTTTTTAAATGTTTTACATGAAAAAATTTCCTGCATTTTTTTCTTTCCACTTTGTGAGAATGATCACCTTCTCACACCAGTAAAAAAAAGCCTGTTTTATCCAACATATGTTAAAATCTTATCCCTCTAAATATTTAAAATACCATTACTGCAAAGCCATCTAGTGGGAGCTCTGCAAGCTTTAGCATCTTAAAATTGTTGCTCAAAAATAGTTGTGAAATGAAATAACATTACAGTAGAGATTGTATATTCCTTGAAAGATCTAAAGGTTGCTTCAGTTATTCAATAGAAAATTAGATTTAAAAATATTTTCAATGGTGAGCTTATATTTTTAAGAATTCATTTGTACTATTTCAGTTTGAGCCAGATTGAGATTCTGCCAGCTCTTCACCCAGTGATAGTTATCAATAAACTAGGCAGAGATGGAAGAGAGCCTTGCTCTGAACTGGGAAAAACTGCCATCCAGAGTGATTTATCATATGCATAAAAGTCATAAAAAGACTGAATGATCTTTCTAAATGGCATAATACATTATACCAGTATTGAATAACAGAGCAGCTGAGATAAGAACCTTGTGATACAGCAAAAAGTAATGGAAGAGACTTAGATACAAAGTATGCCCACTGCAAAAACCCACAAATCTATATAGTGAAGTAAAAAAAGTAAAATWATAAATTAACTTAAAAGACAGAGGGAATGGTCTCAGAAGCAGGAAAAAAAAATCTTATTTATTAAGTGAAAAGCCATTCTTTGGTTAAACATGTCTGATTGTCAGTTCTGAGTGAAGCAGTTGTGCCCGTGTATTTCAGGGGTAAGAGCAATGGACAGCAAAAATTTTCTGTTGYCATTAAATTCTGGAACTGGTATATGGCTGGTTTTGTATCTGTATATTTTTCTTCTTATAAACATTTGTCTTTATTTTAATTTTTTTTTATTATTGATGGAAATCAGTAAAAGTACTTCTGGAGTAATATCTTTTTGCCTTAAAAAACAACATAGAGAGAAACATTCATAGATTRTAAAGCTGAAATGTTTCATTCACTAAGATGGGCAATATTGGAAGGAATGTTTATTTCTGCACTGACTATATCCCTGTTCCCTCTTCTTTTTCTSACCTTTATGACTGCCCCTAAGCAGATGATCATGAATGGAGTTGCAGGCTGGGTTAGTAGGGACTTTAAGAGGGSCATTCATCAGGCTCAACATACCAGCTGTTGCAATGAAGATTTCCAGTCAAAGTCCTATGAGTTTCTAGACGAAGGTGGATAGAAGGGGGAGAATGCTGTGAAAGTGATTCAATGATTAGCTGAATGATTRAGTTATTGCTGTGCAGTCCAGTCTATGAAAGAAAAAAGTATTATGTGTTCCTATATTTAACAATTCCAATGAAACTGCATTACAAATGACAATAATTACCTGTAATTCAAAGGACAACRTTATGGTTTGCAGTTGAAATAATTCCCCAAATCATTGTTTGAAAGACACAGAAAAGCAGTTTCAAATCAATTCTAGGCAGGATTTGTTTCTCAGATCTTGGGACCTTCCTTTCCAGAGACATTGCTAAGCACCCTACTTTTACCCCCTGTTGGGGAGGATGAAACAGGACAGCCTTATAATTATACCTGGCAAAAAGACCGTGATAATATAAAACCTATAAGCAAAGTAGAAATTAGGGCCAGCTTCAACATCTAAGATGCCAGGCAGATAATTACTAAGTAACTAGAAAGACAATGACTCGCCAGCCACAGGAAAATTCCCATGATTAAACAATACCCTAAGAAAGTAAAGGAATGCTGGAAAGTCCAAGGGTCAGAGACCCCCGGCAACGTGGCAAGGAAGAAGAAAGAGTTTTTGGAAGTGGATTTTAAGGTTTAAAATGTAACATGGTATGGTAATGTAGCAACTCTTATAGGCTATATGTAAATTTATGGGATTTGTGTCTTGTCATGATTAGTTAGTGTAAATTGTAATATTCAACACAGAGAAAGATATAATGTATTGTAACAAGGACACAGACACACACATGCATGCACTCACATACCACACACACACACACACAGACACGCACTCACAAGCTCCTGCTTGCTTGCTCTTTCTCCTCTCTCCTTTTCTGAGGCTTACTCTAAGCTGTGGCTGGCAGCTTGAGTGAGCCCCCCTTTGTTACCCACGAGCCTTGCAATAACCTGTATGTTCAAAGAGCTAGCTGGATCTCTCGTTACCATCCCGGAATTCTGGAACCCCACGACTACCCTACAATCCCCACAAGTGATCAAATTTCCTCAGTCCATTGTCTTACCTGGGAAAACTAATTCCAGTAGCAGCATCATGTTAAAGTAGTGCTGCCACTCAAGGGTAATAGAACCCTTTTGAGATGTTGCAAAAAAACTGTAATTGGACTTTTGAGATGGTAGCAGAAACTTTAATCTGGGCTTAAATATTCAGACTTATGTCTGGGACAACTTTATACTTTTTTTGTCTCCCTGGTATCCGCTCTCTGAAGTTTCCTATTTTCTAAGTGATTTACATTCTACAATATTGGAAATTTCTTTCCTTAGAATCTTTGCTTTGCAGAACTAATGCTTTTTAAAGTCAAACACAGACCCTCTTTGCAAATATTTGCAATTTGAATCCAAGTCTAGCCAAGAAGATCTACACAGACTTAGGCCAATTGATATTTGTATTCATCTGTGTTTCTTTTTCATTAAAATTCCATTAAATAATAATATCAAAATATTTCTTTATAATGTTTGTTTTGTTCTGATAGTGCAAGTGTGTTCAAACTAAATGTAACTGAATGGGGCTGAAGGACAGTCACTCTCATGAAAGCCACAGACCTGTCCCCACAAACTCTTCTGGAATTAACTCTTCAGATTTTTCAGTGCTTTATGCTGTAACAGCAAAATAAATGCCCAGAAATGAGCAGTGCAGGATAAGAACTGAGTAAAGTTGATATGGAAAAATGCTTGCCTAAAGATAAATAGCAGAAGGAAAGCTATTTTTTTCACTGGCTGGGCAAAACCTTAGGGAAGTCAACTGGTTGCATAGAATGAAAAAAAAAAAAAAGGGAGAGAGGGCAAAGCAGAGCTGATAAACTGCTGCTTTCTACAGAAGATAAATGACCATGATGGCCTGGCTTCCACATTTATGAGAGGAGAGTCTTTTTTATCTTAACAAGGAATGCAGACTTTACATTTCTGTTTTCAGCTTTATTTTTATGGAATCTGATTTTCTGTTTGAACAATTTAGATTTAGATAAAAGAATTCTTTTCCAGAAGTTTATTCTTTTTTTTTTTTTACAGTGATCCACAGCACATCATATTGAGTAATATTTAATTAGACCATTTGTATTTAGCATACAATTCCGAATTCCACAGAGTAAAAGATTTGAATTCATTTTTTACTTGTTGCCACCTATAATCTTGATTTGCCAGACCACTTTTTAGAAAAGATGGTTGAAAGAAGTACCAAAATTATACAGTGGACCCAAAATATACAATGGACCYACAGTATACAAGGTTTCCCAGCAAGGAATAAATAACAAGAAAGAAGTTTTGAATTAATGAGAAGAGTTAAATATTAGATCGCATCTCCCGGCTGATATTGCATAACAGCCRCTTCCATTTCTGTAGTAGCTTCCACTTCAACACATTATCAAGAGAGTTTCTGTTACCCCAGGCTCCATTTCACACTCATTAACACCTCCCTCCAGCCATCATTAGGATTCATTACAGAAGAGTTTAAACCTATTCAGAAGTTTTCCGTGTTTAAATGATCCATGCTGACTTTGTGGCTTCATTCCAGAAAAGACTCAATCTGTCTGAACAGTCCCAGTGTAAACCCAGAACATATTACAGGAAAGTGAAAGGATTTGTCTGAACTTGCTCTTCATTGTCTTCTTTGATCATGGGCAGACTCCCTTCCTTTTTTCTAACCAGATCTATTTTACCATCTGCCCTAAAACACCTTCTCAGCTGTTGCCACATGCACACTGTACTTTGGTTTTGTTTTCTTGGGTTTTTCTCAGTAAGTCCAGCTCCTCAGTCAGATAAGCACTGTGAGATGGGTACTAGAGTTCTGTCTCCTCACGGTGATTGATGATTTTCTGGCCACAGATTCTGTCCTTCAGATGTGTTTTGTCTGAATTACAAGCTTTCCTTAGTGCATCCTTTTCTTTTCTTATTTTTTCTTAATTTTTCTCATGTGCCCTGAATTCACACATGTTGAAGTCCTTTTTCTCTAATCTGATTTACCAAAAGGTCTATGAGCCTGAAATAGATTAGACTGTAATGCAAGTTTGTCTCATCAGACCAAGACCAAGTTCATGGATGGTTGGGTTCCTAGTTTGAAAAATGCATAAAAGATGATTTCTCTTGTTTAGTTTCCAAGAGGAATCCAGTGCTCTATATTACCTTCACATACTGACCATTTCTATAATTCTTAAACCAGTTAAACATACAAGGTTATATATTTACTGAGTTAACAGAAGGGTAATATAGAATTTTAAATTTTGCAAGTAGATTAAGAAGGCCATTTGCATTATTATTGCTCCTAGGTAACTGAATATACTGGGTTTTAGGGAAACAATGGTTCATAGTAACATGACACTTCATTGTAGTAATGTCATCAAGGTCTCCTCAGGGCAGAGCAGCCCTTGCATGTTAAAATTCTCGGTTGTCAAAACACTTAAAAATTAAAAAAAAGTATGTATGAATTGTGATTATTCTGCCTTTCAGAGAAAAGTGTTTGAATATCTGTAGCCATCAAAAGAGAGAAGAAAACAATGAGAGAAATTAAGTCAATAAGTACCTGAATGCCCACACCACTGGACCAATAGCTGAATCCTGAGCAATAGAAACAATTATCTTTACGAAGCCCAGGATTGCATTGTTGCTACTGTTGTACTATGGCTACAGTTCAAGGAATTAATGTACTGCAGTAAGAATTCAAGTGGGTTATAGTAGATAACTACAACATTTGCAAGCACCATGGTTACAAAATGTTATGATACTTTCTACCCTTCATACCCTTCACATGCACTGTTTTAAGTAATAGATACTGACAGAAAAAAATAGTGAAGGGAAACATTGCACATGAGGAACACACATAACTGCATAGAAAATTTTTGCTAAGGTGGAAGCAGGAGAGAGAATTCTTTTTCAGTTTTTTTCTTCCTCCTTAAAAAAAACCACAAAAGAATAGATAACAGGAGTTATTTTGCTTCTCCAAGAAGGAAAAAATAAACTTTTGCTTAGAAAGATTATGTTTGTGTGTATAAGCAAGGCCATTTGCAAATTAAACTTTTCTCTTCAGGATGGATTTTGGACTTTCTTTCTTTAGCTGGTATGGAGTAAGAGTATCCAATACCCCTTACAGCATCTCTAAGCTCAAAAAGCTTCATGTTCTTCTCTAGGACAGAATAGTAAATCTTCTCAATTTTAGGTCATCTGTAATTGAATGCAGATCTCACCCAATTCACTTCAATTTAGTTGGACTAGATAGTGAATTGTTCTCTAGTCTGTTCTTCTTCCATAAAAAGGGCTTGAAATAAGGTTGTGATTTATCTACAGTAGATACCTATAAGCATCTTCCATGTACTTGCCTTCACATAAAAGATGTCTCTGTATCAATCATGGTGACATTACCATTATGAAGTAACCCCCTTCAGTCAGCTCACTGAAGGGGCTACCTGCATGACCCGACACTTGCTGATGTACTTCCTTCAGGGTAAGGATGCCTGTCAAGATAGTAAGCAATACATATACTGTCTCAAAAGTAGAATGAATAAGGAAGTACTTGACTTACCCACAGGCTTCTGTACATTACCTTGTTCAGGAAATCTTTCTTTGTCAGTGGCATAGTGTCCCTAAGCAACTTGTCACAGGAAAAAAAAAAAGGGGGGGGGAAACAGATAGGTATGATCCATCTAGCACAGAATGCTTTTAATGAAAGTATTGTGCCTCTAAATGGGTGCTATCCATTATCTACTCTTTAAAAAGGATGAAATATCATGTTGCTCTCACCCAATATGTGCCAAACAAAGGCACAATAAAAATGGCATTGAAATATATGAGCTCTTTGACAATAATATTAGTTACATCTTATAACCTGACCTTTCTGCTGGCAGGGACATTCACCAGGGTGTTCTAAGAGGGTGAGCATTTTCACTAGTATGAAAATTCATTATAACAGTCATGCAATAAAGAAACATCATTCTTTCCTGACTGACAATTTTTCTTCTCCACACATTATCTTCAGTGATCATGTCTGCTCCCAAATGTTAAAAAATATTCCGTAAAGTTTGTACAGTACTGAAGGAATTGCTGGGATAAACACAAACTGGTAAGTAACCCACCATGGCTTCTGCTGGTCCTATGACCCTGGGTCAGTACTTACAGAGAGTGCTCGTAAGTATCCCTAATCAAGACGAAATGAAAAACTCTATCACTYATGGTCATAGTTTTAAGAGACAATAGATTTAAAAAATGTGTTTTGGGCAAACCCCTGCCATGGAAAGGGACCTGGGGATCCTGGATAGTTGAATATAAGGCAGTAATGTGCCTCGACAGCCAGTCAAAGCAGGGGTTATCATTCATCATGAGGGAAAGAGGAGGGGCAGACTGTGGTGATCAGTGACAGGACGCAAAGGAATGGCCTGAAGTTGTGTCAGAGGAGGTTTAGATTGGAAAAAAACTCTTCATCTGAGGGTGGCTGGATGCTGGAATTGGCTCCCTGGAGAAGTGATCAGAGCACCAAGTCTGACAAAGTTCTGGAAGTGTTTGGACAATACCCTCAGGCACATGGTGGGATTCTTGGGGATGGTGCTGTGCAGGGTCAGGAGTTGGACTGCTTGTGGATCCCTTCCAACATGGCTTATTCTGTGATTTTGGGATTCTATGAATACAAAYTAATGTGATTAAAATTCAAAAAAATTTGAATAGGGAAGTGATTGCACTCAAGGATACATCACCTCAAGTACTGTGTCCAGTTCTGGGCCCCTCAACTCAGGAAAGACACTGAGGTGATAGAATGAGTCCAGAGAAGGACAACAGAGCTGGTGAAGGGTCGAGAAAATCATATGAGGAGTGGCTGTGGGAGCTGGGGTTGTTTAACCTAGAATAAAGGAGGCTGATGGGGGACCCTATCACTCTCTATGATTTCCTGGAAGAACAGTGTAGTCAGATAGGACAGCCAGCCTAAGAGGACAAGAGGACATGGCCCCAAGCTGTGCCGGGGGAGGTTCAGGTTGGATACCAGGAAGAATTTCTCCACCGAAAGGAATGAGCTTCCCAGGGAGGCYGTGCAGTCACCGTCTGTGGAAGAGTTCAAGGAACAACTGGAACTAGTAAGTAGTGCTACGTTTCTGTTGACATGCTGGTGATCAAAGTTTGGACTTGATGACCTTGAAGATCTTTTCCAACTTTATTGATTCCATGATTTTTAAACCTCTTTCTCTTGCTGGCATAACTGCAATTTGTTATTTGCCTGTATTACTTCTAGAGAACATTTCCTAAATTAACTTAATGGATTTGTTGCTTCAAAAAATCCAGCCAATCTAGCCAAGCCAAGGTGATCCATAAAAGAGGAAAAAGAGTAGTATAGCATTGTCCACCTCAGCTTGCTTCTTTAATAGGATGTTAATATGTCTTCTGCAAACTCTCACACCAGGTGCTGGAGGTCCACATTGCATTGGCATATGTGTATATGTGAATTTGTAAACAGAACAGGAAAACTGAAGCATGGGGGACATATTCTGCTATATGAAATACAGCAAAAAAGGGTATCCTCAGTGGTCAGGGGGAGAGGTTGAAGACAATGTTCCAGCCTGTGTTTCTGTCATCAGAATCACTACAATCAGGACAAAGTTTTTCCACAATGTACAAAAAAGTGAATGGCCCAGGGATTAGATTACTTTTACTTGATTCTCCAAATGGATCTTAAAATGTCCTTGACTTTATGATTCTAGTTTAGTTGATAAGGAACTCTAATCCATTAATCACATTTTTCTATTTAACTTTGTTTTGGCCTATTAGCCAAGTAATGCAGTGGTTGCTCTTTAAGGAATAAAGTAGAAGAGGGATTAGATTAGCTTTTGCCCAAGAATCAAAAATSCTCTCCTGGTTTCATTAGGTATGGCTAAAGAGAAGAATAACAACACTCAGTGCTGTTATTTCAAAGAGATGATTTTTGGAGTATAAAGAAAATCACAAATGAATTTGTTGGAAAGTAAATATGAATGTGAATAGATGTGGGAGTTTTAACATTTTTATTACAAAGAAAAAAAGAAAACTGTAAGTAAAAGCTCAGTCTGARGAAGAAATGAAATTACAGCAACAGTAACTATTTTTGACAGACAAGAAAAGATGTGGGTAGTACCAAATGAAAAAACAGAAGTTCCTAAGTGTATGAAATTTCTGGGGGAGGAAAAGAAAACATTGAAAAAAAAAAAAAAAAAAAAAAAAAAAAAGAAGAAGAAAAAAAAATATTGGCAGCATTGCAGCATTAGAACTCTGCAACAGAGTTTATGCATATTACATTTTTTTCTAAAAATAGCTCTTAAAAAACAGATATTAAAATTATTTATACTAATAGAGAAAGAAGCTTTAGAGGATATGTTTTTATTTACATCACATTGCTGTTACCTTTTCTAAACCATACAAATAAGACATTAGGCACTGTAAAGGGCATGCTATTTCCTGCAGCAGACTTTCACAACTTAAACCTGTGTTAAAGTATGCTAACTTATTTGAATGCTGAACTCATGGGAGTCAATTTTTAGTACAATAAAGATGTCAATGAAATTATGGAATAGTTGAAGGATACAGAAACTGCAGACAATGTATGCAAAGAAAAAAGAGAGAACAAAGGATTAGAAGATAAGGGTATAGACAAGTATGTATTTTCAGTTCTGTTCCTGACCTTAGCAACACCTGCAAAGGCTGAGGTTTTGTATCAAACAAGCCAACCCAGCCACATCATGGCAATATTAAGGGTTGAGTTGCTTTTCTTCAATATTGTACCAGTATTCAGAAAGAATACAAATAAAGGGAAAACTRTATTATCCTGGCATTAGTTCTGAGTAGCATATTGCTACCAATTCAAAGTACTGTTTCTCTGTCAGCTGACAATCAACTACTACAAAGAAAATAAGACTTGTCAAAAAAAGACTGATTTTCTTTTTAGAAAACATTAAGACACCTTTAGTTGTGCAGTGGGTAATTTCAATATCAGTCATGGCAGTCTGTGACAGTATGTTTTCTAGGGAGCAAGTCTTTTATTAACTTGAATACTATTAGCTGTAATTACCAGCTGGATGTGCAGGTGAGCATAACATTACGTAAATAGAATACAAATATAAAATTTAAAGAATTCACTACATTAACAGCTTGATTAATGAAAATCTACCAAGAGATTTTCTACCATAAAAGAGATCTACCAGGACATAAAAGTCACCAGTGACCTCAAGCCAGGCAATGTTTTGTAATTCTCCCAGAGGTTCATTGCTAACACTATTTGCATGGGTGGAYAAACAATTAATTTAACACATTTAAAACAACACATTAAAATAAACTTCCAGTAAACTACAAAGGGGGCTGATAAAAGTGTGCAATGTTAGACTCAAAGAATTCATAACATCTCTGTAGAACAGAAGGTCTCTTAAGGTAGGTAGGCACCAAAGAGTGGTTGTCAGAATGCAGATATTTCCCCTGCATAAGAAAAATCCATCCAAAGGACATATTTCTTTTCATAGTAGCTCCAGTACAACCCTACAGGGGATCTAGGGCTGGTCATAATTTCAAGTAGCAACACTAGGAAAAAAAGTGCTCTTCGGATTTTCTTCTTCCATGAAAGATCTAAGTGAACCAGTTAAGCTTGAGTGCATCTCCAGTGTAGTGCAAGCTTCTCAATTTGGAGGAAATTTATTGCTGTTTCTAGCAGTTGGTTGTAACAATTCTATGGGAAATATTACCATATGCTATTACAAATTGTAACATCATCAAGATCAGTTATTATTTTGATTTTTTTCCCCTTTGCATTTGTCTAATTACTTAATTCAAAATTGACTGGCATCAGTGTATATATACACATCATGTATACTTCTAGATACACATGTTAAAATTATCTCTAAGCATTAGTCAAAGRTACAGGATCCACTGAGAAGTACTGAGTCTTCTGAGAAAGACTGAAAAATGACCAAATAAAGTGACTTGAGTGCAAGCACTGTACAACTTCCTCAAATGTAAATTAAAAATAACATCACTCTTTTAGGCTATTTAAAATCCTTATAGTTTTGTCTTTTTACCTATCTAACCATCCAATGACAGAAAACACTGACACATTATGTGACATTTTTAAACTAGAGGTMAGTCTCCTAGCCACCATAAAATATGAGCTTAAAATCACCATACCTGTAGCCTAGAGTCTAAGCAATTGATCTAAAAACTATTATCTTCCAGCAGCAGTGGAATTACAGCTGCTCTGAGGTAAGGATAGCATCTAATTCTCCAGTATTAATCCACWCATCCTTTAGACTGCACAGATTACGCAGGGCTGTCAGGACTGGAGCAAGTCAGATTTATTCCATGCTAAGTTGTAAACAGAGCCTTTGAACTTTCATATATCTCTTTGAATGCCCACCTGTGCACTGGTTTTGCCTGCAAATAAGTCCCTTTATATAGGAAATAAATGTTCCAGGTGGTATATCCATGACTTAAATCAACAGTCCTACAATGTAAGTTGGAAAAGTTGCATTAACTTTTGTCAGATTGTTCAGAAATTCATCATCCTAAACTGAAAAGACTAAGTGTTGAACAGAGCATGCTTCACATCACAAAGACTAGCAAAGAATCAGAAATTCCAGCCAGCCAGCAGTTCCCAAAAAAGCGATTTCACTTTCACAGTGTATTTTCCCTTCCTGTCTGTATTTCAGAATCTGATGGATGTCTCTTGGACCAGGTGGAACATTACCTGATTATAAACTGAGCAGTGTGATAATAATAATGCTTACAGATATATGCAGATATAAATATATATGAAAATAAATKATATACAAATTTGCCATCAAAAAAAAAAAAAAAGAGAAAAAAATGAGCTTTCTTTAAAAATTGCTGTGAGTTCTGGTCTTTATGATGAGAGATAATTAAAAACCTTTCCAACCTACCTTTAAATACTTTGTTACCATTAGAGCCATAACATGAAAAGAAGTAACACAGAAGACATTAAACCCAAAAATATGTAATGCATGTAATGTTAGTACTATTATTTACCAGTCAGTTTCTAGATTCCTTTCATGACACAATTCCATACATTCCGCTTTAGTTACTATGAGAACAAGAGATATATAAATACAGGACTGTTCTTTTTTCTCTCACACAGAACATTCTTTTCATAATTATTAAAACTAGAGCAACTTGGTAGAGTGACACTGATTCAAGTAAAAATCCCTAGAACACAGTTTGTAGAATATTTCCAGAAACAAGAATAAATTTCTTAAGAAGCTCAAATTCATGCTGATGAAGAGAGACAGCATTTGAGATTTTATTTCCATGTGCAACTCATGCTAATCACAGAAGTATAAAGAGTGCACCTGTCCAAGTTTTTCTAAGGGAACACCATGGGAGATGGTGTCAAAGGCTTTCCTAAAGTAAAATCCAAGTAGCCTCATGGACTAGGTGGGTCACCTGGTCATGAAAAGAGATCAGGTTATGCAGTGTCTTGAGTGCAATGCAAGATGTAACCAAAAGTATGCATTCTATTGCCATCTGTTGAAACCAGTTTGGGAGGTGTTTTCTTTATCACTTCTATAACCCATTCCTCATAACTCCAGGGTGGGGAGGGGGCAGGTGTCTTCTGTTAATGGGGCAGCTGTTAAAAGCAGATGGGGCAATGTTCTTTATCTCTTCCAAAACCCATCTCCCTCCTGGGGAATATCTGCTGTTAATGGGTCATTCAGGCTCACTGCATGACTGATAAAATTACATCATCCCATTGTGATATGCTACACCCAGGCAGAGGAGCCAAGCATTCCAACCTGAATAAAACCTGAGATTCAGAGCAACAGGTCAGCCAGTTTCCACTGGATTCCCGGAGGAAGACCAGACCCATCTTATTACCACTGGATTGTAAGAGGAAGCCTACACCTTTCTATAGGACCATCTCTGCTCCAATAGAACCACATCTCTCATTCCAGCAGGACTTAATTGGACTGCTACCAACACCCTGAGCAACAGGGTGTCAGGTTGTACTCTGACTCTGTCAGTGTTTTCTATTTTGTTTACTTCTTTTTTTTACTACTGCATTTTTATTTTTAATATTGCTAGTAAAGAACTGTTATTTCTATTCCCTTATCTTTGCCTGAAAGCCCCTTAATTTAAAATTTATAGTAATTTGAAGGGAGGGGGTTTACATTCTCCATTCCAAGGGAGGCACCAGGCAGACACCTGTCATTCCAAACCAAGACATACACGCAGGACCTGGCTTTCCTAAACCCACTGTCTGGGCCTAATCCCCTGGTTGTCCTGTATATGCTCTGTGAATGCACTCAAGATGATCTTCTCCACAATCTTCTCTTGGGACTGTGGTCAGGCTGCAGTTCCCCAGACCCTTTTTCCATCCCTTCTTGTGGATGGATATCCTTTGTCAACCTCAAGTCATCTGGGACCTCCCCAACTAGCCAGGACTGATAATAAATGATGAGGAGCTGCTTAGTGAGCTCTTCTGACAGCCCCCAGAGTATCCTCAGGGGAATCCCATCTGGCCCTGTGTGGCACATGTACATCCTCTTCAGAAACCAGAGGGAGTATGAAAACAATTAAAAATCTCAAAGAAGGGAGAGGCATTGGTGGTCAAAGTTATTTCAATGAATGTGAGAAAAATATATTACCAAATATATTTCTCAGTATAGTTTTATTCTTGCCTCACTCCATTGAAGCAAGAGGTGTGTTCTTGAGGTCATATAAATGTGCTAGAAATTTTAATGTCCTAAAGTCAAAAAACAGGGGTCCTCATTTGTTAATCAATTTTTTGGAAAATATGTTACATAATAGAATGTCCATTAGTTTGGCCTTCAGCAGCCATCCCAACACTCATCCTAATCAAGATCTGCTGTTCTTAAATTCCTGTCTCCATGTATCAGCTACTTCCTAAAAAACCTAAGAGAAAGAAGGAAATATTGTGAGCTGCAGAATGCGGTAACGTGTAACAAGTTTTGTCTGATATAACTGCAGGGCTGTTGGTTTGAACTTCTTATAATTTCAAAGAAATATAATGAACATCCAAGCTCCATGATGCTTATAGCATGGTACAAATTCTGAGACCCTGCAGTCAGAATCAAGGTTCACATATGAGCAAAATCTTCCAAGGTTAAAAGTCATAGTAAGAAGAAAGGCAGAAAACCTCAGTTTATTGGTAAAGAACATAATGAAAAAGGTTTCAAGATAAACAATATCAACTATTTGAGAATTTGAAAAAGCCCCATTTTCTTTAAAGAAAGAAAATTGAATTTCCCTGTAAGGTAATATTATTACAATTTACNAAAAAAAAAAAAAAAAAAAGAAAAAAATAAAAAAGAGGAAGCCATAAAGGACAGTGAAAAACACCAGGTATACCTTGTCATATTCATTTTGGGCAGCTGAAAAAGCATGACCTTGAAACCCTTTGAAGGCAGAAGTGGAAAAGAAGGAAATGACAATTTGTTGCAAATTTGTCTGAAAGTGAATAAAATGAAACTTGAGAGTGAGAGTATAGCAATATTTTTCCATTAAAGGAAAACTCTTCAGGACTCTTTCATTTTCAGATAATTTACCAAGACCAGTATGCAACAGTAACACTATTAGTGCTTGAGACTGATCTCAGTGAGTCTCACAGAGGGACTCTCACAGTCTCTGTCGCCTTACATTGACGGAAGAGATAAACACAGCTTCCTCAAATGCTTCATCTGTGTTTCATCTTCACTATTATGTTGGGAAAACATTTTGACCTTTCCTTTGCACAATTCATTCCAGAGTTTATACCTGTTACAGTCTGTACTTTTGCAGCATTGCTGGGAGTTTTATTCTGCCATCACACATAAAATGTTTGCCTCTCACATTATTTCAAATGAGAAATTTTTGTAAAATCTCTCTGTTGCATTTAAACAACCCTGTGATTTCTTTTTCTTCAATTGGCTGAAGGATAACAGCCATAGCATAAGAAACAGCAAAGGCAAGATCCAGATAGCCAGAAGGGATTCCTGAATCTTGCATTGGTGATGTTATTCTCCCAGTCAGAATTTCAGGCTCACCAAAGGCCATGTCCAAACAATTACACTGTCCAAGATTCCTGTAGCTGTATAACTTAATTTGGATAAGTTCAGTAGATAAACTTAAGGGTCACTTATTGACTTCCACTAATACTAAGGATTGAACTCCATACTAATAGCTGTTTCTGAATATCCTCGGAGAAGAGGAGGTGGGAGGAGTAATTGTCTGTTTTTTAAGACAGATATTTCTATCAAGCAGTGACACCACTCAACCAACTCTACCCATGTCAGATAGATACTTTCAGAGTTTGATGAAGTAAATAGATGTTCTTTATAAAATGTAGCAACTGCCATAATTTTCTATTCAATCCAGCCAAAAATAAGTGATKGCAAGGCAGGAGCCAGTCATATTTCAGAGCAGATAATGCCAAATCAATGGTTGCTAGTATTATCTAAATTTAATGTGAGTCTGGTACAAAATAGTATGTGGTTTTGCAAGTTTCAGTATCAACATAACAATTAATTCTTTCCCAGTATAACCTTTTTTTCCTTCACAATTTTAAGATAGACTGAAGCAGTGAAAAAAATCAAACAAAGMCCAAAACCTTAGCCCGATATGCTAGACCTTTATATACTTAAGTATACACTATTATTCATGATTGAGGTTGCTCACACCTAGATTCAAAAGAGAGTAGCATATTTGCAGAACTAACATACAGCACATAATTTGGCACATCTGGCCCTTACAAGTTAGATCCTTGCAGTACAACCAAGAAAGGTGATATACAGCCAGCTCAGGCATATAAGACAGTATGTGTGCATTAAAGTAATACTACATCCAACCTGCTTCCAGCAGCTCAGTATTTGGCACAGTAATATCATTACAGTACACTTTAAAAAGGAGAACATTACTACTGCATACTCTGTTACAGAGAAACAGAGTGTAGAAAGCTCAAAAAGCCTCTTGTTCCTGTAATAATGAAAACATTTCTGTAACAATATAGATGTGCTCAAAACCTTTACATGAAGCAAGAGCTACAGTGGTATAGAGCACTGAACACATTTGCCCTAACATTGAAAATTATACACAAGGCAAAGTAGAATACCTATGAGCCATATATTTAAGAGATCTCTGCGCATGCCCAGACCTTTCTCTCACAGAGGGAAAGACTCTGAATTTCAAAGTGCTTGCTAACTTAAAAGCAAAGCAATGGTCAAATGTAGTTGATGCTGAACTCTTCCTAAAGGATAAATAGGAAATTGAAAACATTTATTTCTATATTTAATTCCTGCAGGAGAAAATAAAGTGAAAGGTTGTGCTATTTGGTTTGCATAGGTACAAGTAAGAGCTTTGCAGTAATGGACATGTARTGTCACAATTTGATTGATAGATCTCTTGAATTAGTAATTATTTGATTCTCTTCAATCTAATTACATACATTTTATACTTACAATCTGTAAACATACCAGAAAACCCCGGAAGTCTGTTGTAACAATTTGAGGACATGTTACCACATTATACACAGAATTTTATTTGCTAAGCTTGCAAAAAGACTTGGTAGCCTTTCAAATAAATTAATTGCTAGAGCTGCAATGCTAAGAGGAAATTAATATTCAGAARTACAGTATGCTAGTTGAATTACTTTTTCTGGATATGTTTTGAGGTATTGTATCTGACCAAGTTAAATAATGAAAGAGTTGCTTATACTAAACTAGAGACCTACACTGTCATAGTTCTTAATATGAGTATTTGTATTTCTTTGGCTCRTATATATCTACAAGAGAAAGCTTGTCTCTAGTCTAGACACCTTCCATGTCTTATTTAGCTATRTATCAATCTTAACCACTCTCTTGAAGAAACAATGTAGCCAACTCTAGTGTCAGTTTTGGTTGAATAKGAGGATGTTTAAAGCAAGGAGGTTTTTGCCAGACTGGGTTAGARATTTGTCTGCTGCAGGCCAGAGTTCTGCAAAACCTTTTACAATTTAGTTAGTAACTATATATTGGATARTGGAAATTAATCTGTGTTTTACTAGCTCAGTTGTGTGCCATTACCAAACTATGCAGAGCATTCAGGGGGTCAAAAAGRCTACAAAGATTAAAGCTCTCACAATTATCAACAACCTGTCTGTGTGTTCTCTCAGGGTGTTTGAGACCAAATTCAAGGTTATAYCATACAAAACAGGAATAGGAAATTTGAAGTTCTAGGATATTGTCTACATGCGGAGGAATACCCAAGAACAGAATATTTGGTCTAATAAAGTTTATCTTCTTTTCTTGAAAATTCTGTCAGTCTACCTTAATTCAGAAGAAGAGCAATTTTGTTGTCTCTGAATGTTTCTCAGTACTTAGGAAACCCCTTCTGATGCACTTCTTTTCAAAGAAAGATTCTATATGAGCAATGAAACAGCTGATTCTCCTAGCTATTTCTTGTTACTGCAGCAATCAGCTTGCAATTTATTGATTGGGATATTTATTTTTACTTTTTTTTTTCATTTGAGGGGATTCACCCCTGGAACTCTTCCTACCTACAATTTTCTGTTACTGTAACTGAAAACAAAATAACTGCATTTTTCATCTCTACTCTCTAATACTAAGACATACTGTAATGCTGAGGTGGTGAACAAGATTATTTTGCATTTATTCCTATCTACAGATATAGATMTTCATTTTATATTTTTTCCTTATTGTAAACCTTTCCAGTAGTCCACTTGAGAGATCTATTTCCCTTTTCTTCAATTTGAACGTTTGCAGTGCTAGAACTTTTTTTTATTCAGTTGAATTACTCTTGATTTACACAAGTGTAATAAGCAACTCTATAAAACAAGCATTACCATGAAAAAAGAAATTATCTATGGCTTTGTAATGCTAACATGGAAGCATCTTGCAGCACTCTAAAGTATGATTAATTCATGCTGTTATAGTGGATCATTGTTATAAGTTAGATCTTCAGGCCATAAATTTATTGATTATAGAAAAACCAGATAATTATTTTCTTTACAATCTACTATTCACTTTTAGTTAKTTTAAATTGGTGTTTGTTTCACAACAGAAGGATGTCTAAGATTTTAAGTACTTTAAAAATAGTCTAAATAAAAACAAATATTCCTATTTTAAAAACCACTAAAATGTAATTTCTGTATGATATATATTCTGTCATATGTTTCATGCATGGTATGTTCTTATAATTGTCATCAACAATATTATCTGATTTCTACAAATTCCAGACCTTGAATTAAATTTCTGTGCAAGACAGTTTTTCAACAAAAGTCTATCAGTTTTCACTTGATATTCATAACATAATTCAGAAGTCTGCTTCACATGCAGCTAAATATTTCTGAATTTAAATATAGACAATATTATTTAAGCTCCCTTAATATTATTTTGTTTCAGTGCAAGACTAGCCTTGCAAGCTACAAGCAAAGCATATTGGGTTTTAGTGTAATGTACAGTGTTCTGGTTTAGATAACTAATGAGAAATTTGGGTTAATGTGTGTCATAAATATGTGAATTCTTTAGGGTCTAGTAAAAACTGCTTGTGGAGATGYAGAAGTTACTGAAATATGGGAACATAAACAGATGAAGCCATGCAAAGGATCAGGGCAATTCATGTTCTTTTCCTCAACAACCTGTAGATGGTTTTAATTACTTTATGACTTCATATTTGATCTTCAGTCATTTTGTATAATTAGGATGCTTAAACATGATTATTGAGTACATATTTCTGTTTATTAACACAATCATATCTGCATAGTTTTGTTTGGTTGAGGTTTTTTGCTTGTTTTTATTTTTCACAGTCAAAGGGAGAAAATAGAAACAACAGACTTTGAAGTGCTATGCAGATATTACATTKGGAACAGTTGGTTCCAAATATTCTCTTTGTTTTGAACTTAGTCAACAKATAAATATTTAGTTAAATGCTTACCTAAAAGTTTAAATATTTACATAATGTTTTTATCAGTTTTAGTTGCTGTGTTCTAATGTGGAATAATCTTGAAAGCAGAATCAAGCACTTTACAATAATGTAGTCAGAGAATAAAAGTGAAGGAATCTAGGAATTTTCAAATTTCTGAACTCTGCCCAGCTTCATTAACTAGTCAGCTTCAGCCAGGATCAATGAGATCTACCTGCAATGCACAATGGAACACTGAGAAAGCAAAATCTCGTAAAGACCAGAATTTAAAACCTTCCATTGATATAGTAGAGGGCTCAAACARGCACAAATGGCAACAGCCTGGCTGCAGACTTGGATATGTTGCTTTCAGGACAGCAGTTAWTACTGCTGCAGAGTGCTGCATTTGCAAAACCACCATCTTTGCTCAGCATTGATTCTGATAATTTAATGTAGCTCTTGTATGCAGTAATAGCCCAGCAAGCTGTGGATGGAATGTTCATGGCTGAATCCTTTATCARCAGTAGCATTATTGAGTTTCTCTGTAGCATTCCCCCAGATACATTTAATAAGGCAGATCTTTCATTGTGAATACCTGTCACTCTTGATGCAAYAARWGTTCWCTGTAATTAAGGAAAAAGACCCACCACTTCTAATATATATACCAAGAAGTATTAGCAAGGTGGGTCCTACCTTCTATGTACCATTTTAACATAAAAYGAATAATTTTATTTTGTGCAAAGCTTCTTCATCTAGGTTCAGGTGTATTCTCTCCTTTAAATTTTTTCCAARACCACTGTGGTAGGCAACAAATTTTATTTTTCTTAGTGCCTTCTACTTGCCTTGYTTTTCCAGTTTGCCTGACCACGTATTTTATTTCAACACTCTCCTAAGAGAAACAGTACACTCCCCTCATGCATTCTCTCCTTCAGTCACTGTAGTGTTTTAGAGTACCAGACTTTACAATTTGCATCTCTGCCACAGCTAAGAGACTATTTCTATTTCTCTTTAGGCMATTGGTGATGATCTGAGGACATATGCAACTCATTGAATATGTCATCATCATGGTAAAAGGAGAATTATTTAGATATTATTTCATCTGGTGAAGTCATTGTAAGTATTGCCAATGAAAGCCATGAACAAATGTTTGCATTTCTGTATTTAACAGYCTCTGAAATGTGATTTTATATCAAACAGGCAGTTTTCTGTTAGAATTAAAAGGGAACATAWTGAATTATTTATGCTACTTTAAGTMATTTTTGGGCAGTGGTAATAGACTTCAGAGATCCCAATTTTTCTTTCTGTATCTGGTCAACTATGAAAGGAACCTGGTTCAAATCAAAGTTCCAGACTGCACAAACCTGAAACAAATAGAGGAGAAAAGAAAAAACAGAATCTTGCTGCTTCATTTAAGCTAGCTGTACATTTAAAACAAACAAACAATCAAAAGATCAGTGACTTCCTCATAAAAAATATCTTTTAATGCTAATTCACTTCAAMTATTTAAATGGAGTAATGCCAAATAAAGTAGTTTAAAATGTTTGCAATCTCTCCAACATAATTTTTTCTAGTTTTAGCTCCCTTTAGTTACTGTTATAATTATATTTACATAAAAATATCATACATTTACAAAAGTCAGTGATGGGTTTCCAAAATTGCGAGGGTAGAAATTACTTTCGTGTTTGACCTTTTTGACTGTCACTACACCAAAAAAGACCKTACAATATCCAGCTATTAAATGGGTCATCAAGGTAATAGTGCAGCATAGCAGGAACTGATTGGTTATTGTGTTGTGGGCCCAGTTTCAGAAGCAATCTGTGGACRATTTCTGTCAAGGACAAGGTTTCAGATTTTGAACTCTGCTGGTTAAACAGAGTTACTGCTGTGAGTCTTTATTAAGGTTGAACAAGTAGAATCTGCTGATCTGCCAGTTGTTCCAAAAGATTGCGCTCCTGTTGTGAGAATACTTCACCTCTTTATGCATGACTGACCTTCTAGTGGCATCCTGCTGCGAGATGTGAATGTGGCCATTGCAAATAGACTGCCAGCAGAACTCTAAGCAATGGATACAGTAGCCAAGCTTTTGCAATTATGGGCAGCAGCACTGAATTATTTGGTCTGTTTTAAAATTACCACACCATTTCAAAAAACCTGCAACTGATTACTTGGTTTCCTGGCTAATTTCTATTCTTGTAGACATCAAATAACTTTAATTGGCCAAATCTATTCATGGGAAGGTTTTCATGCATTTCAGACAAAAATCCATATATAGTCATTGCACTAATTATTTCCTGCCTTTTTTTTTTTTTTTTTTGCCTGTGAAACACACAGCTGACAATTAGAATGCTGTATTACAAATGCATTTTCTTGGAGTCCATCACAGGAAATTTTTACACCTGGCCAGTTCTTTCTCTATGAAATGGTGATAAAAACTTATTTTTGGTAAATTTTATTGCAGATGACCTTTCAAAAATAACTAACAATTTGAATAAGAATTAACACTCTTTTATGCATTTCTCCAGTGATGCCTCATTTGCTATAGTCCCTAGAGACCATAGTTCTGTTTCTGGAAGGCCTAAATGTTGATGGTTGTACAGAATGGAGGAATACCTTCCAGCTTCTTCCTTGGCAGAGTRAATGATGGTGACAGTTTACACTTGCAGTTTTCCTGCATGGAAAATTATATTCTCAATTATGTGCATCTGAACTCTTCATTATTGCTGCAAAAATGCTGGTAACTTGAGAAGAATTACTGAATTTGGCAAATTATACATGMTTTGCAAACCTATAWCRTACAATTATGTATGTGACAAAACCAAGAATTTTTATTTTGTTTTTGGTTTTGTTTTTTTATTATTCACATATATTTTTCTTTTGTTTACAGTGGAAAAATACAWCTTAGATAATTCTTTAGTAAAAATGGAAAATAGAGTCCTTCTGTAGGAATAAGACAGGAGACTGAAAAACAAGTTTGTAAGGGATAAGAAATACCAGCATAATTTTATGAAGTAATAAACACCTCTCTGCTTGTGTGACCATATGTATCCYTCATGAATTCAGTGTTAACTGTTTTCCAGGGAAGGTGGGTGCATGATCAGCAACATAATTGCTTAAGGGGTGAAAACCCTGCTCTAAATCTGCTTTTAAAACTTCTATGTGAGAGACACTCTCACACTACCTATGTATTTTAAATAGCACAGGATGGTGACACATTCTGGGACAATATGTATGTTTTTAATCTTTTACATGTTCCCTCACTTTCTTATTGTATTTCACGTTAAAATGTTGCCATTATTCAGCATCAGGATTTTGTGAGAAAAATTTTCACTGATTAATCTGATTTTAAGCTAAGTTCCTGTAACATATATCTGAAATACCATTTGTGGGAGGTAATTTTGACATACAKAATGGAGATTTAAATGCAAATCATGACATGACTATTTAGCAGACTTGTCTCTTTTCATTTAATTATGGATCTTTATTTCATGACCTTTCCARTTTTAAACCATGTGTGTGTGTTCCCTTTACTTTTCATCTTCATCTTGTTTTTAAAATATGTCAAATTTCAAGTAGGCYCCTATCTAAATTATCCTGTATTCTATGAATAAGTCACCAATAAAATTCATGCAATTATTCATTTCTCTATGTTTCATGCTTTTTTTWACATAAAAATCTTTATTTGTGCTGRTGACATGACTGTGCCTRTTTCTCATGCAKGTGAYATTTAAATTCYTGAGCAGAATTAAGGGGCTTGCATGCCTCTCAGTTTGGCTATGAGCTGTRGAATGGACTTGAAATGGCTTTCAGCTGTTGGAAGTTTATTGTAATTGCTTGGAGGTTAAGGTCAGAAAGGAATTGTGGAAGAGCTGGAGGAAAGAGCTAACMTTCCCTATAGTTTTGTCAGGTATAATGCAATTGTGTTCATTTAATCAATTTTAGCTATCTCACTTAAATTTCTGCAGTAATCACCTCCTGTACTCAGTTGCTAAGGTAGGTTCACATTCTGTTTACCAGAGCTGCMCTTTKTAGGAGCACTGTGGTGAGTTTAGAMGCTTGATTTCTGAAGTAAGCTTTCCCTGATTTCAATAAAATGTACCACAAGAAGTACATACATTTTTTTCAGTCTTATTTGTAGGAATAGATTTTATGGGCCTTTGTTACGCCYTAATTTTTGTGTTATTCTTTCTGATTCAGAGCTGCATTTCATGCTCTTAACAAGTTTCAGGATTCATTATGAAGATAGCACTTGTTGGTGATAGAGAATTCTATACACATAATTTGATTGTTAAAAGAGGGGAATTCTATATGTATAACATAATTTGACTGTTAATATATTGTAAGATCATTAACCAAGTTACTTGTAGGATTACTGATAAAAAATTGTTTATATTTCTGTCTCTCCTGGCCGATTGCAATTAAGAGAATAACCATCATCTTTAGAAAGGAGTATCTAAAGTCTGTTATATATTGGTAGGTTCTTGATACAGCATTCTCAAATGTTGCATATTCAGTTTATTGTTGCCTTGAAAATCCTAATTTTTTTTCATTAATTCTCCTGAATCAAGAAGTTTATCAGGGTGGTACTGACACCTTTGATTTTCAGTTCCCATTTATTCCTGTTAAATTAATAGAACATGTAAAATCTTTCCAGCTCCCATGGTAGAGTTTTGAGCTTGGATAATGAGAACCTGTATAATGACATCCTTTAAAGAGCAAAATTACAGCTAAGTAATTTTATCTTTCAGGTATAATATTGCAATCTCTTGAGTTTGGGCAGCACTGTCATTAAACATGCAGATACATTACTATGGTGCCACCTTCACCTTCCAACTGAGTTTCAGGGAAAACTGAAAAATTTTAAAGCTTCAATACTGTCTCATTCAATTTCAGAAGTGAAAATTGCAGAAGAATTAAAACATGATTATCAAAATCTTCTGAACCTAAACAGAAGAGTTTTATCAAGGTACATTTAATTTTTAAAAATGTGAATATATTTTTTTTACATTCACTCTATTTTCTTCCTTTCATTCATAGTTTATCACTGTCATTCCCTACATATACACCTCTGTGCTGGGAGCTTCTTTTAATTAATTCAATGCATCTATCATTAGTTATTTCTCTTACCAAGGAAGCCAAGGAATGTGTTAATGAGTCTTCTAAAGCAATGTGTCCGTTTTGAAAGTCCATTAACTTTCTATGACTTTTTGCATATTAACACTCATTATGAAATTATTTCCCCTGATCTTGAAATCCAATTTAAATTCCAACCATGAATTTTCACTGATGGAACATGTTTTTCAATTGCTCTATCTTTCTATGCTCAGTACAGAACTGAGATAAGAAGTTGCATGTTATATTTTTAAGGTCTCTTTCACACATTTTCAATCAGAACTGATCAACATGAGAAAAAATTCATAGYTATGAGACTTAAAGTTTTCAGAAAATAAAGATTCATTTAGAATTTGTTATTATTTCAGATGTATTGTTACTGACATTTTCTTACAATTATTTCRCTAAAACTTTCTTGATCCCAAAGGCTAAGAGTACCAAGACCAGCAGATCTTCCAAAASTATTCCCTTTTGTTGTATTTTGTCTCTGSTCCACAGAGAAGAAATATCACCTTYTTTTGCTAGTTTTCTTGAAGAATACCACTTCTATTCTTGTCATGTCAGGATTGCATAAGCATATCATGAGATTTATCATGCAAAGGACAGGAACAAAATCTAAATTAGCTTTAAATCCTTATTTCCAGGTCTAGTTGATGGTTTTCTCTCTGTGAAGCCCTGATCTGGCCACAAAACCACTCTCTTCTARGTTTTTGGCTAGAAAGAAAGCAGAAAAATGGGATCAAGATAAGACCAGAAGTGTGACAGTGTGTCCTCCAGTCTGTTTTAAATGATAACCAGAATTACGGGATGTACACAACACGTATTTGCAGGTGTGTTTAAATGCAAAAGTTCATRACTGGTACATTAATTCTGCAGGAGTTCTAGTATTCAATACAACCCTAAGCGTTCCACTGGAGATTTGAATAAAGCACTGAACAAAGCCCATACAACTGCAGGAAATTACCAGGCCGTGTGGAAGTCCTAGTCCCAGGATTTTTGGTCATAGCAGAACTGAGTGAGTTATTCCCAGAGTTTTGAGCAACAAATTATCTATTTATCTTCATTTCTTGATGAAAAGTCACTGCAACCTAGTAAGATTTCAAAACTTGGTAGCAGATGCATTACTTTAAACTGAGTAACTGTGGAACTGAAACAATTTTCACACTGAAACCACACTCTACTATGAAGGTGTAGTTTGATCTACTAAGAAGTGTAGTCAAAATCTGCATTTTTGTTTGTTTTTAGTAGAAATAAATTTTCAGTTACTTTGAAAAAAAAGACTGARATGGATGTAAATCTAGTTGTAGGGAGTTATCACTAGTATGCGGGTTTCAGGAGCTTTATTTTATTTTTTAAAGAATGTACCTTAGACAACAGTAAATACAACTTTGACACTAATGCCAAACATCCCACTTGAATTATGCTACAGCAGGCTTTCCCTTTGGGTCATGCAATGGTGGCTGTTTATTCTTTTCTTCTCTGCTTTAAACCATGTGATTGTCACTGTGAACCAATRTCATATACTTTGGAGTGCCAGTAAGAAGTGCTCCATTTTTCTTGGCATAGAGGGAATTAGGTATAGTCTTCATCATAGCACCACATCAAGAAATTAATTAGTGTCATAGAGAGTCAAAAGCATGGAAATGGGTAAGTTCCCATTTCTTTAGTAAAACAGTTTTTGTTACATTCACTTTCAAACCATCTCTAAATCAAGTGCAGAACTGCTGCTTAAGTTGTCTCCAGCTTCATTAAGATCTAGTTTTATTATATTGATGTGCCAGGAGCAATAATATCTGCCAAAATAGTGCTGATAGTTAGATCTATGCTTGAACTACACTTGCCCTGAAATTAAAACTGGAAAACAAAAACAACCCTGTAATTAATATGTCAACTCCTATTAGATCTTGAAAGCTGGCTATACTTCATTTCAAGGTTGGCAAAAATGATGAGCATTATCTGTATGCAGTTAAACACCCATGACATTTTTGTTCCTTAGATGGTTTCCATATAATGATACATTTCACTTTTTGTCAGGAATATAAACACAGCAACTAATCAGATTTGGCATAGCATTTAACTGGGCTTATACATACTTTTTTTTAAATAAAACCCTCAATTCCATTTAAATAGTTGCCTTCAATCACAGCTTATATTGTCTCTATTTAGAAGGTAAAAATTTGGATTTCCCTTTGGTTGTGCACCAAATCTACAGCTTCTATAATAAAAGTGAGAGCAACAGTGCAGACTGTTTAGTTCTGCTAGTAGTATACTTGATTGACTACTATTTGAATGATGAAAAATTGTCAGCTGCCTTTATTTGCTCTCAGACAAGCATTGGATTTTCTTTTGAATATCAGTTTAGTGTATTGGTACTCCTTCCTCAAAAACATGCCATCACTTTTCAAAGTTGCAATAGAKTCACCTTTCATGGTGCATTGGATCTCCATCAGAATCTGAAGAGGGGCCTCTGCACACATGGCTGTTCCATGTCAGGTCTCTGAGGGACACCACCAGAGCATCTCAGGGCATCCTGTCAATATCTCTGAAGAAAGCTGTGCATCTGGTCTTCACATCAGGGATCTCTTAGTTACAATCAGTTTCTGGTTTTCTTTTTTAAATCTTTCTATACTAATTCAAGAAAAGTTTTTCAATTTAATGGACTTGTGAGGAAATTCTGAAAACCATGGAGTCAATACAGAAGAAATTTATCTTCCAGTTCCTCTTAGAAGAGGAGAAGTTGCTCCCTTACCAAGGGAAACAAACCCTTTTATTCAATATGTGGTAACAATTTTACTAGAATTTGCATAGAACTCYATTCACATGCAAGAAATCCTTTAAGAAGACAAATAACCTACATGATAGTAGGGCTTTTATGTGCTGTGTATCAAAACAATAATAACTGTATTGTTATATATAGTTATATAAGCTATTGTTATATAGAAAATCTATTGCTACCTTCATATATTTTAACTTTTTATAGGACTTGAGCTAGTTTATTCATTATCCTAAGCATTTTCTGAAAATGAACCTTATATTAATAAAATTTTTCATGTTCACTTTTTAAAGTTCATCTGACTTCACAAATTAGTAAACAAYTTGTCTATAACACGATTGTCAGAGTTACTCTAATTTATTATTTAGTAATTATTATTCAGTAAGACTGAATCAGTTCACAATGCAGTTTTAGAGCTTTCTTCTATATGAACTCAATRAAATATTTTACTTAAAATATCTACATTGTTGCCCAGTTTGAGGATGAATATGTAAGGTTATGCAAAAATGAAATGTATTTTGCATATAYGTGAGATCTATAAGGAAATAGATTTTACAGACATCTTAGAACAACAAAAGAATRTTAAACTTAGAGTTTTAGTCAGACAAAAGAAGTTCTATTGATATAAAGAGGTATTACAGGGCTTTTGCTTAAATTGAAGACAAAAATATGTTCTTAATTAAGTTGCTGTCAACCTCCAGCAGCCATAACTCTAAGTGTCAAAAACTGAGGATTTTGAAATATCATGAGAAAAGAAATTTAAAAGAAAAAACAAAAATGGAACACAGAAACTCACAAAAAACATTTTATAACCTGAATGAAAGAACAATTTCTGATCTTACATTTAATTAGATCAAATCTGATATTCTAAGTTATGATTCTGAAGCACTTACTACTGCCATTTAACTGTTAAAGAAGAGTTGAACGTGAGCCAGCAGTGACCTGGCAGCCAGGAGGGACAACCCTGTCCTGGGGTGCGTCAGGCACAGCATCACAGCTGGGCAAGGGAGGGGATTGTCCTGCCCTGTTCTGCACTGGAGCAGCCTCACCTTGAATTCTGTGTGCAGTTTTGGGCACTGCAATATAAGAAGAATCTAAAGCTGTTAGAGAGTGTCCAAAGGAGGGCAATAAAGATGGTGAAGGGCCTTGAGGGGAAGCTGTGTGCAGAGTGGCTGAGGGCACTTGGTGTTCTCAGCCTGAAGGAGAATGAGGGGAGACCTCATTGCAGTTTACAAAATCCTCATGAGGGGAAGAGGAGGGGCAGACACTGATCTGTTCTCTGTGATGATCAGTACAGGACCCAAGGCAATGAAGCTGAAGTCCTGAAGCTGTGTTGGGGAAGGTTTAGGTTGAATATTAGACAACAGTTTTTTACTCAGAGAGTGGCTGAACACTAGAACCCAACAAGGTTGTTTTGATGGCTCCCTAGTTTGGTCTACCTAGTCCTTAGCTAGCCAGTGACCTAGATTCATGTGAGAAAGTGGAAGATCTAGATGAGGTTTGAAATTCACAAGCTAGCATCTTCCAAAAGTTTGCAAATAACCAGATTTTTTTTGTTTTTTCTGAGAATGAAAATTTATTTTCTGGAGTGAGTCATAAACAACAATCAGATGATTTCTTCTTTACTTTGGTAAACTCATGGTAAACTTTGGATGGTCAGAAAGAAGCCTAGCCTGATTTTTCCTGTAATAATAAACTCATCCATCTTAGCTATATGAAATCACCCTTCTGAAGGGAAGCTATTGTAACTTACATAATATCAGGATAACTGGACCATTATAAAGCTACTTTCATCTTGAACAATTTCTATTAGGAAGTTCTATATCTTGTTAAGTTCTTGGGTCTCATAAATCAAAGGCTAGATTTTCTGTCAAGTCACACTTTCCCTTAACAGGAGGCTAGTTCCAAAAACAGCTGTGTTACTTGAGACGTGTAACTTGCAGATCAGTGAAGTGAAAGGCTCACCTCAGCTGGAAACGATATTTCACTCCCAAAAAGTCATTACGGGATACGATGTGACAAGGCATGCCCTTCACTTCACTGACGTGCATACCATATGGCACAAAATGCCACAACCTGTTCCAGTTTAGGATGTGCAACTCACACAGCTGCATAACTGTGTTTTTCTTTTTTCCTTTTTACATATGCATCRATGGGAAACTGAGAACCAGGAGGGAACTAATAGGAAAGTATTTCAGTAAAGTGATTCCTAYCCATAAACATAATTTGAAGACCCAAACCAAACTACTTMTACATCTCTGTTTCCAAGAGCCTGMAATGGTATGAATGGAAAGATGCACTGCACTAAAGTGGAAAATATCTCTGCATGTACCTTTCCTGGGGTAGAAATTAATTTGAATTAGCTAAAAACTATTTCAGACATTTTTCTGTTGTCCACAAGTTGGACGAGGTGCACATCATCATGTATTTCACCTTCTCCTGGGTCAGTCAATTTCTGCTAGGTGGTCTGTACTTCACACAGACTTTTGAGCAGTAGAATATGGCAGTTGCAAGTGATATGCAGTATGTATTGATTGAATTTAAACATGGCTCTGTGGAGCTGCATTTTCTAAACCAACCTAAAAATTTTTTTTCAGTTCAGGTATACTAGGCACATCAAGGATTTTTTATTTAGATTAATGCAGCGACTGACTATACTCCAAACCAATATGTAATATAGCTTTTCAATGTTTTAAAATGTTTTTATGYAAACATAATAAAAAAATTTGACAGTATCTGTTCCTCACAATTTATGATTAAGTGTGGTGATTCTGAAAGATTTTGAGTTCTTTCTGGAATTTGCATAAGTATCCACTTACAAGTTTCCAAGTTTTTTAATATGTATATATATTTCTAATGTAACAGAAAAAAACCAAACAAATCCCCCAATGAGTGAAGTATACAGTGCATAACTTCCATCGCTGAATTTTGAGGGAACAAATGTGACACCTGTAAATTAATTGAATGATGAAGACCAAGTTTACTAATTCAGTCTTTAAGTAAGGTACCTATTACTACTCTTCTAGCTTGTAAAAGTTACCAAGAATTTCAGAAAAAAAGAACAACTTTTCTTAAAGGAGTGGTTATCATTCCTACTTTCTTCATGCCAAAAGTATTATGACTTCTGAAAATTTTCATTCTGAAATTTTTTTTCTTAGTTTCAATGGACACCATGCAGGTATGAGTATTAAACACAAGAATTTTTGTTTTGTTTTGTTTTGTTTAAGGGTGATTCAACAACAGTGGAACAGGTTGCTTAGAGCATCACAGAGTTTCTATTTGTGGAGCTTTTCAAAAGATAAGTGGCCATGATCTTGTGCAGGGGGCCTGGCCTGGGGAGTCTCCATAGGCTCCCAGCCAATCTCAGCTGCTCTGACAGTCAATGTGTCTATGACATGGGACTCACATCCCAGAAGGGCTTCTGTTACCACCCTGATACCTTTGGTGGTAGTGGAAATACCATCTGCTGTAGTGAAAGAAAAAAAATACCTGATTCATTGATGTTTTAAAACCTTCTACATTTTATTCACATTGAGACCAAAATGTGTAAGGCTAATTTTCTGCTTCTTTTTTAACCAAACCTTACACATATCCCTAATGGYAAGTGTTTTAGGCATTTTYTRTGTGTGAGAGGAAAGCYATCAAAATTTTCCTCTATTTATAATTTTTTTKGACATTTGTAAGAGCAGAATTATTTTCTCTGAGCATAGGCAATAACATCCACCTATAATCCCATGAAAGTGGACAACAGCTCTACTAAAATGTGGAAGTTCTGCTAGAGTCAAGCAAAGTTGCAATTTCTCTGGAGTTTTCAGAGACCATGAGTYTGAGATCTACCCCACCCCCATTATCAGAAYTGTAGGCCTTAGAATAAACATAAAARGCACTAATTGCACTTCCATTTTTCACTTCGATATCAACTTTCTTGTACTAAATCTTTTCAGAAGAAAGGGATTATGTTTTAAACAACTTCACATTTCTTTACAGCAGTCTCATTAAAAAAGAAGAAAAGAGAGGTGGTTTCAGTAATGTACTTAAATCTGGGGTAAAACTATCAATTATTGAAATTCATTAATTAAGCAAAATATTTGCTGAAAGTTGCTGCACACCTCTCTCAGTCTGAAGATTTTTCTATCAAAACAGAGTCTCATTAAAATTTTACATGCTAATCAGTATGTTTACAATTTCATTTTATGAGTCTACAATTTTGCATTGAGGTTTTGAATTCTTTTCATTATAATTTTATGCCAATTAACTCAGAGGGGAAAAATGTAATTTACAGGTTTGCATAATTGCCCAGATGTTAAGATGTAGCACAAGTTGAAAACAGAAGCAAAGACTTTTTAAGCTTACAATTTAAAAAAGAAAATAGCTTACTTTAGTTTGTTCTTGGCTGTTAGTTTTGCAAATCTGTTTTTGGAGTTAACATGTAGTATTCTGACTTTGATTAAAATCTAGAGGTTGTTTTAGTGTTCTAGTTTTCAGCACAGCAGCTTTGAAAAGAAGACTTGATATAAGCATTGAAATCTGRGTTTTTAAAAAACACACATAACGTATTTGACTTTTTACTAAAGATAGATAAACACGATTTACATTCAGTGGGACCCTTGAAGGATAAAATAATTCTCCATTCACAAACATTTGGTTAATTCTTTATCTTATATAATTAACTTTGCCTGTTAAAATTCCTTTGTGAGTATATTTTTCACGTGATTTTTTTACCCACTTTTCTACCAGGTTCTCATTTCTTACAAAATATTTTATGAAAAATTCCAATTTACTATATTCACTATACATCATATGTGCTTTCTGGGCTTTATGGAAGAGCCTGACAGTGAAGAAAAATAGCCCACATTGTGCACAAGAGCGACTCATTGGTATCTGTGAATATTCTACCTCAAAGAATTGGATATATACAATCTGAAGACTTACAGAACTCCACCTAGTTAGCACAGGAGCTGAACCATCCTGGTAAAGGCGTCTGTTGAGATTACATGTAATTTTAAAAAATTCCAAACTTCCTATCAGCTTCGTGTACCATTCCTCCCTCTGTTTCATCAAAAAAAGAAAAGGTAAAAACTTGAAGTGGAATTACATGGATTGTTTTCTCTTAGATAGCTGGACAGCATAAGGTATTACTACTGTGTTATACAGGTATTCTTTGCCATAGGGTATTATATATATAGGTATATATATATATCACTTCCGAAATGAATTATAGAATGGTTAAAGTCTCACACTTCAGGTTTCAAAAMCATTTTTTTCAGGCATCGATGAGGAACTATGACCTTTTCTAGAACATGTTCTGGAGAAGAGGCAGCAGATCCCCTAGAAGCTTCTATGTTTTTATTAAATACCCAGTGTTCACCATTTTTGAAGACCACGTTTTGGAATACCAAATCTTTTTGACCACTGTCATGGAGACTCTGAAAAAATTTGCTTTAGAATACAGGTAAGAGTGGAGAAAAGAGAATGACAAAAAAAAGAAGTATTTTCCAAAAAGAAGCCAACAGCATCTTGCATGCAACTGATATAAAAGTTGTGATTTATACYAGAAGAAGCTTAGTTTTAGGGAGAAAAAGTATTTTAAAATCAGTTCTTCTGAATAATACATTTTTCTCTTACCTGGCCTCATCTAGGATACAAAAACTTTTGTAAGAGAAGGTAGATAATGTTTCATTACATTTTCTCTGCTACACTCACACACACACAAAAAAAGGAAAGAAAATAAAGGCCCCTTAATGGGTTTATCTATTTTCCCTTACCTCAGCTTTTCTRTAAAAGTTAAAATACATGTCTGAATTGTTGTGATTTTCCCTCTGGATTATCAGATCTGCTATTACCTCCTGCTGATGCACTCCCAGCTTCAGAAATGGACAACCTTCAATCATAATTGAAAACATCACTACTGTTTCTGTACCACTAAAGCATTTTTCATAGAACTTTTAGAGATCCTTATGCATTCAATGAACAGTTTATATAATAGAGAGGTTAAGCTTTTTTCTTGATGAAACTCATAAAGTACAGTAGAAACATGAAATCAAACTAAATTTGACAATATGTTTGAATAGTTTAAGAGAAAAAATTAATGAAGATATTGAGRTGTTCATTTTAATTGTCATGAAATACTATCTTCTCCAGTGTATTAATAGGAATTATTGGGTTCTAACTCTTAATTATTGGTACATGTATATGAAAATGTGTTTGTGAAAGGGTTTTCTAAWATGAAAATATATATTTGCAGGTCACCTTTGAGCAAATCCTTTTGAATGTTTGAAAACAAAAGCTGCAATGTCAGAATCCTTGAAAAATRTTATCACYTCTAGTAAATCATGTTATTCTATTAAAACYATTATATATGGGCTTCTCTTAAAGAACAAGATGAGCACAGACACTAGAGACTAGTGAGTACTCAAGGTACTTCAGAGAAGGGTTTAGTTTGTATCTGATGGGTTTTTTTTTCTTCAGGTTTCAGAATGAACAAAACTATGGCTTTTTTAGCATCAATTGTTCATATAAGGTTAAACATGTGGTAAGAATAAGGGCATATTTTTCAATAATAATGCTCAATTTAAATGAAAATAGTAATAAAAGCATTAATGAGCAGCATGGACTCCTAGTCTTCAGTGTGCAATTAATTTCATTATAAAAGCAAGTCCACCCACAGCTGATGTCATACAGTTGACACCAAAAAATTAATATAATCTGCTTGTAAATCACATGTGCTTCCATCTTTTACCTATCATTCTCAGATACAAAAGCACAGATTACTACAAGTAAGGAAAAAAAATAATCAATGTTTTTCAACTTTCTTTTGTCATTCATCTGGCAGCAGCACCCTGCTGGAGTTTGTTTCTCTGGTTTCTGTCATGCAATCAAATTTCCTCTCCCTCTTTATGCAATCCTTTCACAGACAAAAAGGAAAAATTGAAGAAGGAATGTTTTAAGCTAAATCAGTAGTTGCCAGTTTTCATAATTTCTAAGGAAACCATTCCATTYGATTGATTTGCTAGGATAAGGATGATTATATATGTACAAATAGAGTACTATTACCCTTGGATTTCCATGTATGCAGTAAAAGAGAGCTCAGGGAGTGGTAGGAGCAGTAGGATGAAGTGAAATTATGTCTCAGAGTCCCTGGAGAGGGACTTGAACAGAAGTAATGAAGTAATGCAAAGGTCCAGCAAGAATAGAAAGAGATCACCAAGAAAACAAAGATGTAGTAATGAGGCAAGAAAAGTGGAAGAAATTACCTGGGACAAGAGAAGATCCACTGGGTAAGTAATAAAATGAATCAGATATGGCAAGAAAAGGAACTCAGCTGAGCTTAGATGAGTTGAAATTGCAGAGTCAGCCAGCAAAGCAGCAAGGAAAAGGAGGGTTTGTGAAAAATTRTGATGAATGCAAAGCATTCATCCATACCATAAATGTAGAAACTAAATAAACCTAGTACAATAGTCATGGGCAGAGCGTCTCTGACAATTACATGATGTGAAAAAGAAATAGCTCTGCACATACTGACTTCTACATTCACAGCAGACCTTAAAGTATTTCTCTGAAGGGGGTCAGAACTCCTGTAAACACTGATTACACAGAGATTCTAAATGGGCAGTGTATGCCCAAATTAATCCTTCACAAGTAAATGAGTTGACATTATTTTTTAAAAGCAGAAAAGGAGAAATCCCTCCTCTATGAGACATARGTAAGGTGAGGAAAATTTTGTCAAGAGAGTTGAGAGGGGGGAGATAGTAAGTGAATTAGAGTGGYACCATTCTTGCAAATAACAGAAGTTAAAAAAATCAAACACAGATRTCTTTATTCTGGGGTATTCCAACCCTGACCTTTTCTAATTATTCTCATTACATGGGTRTTTGTTCCAGGGTGACAATGTCTAGAATCTGCAATGCAAGAAGATTCTTTACAAAATGGTAGATTATCAAAACTTTTCCTTCCCTTGAAGGARTTTTTATTGTGATTGTCACTGCATTTTTTATTCTCAGTAGTCCATAAGCCAAAGAAACTATCTCTACAACTATACCTAGGGCTGGATATATCATAAACATATGAGTGAGGTTCCTGTTTCTCATTTTTACTGTTATTTCACAGATAAAGCTCACTGAGGAACTATTTGGATTTGTGATACTGATATGAAAGAAGAAAATGAGGTGGAAAACATTAATAAAAAGTAGTTCTAGAAGTCTGATCYAATTATGCACTGTGAACACACTCAGCTCTCACTCTTGGAGTCTATGACTGTTTTGATATGGTGAAACATGGCAAAGAGACAAAGAAACCAAAKGAGGTAATTTAATCTCAAAATATGGCTTGAAATTTTTTGTCCTGATCTGTCATCCAAATATAAACAATGTAGGGTTGTTTTTTACTGTCCTACAGAGTAGCAATGCAGGAATTAAATGTAATTCAATGAGTTTCCCTGTCTTTCAGAAAATGTGTCTTCTCTGTCTTTCAGTGCCYATAATTGCCTTTTTCCTTCACCCAAGTTAGTATTTTTTAATGAACATATTAGTGAAAAGATACATTTTTGTGACATTATCACAAGCCCTAAGAAAATTTGGATGACTTTAGATCAAAAATTCAGATAAAAGTAATCTGCCACAGAGGTGTAGTTAGGGTGGGTACTGGGAAGTTCAAATTATACTCTCCAAACTCATAATTCTGTTTTTTCTGCCTGACTCCACCTCCTGCTGTACCATAGGAGTACATTCTGAGAGTCTTCTTGCAGATGTGTTAATGTGATTAAGATTTTGCTTATTTTTTGACTTTTTCTCACTTTTTTTTCAATATGAAAAAAMATGGAAGATTAAAACCATATTCTAAAAGATTTTTTTGTTTCCAAAATAATTGCAGTTTACTGAAAACACTCCTTAAACACTTTGTTTCATAATAATGGTTCAATTTCTAAAAGTCATACCTTAAAAACCTATCCAAGCAAGACTTGATAAAGTACACTTAGAACGATATCTGCAATTAGTTGTGTAGATGTCACACGTTTCTCTTCTCCCTCCCAAAGAGAAAATATGGGAAGGTATCATATACAACAGTGATTGCACAAATAAGGTCACTTATGGAAATGACAGTTTGGGACATCCCTTTTGTAGTCAGYTTCTTAGATTTTGTTTAGATTTCATTCCCTTTACTTCAGTGACCAATGATACAAAGCAAGTGAAAACRTGAATTGACATCAGCTCCAAGGTATAAAAAATTGATTGAATCAATGATATTTTAGATTCTAAATTCTGTTGAAAAAGATTAAATTAAACTAATATTGAGATAAATCTCCTGTTTGCCCCTCACCTTAAAGTATTGAATTGTTCTGCAGTGAAAGAAAATTGTGGAATTGTATTGACCAAATTTGTACTTGAAGATCACTTTTAATTCACGTTTATTTTAAAAAAACAAGACAAAAATCCTTTCTRTGTAACACTCTAGTCTGTTGAAAGATTCCCCCCAGCTCCCCCCCCCGACCCTTACAGGACACAAATCATCATTTGTGATTAATTATTTGAAGTGCACCAAAATATGTAGGGAATATTTATTCTTCTGTTGCTGCATGAAGTTTCAAATTTATTAGCAATTACAAATGTATAATCATTGCAGAACTAAACACTAAAGAGAATAAAGAGAGATCCATCTGATTTGTTTTTACAACAAACTTTTYCTTAATGAAGATTTTGATAAACCTTTTTACAAAAGTATTGAACTGTAATGACCAATGCTTAATTTGTGAGTTGTGCAACTCCTCTMTAATTGAAACAACAGAAGTTCTTTCCTCTGAAGTATAAATATTTTGTTAGATCTCTCACAACATTTGAAAATRTTCACTTTAACAAAAAAGCAGATGTGTCTGTTGACAGATGGATCAGACAAACTCATTTGAATCACAATCTGGATCCATTTTAACAGTCAGAACCCAACAACTGGAGGATATTGTTTGGGGCCTTTTTTTGAAAAAAAGTTGGTGATTTCAGCCTAATTTTAGTAAATTATGGACTACATCATATTATTACTGACAAGAACTCTCAGGAAACAAGGAAAACAAGACAYAGAGTGGTCGTACTCTTTCACATAATTTGCCATCAAGAATGCATTTTATCCTAAGTTTTATTGACCATAAAGACACCATATAATGTTAACTTCTTTATTTTTACTCTCTTTTAATCTTGGTTTACCTCTGTACTTTCATCTCTTTTCCTGTTAACAGGGGATATCATTTCTTGGTCTGAAAAAGAGAACTAAGAACAATTTATAAGTTCCTTTATATAGAAAATGTGCCCTGGTTTATCCCAACTCAATATCAGACTAAGAGCAGGGCACMGGACACACACCAAACTCTATCCTATTTTGAAAGAAAACATGGATGCACAACCTAGACAGAAAMAAGGTCATGCCCTACCAAATCTTTAATTTATTGATTGTGTATATAGGACATATTCTTAGAGGTTTGGACCTGTTATTTACACAGGCTTCCACTCCAATTATCTAACTATGAAGAAGGGTAATTAGAATATTTTTCTTGATAATAACATTTTATTTATAACATTTTTTAAATTATAAAAATAGTGTGCTGTGTGCTGGACTAGATATTTTTCCTTAAAAAACCTATTAAAAACAATATTTTTCTCATARAGTCACTTCAAATACAGACATATTTGCTGCATTTCAGGTAGTTATTGAGAATACCATAATCTCTCAATAAAGAAGTTAATCTATATATTTGATGGTAAAGATGGTTTAATTTCTGATCCTTACCACTTAGTCCACTTCTCTCATCTGCTTGAATGCACACTTTAAATAAAATACTTGTTGTCTCACAAGTAGCAAAGATTTACCTTTGGCAAGTAATAACTGAGTCTTAGATATATATTTTACAGCTCCAATATTATAGAATTTATTTCAGAGAAACTGAGAAGTAATCATTAAAAATGTTTTAAAGTTTGCAAGCTTATTTTAGATCATTCTAATAAAAGATGCAAGATAGACAATATAATAARCATATCAAATTAATGGAAGACTTCAATAAACTGTGTGATGTTGTACAGAAGAGCAACTGGAAAATAGCATAATTAAAAATGCTTGCAAGCTCCCAAAGCCTTGTATTAAGGCCAAGATCCCTTGAATTACAGCCTTAACCACCATTAAGTTTTTGCTGAAAAAGAAAAATAAACAAACTTATAAGCACATGTATATTAAAAAACTGGGCAGTTACCAATATCTTGGAAGCATTGAAGTGTCAAACTAACCTCATCCATAACAGCAGATTAAGGACTGGAAGAAGCAGCCAAAAGGTAGATCTGGACTAAGAGACAATAAAATAAGATTCTTATGAGTTTACCGTGTGATGCACAAAAACATGATCATGATATTGCAAGATAAGACTAATTGATCGGTCATATGCTAAGAACCATTATCATTTAATACATTTCGATTTGTACCAAATAATGTTTGGCATATTCTCATTAATTTATTCATCTTTTTAATACTTAATGAAGAATTAATGGAAAGTAAATTATTTCCATGTCCAAACAGATTGAACCAATGGGAAAGGGCACACTTTGACTAAATAACAGGAAAACAGAATTGCAACTGTTAAGATGATTAATCATGAGACTAAATTGGAAGAGAATGTAGTACATGCATCATCAAAGAAACAATTGCCAGTGGAGGTGAAAAAGASATATTTCCTGTATTAGTCAAAGAAAATAGACTAGACCTGCTGAGGATCATTTTAGACYATTCTGCTACAGAATTTCAGACCAAATCTTGGAGAATAATTACTCATGTGTGTATTTTTATGTACAGATTTAGTGTTACTAGTTCTACTTCTTTTGTGCCRCCGGTTCATCATATTCTTTTTTTTGCAGTAACTAAAATTAGTGCTTATGAGGGTACATCCCCAACCACCCTTTTAGTTCCCATCTCTGAACCCTTTGTCCCAGAATGTCTCTAATCTTTTTTGAGCCTGCTAATATCTTCTGTCTCCACAGCCTGCTGTGGCAGTACATTTCAGAAGATCAGTAGCCGCTGAGTACGTCACTGAGGCTCTTTTGAACTGTCCTGCTGTAAGCTTTATTGCATACCCCTGGTTTTGATATTCTAGTATTTAGTGAACTTTTAGTGAAGGATCTGTCTTCAGGTAATTTTCTGACTGCATGGTTTTGCAAACCTCACCAAATGGACACATCCAGTCACTGATTTCAGAGAGCTGGGAATGAGGGTTTCTAGATCTGCTTCGTATCTGCCAGTTCCAAGTTCAGCATGGTTGAGGTCAAGTTGTTTTTCCTTAAAGATTTATGACATTTATGAAGGTGTTATGCCATCTTTCTACCTTCTGTCTCAGTTTCGTGAGGTTCATSTGCAGTTCTTTGACACCGATATTCTGACTAAAGGAGCATCCATGACTGTTATTCAGGTTACTGGTGAAGCCACTGAACAAAGTTCATGCTGACAGTTCTCCTGAGGGAACCGCCCCAGAGAGAGAGAATTATGTCCTAAAGCTTTGCATCCCACCCTTTAATCATCTTGAATCCACCGGAAGATCTTTCTCCAATCCCCTGACAGATTTTTCCCTTTTGTAACTTTTGATATGGGGTCTTCTGAAATGCTTCTAAAAATAATTTATGCCCACTGAATACCCCTCATAAACTTTGGCTCCACAACTCTACAGAAGCCATACTGATTCTAAAGCTTTAGTTTATTACAGATTCCCATGTCAAACCAGTGACAAAAGTCAGTTTCTGATCTCTAATTTACAGAATCCCATAGTTGGCAGCTTTTGTAGAGTTAATGATGTCAATGTCAAAGTCCTCTGGTGGTGGTTGTTTGCAATGCTAGGTCATACACTTTGTCCAGCCGACCAGCTGCTTCGTATTTGAAATATTTCAGAGCTTTTGACTGAATGCCATCTGTTTTTGTTGATTTCTTGACATCTGACTCATCTAGATGACATAATAGTTCCTGTATATTTACTTCAATCTGATCCAGCTTCTCTGACCTCTKCTTCAGAGAAAGTAAAGGTCACTTGTTGGTCCTGATCCACACCTTCAGCCAAGATTAAGTCTGAAATAAAGAGATTATTGATAATTTTAGTTTTGGCCTTATCAACTGGCCTATACTCTTTACACCATCATCCACACCAATTCCCTATGCTGTTTCCTGCTTTTGATGTATTTAAAGTACTGTTTTGCTGTCAATTTGACAATTTGCAAAGTTTTAGTTCTGCCCTTTCTGGTTTAGGTCTCTAAATTTTCTCTTTACATTTGACCTATTGTTTTTATATGTATTTCTTTTTCCTCTCCAACATTTTTAGAGGCCAAACAATTAGCGGCAGCAGCCTCCTTAACTTTATTAGGAAGATGTGCGAGGAACTTTTGGGCCACTTTGGTTTCTTTTTGAATTATGACACACAGTCTAACTGGTCTTCTAGCAGACTATTTATAGCAGCCTTCATGTTGCATGCAGGCTTTTTGAACAACTTCATTCTGTCTTTGAAAATTTCTCATTCTTTTTACATTTTCACTTCTTGAAATCAAGTATTAATTTTTGTGATTTGTGTCTCTCCCACTGCACTCTTAAAAATAATTGCACTGTGGCTTTATTAGAGACCAGCTCTCCCAGTGATTCTTCTTGTCTCAGGTCCTTTTCATCTCTCAGGTAAGAGATTCCAAATAGTCTCTTTTTCTGTGAGCTGTAAGACCAGTTGTTGCAGTAATCATTTATGTCTAATTTTTTAATCTCTGCATTGCACCCTCATAATCCTTTGTTTGAGCCCACTGAGGTGGCTGCAGCCATCAGGACAAGACAGATCCATTACAACCTCCACTAATGGTTATTACTTGAGCAGGGTTATGGGAAATAAAGCTCCAATTGTAGAGATGGTCACACTATGTCAACCACTAGCATTTGTAAACAAAACAAAATCAAATATAAGTATAAAGGTTTTTGTAAACACTGTAAAGTAAAAGATAACGGTATACATTATGTGGATGAAAGGAACATGCAGGAATTTGTGAATGCTGCACATTCCCAAACTCTGCTTGAAGAATAAACTCTCAAATCAGAAAGTCACTATGTTAAATTTTCTCAGGAAASATCAATAATTTCTTTAAAGGACTATCTTYAACCTGATATTAAAATGAAGTAAAATAYTTTCAAAAGTGCTAAAAGATTTACCAGTAGCTATAAAGAGGTACATTTTTCAATGTAATGAGGTGTATTTTTGAGAAAATGTACACTCAGATCAATCCAGAACTGGATTACATCCATATTTTTAAGATAATGTGTTATGTTTTAAAAACAGACAGATGGGATAAGAATAGTKTTCACAGTTATATGCATTTTTGAATTTTTCTCTTCTGAGAGGTGAAGACATGCTAATTAAATTAAATTAATTAAATTAACAKTAATGATTTTTGAGAAAATAAAAAGTAAGAAGATCATTTTTCAAGGTGTCTGAAAAAGTTTAGTCTTTTTTAAAGTCAGGATCAATATGCCCTTCTCTTGATGCCAACTTTATTACTCTTTTTCACTTTATAACTTCTATTTATACTGAGTCCTTTGGGTCCTAAACTTCTTTTTCTGCATGTCTAGCTGCTTGTTATAAAACCTTTCTCTTTCAGTACTTTGACAGCACATCAACCAACAAATCTCACTTGTGACAAACTCTAATGATTGAAGCACATATCTTGATTCCTCTCAGTACCTCAACACATTTCTGATTCAATACAGACTTTACTGTTATTAGCTCATCTTGCCTTTTACTGTCTCTTTTCATCCATCAAGCATAAAATACGTGTCACTTCTACAACCATCAGATTGGAAAAGCTGGAGGGGAGGGTGCRTGTGGGGCAAGAAGAGCAATGTTATCTTTAGTTTCTATCCTACCTTTTCAATATGCTGGCTTAGAAAATAATTTTTTTTTATTCGGTCAGTCTTTCACCAGAAAATCTTTATGCTAATTTTATTATTACTTGTGAAAACTATGAAATGGAAATTATCTTATAAAATGACCTATTATTACACCTGTGTCTTATCCAAATATTGGAACAGCTAGCATAGCAATTCTGTACTTATGAATGTCCTTATACACCTTTTCTGGTAGATTTTACAGCTCATCGGGGTCAACATTTCTTTCACAGTGCAGTTGCATCAAACATGACAGTTATGACAACCCCAACTTTAGAGAAGGTCATAAGCAGAAAGGTTTCAGTGCAGGTAATTACACTGGACATTCAGCCATTTTATTATTGGTTGAGGCTTTTTCTTCTCTGWTTTAATATTATATTGACACTGAACTCTATGCAGCCATGTCAGTTCTGTTCTGTACTTGCATATAAGCACTGAACTAACACTGAACAGGATTTGAAGGGGCAGAGTATTTCCACATGAATGTTTCAAGGGAGGAAGAGATGCTGAAGGATGTTTGACAGTTTAAGCTTTTAATAGCTATTCTCAATCTCTATTTGATTTGAGGAGTTGAGCTGGACAAAAGTCAATGAGCCTACCAGGACAAATCCAGCAAACTATAAATATTTTTGTTAGAAACTGAGCCTAAGTAAAAGAAAAAAAGGCAAGGGACACAACATTCAGAGTTTTTTGTTTAAAGACCAAGTGGGGACTGGACAATTGGAAACCATGATCCACATCACCCAATTATATTAAAAAATTAATGAAGTTTGTACACTCATTCTCTGTAGATCAATTATTCACAGAAAATCAAAACTGGCAAATATGAATGTAATGTTTAGAGGCAAAGAATTCCGTTAAACTAGTTAAAAATTAACTTTGTCTTCTCATATTTTTTTTCAAACAGATGAAAAAATAGAGTCTCATTCACAGCTATAGATTTTATTACCTATAGTGACTTTTTCTAACAATATGGCCTCGTGGCAAAGCAGACCAACAGCCTCCCAGACTACATTAGAAAAAAAAATGCCAGCAGGTGTTCCTTCCCTCTACTCAGTGTTGGTGAGACATACCAACATAAGCTGAGGGAGCTAGAATTTTTCCACCTAGACAAGGAAAGGTTCAGGAGGATCTTCTCCTTGTGTACAAATAACTGAGCAAGCTGTCCTACCTGATGGGATTTCAATAAGTGATATTCAGGATCTCCCCTCCAAACTCAACCATTGTATAGATGCTATCTTCCAAATGCAGTCGTGACTTAAAAATGTATTTGCAATTGCTTTATAATCTGGACTTGAAGAAAGTTTTTCGATATACAGTGAGACAATAGTGGACATCATAGACTTCTTTGAACATAATTATTTCCCAAGAGACACAAAATATATTGTATGTATGCACATATGTATATGTGTATGTAATTGTAGATATGTAACTGGATGAGTAGAAAACAAAAGATTAGAAGTGTTATTTTTCACTAGACCTCCTGTGTACAAAACAAATGGGCAGTCAGATAATGTTAGTACCATTAAGCTTCACATTCAAAAGAAAAGCAAATTAAATAACATATTTTTAAAGCAGAGCAGGTCACTAAGACACCACAGAAAAAATTTTTTTTTTTGCTTGCAAAGTTCAAGATCAACATCATAATTTATTTGTTTGACATCCCAATTGAGTTTTTGTTGGGAGAATTCTTCGAGATAATGCATTATGTGCACTTTAAAACAATGTCTGCAAAACAGTTTTCTGAGATAGATCTTTGTATTCTGCAAAATAGCAGTAATCCATTAGCATCAGTGGAATGCTGCATACATGCAGAGTTCTACACTGAAGAATGAAATATTGGACTAGTGCCATGAGATTTCTTATTTTTCAGTTTTTAGAGCAGACATGTGTATTTTAAATGTGGCCTATATTTAATCTACTCTTCTGGAAACAAAAAACATTTAGGATTTTTGGAGAAAAAAGTATTCAAATCTTGCTCTAAAACAGAGGGGTGTAGGGGAAATTTCTTTAAAGAAATACTGCTTAACTTCTCTGATTGCAGAAGAATATAAACAACCCCAAATGCAGCAGAAGTTCAGACTTCCTAAACATGGGAACTCTTGTTAAAAGTGAACTAAACTTCTTTATTTAGGCTTACTCTTTCTCTCCATGTACAAGATAGTAGCAGATTAAACCTGTCTTTGGCACATGCATGCTTTCTTTTACTTTATCATCTTTTATCATTGTGACCCACACTGGCCTGTTGAAATCTGTAAGCTGGGACTGGACCAGGGAGGTTGTATGAAATAACTTACAGATTCTTCTTGAGGTCTGGATGCCTACTCGGAAGACCAAGTAGCTTATACTATAAGACATTTTGCTTATCAAAAAAAAATTTTAACTTATTAATCATCAGGGTATTGTTTTTATACACCATCATAGCCACTAATAAATTGCTAATAAATTAATGAAATTTAAATTTACTCTGACAAAAAAAAGAGGAATACTCAGGACCAATACTGAATGAATTTCAAAGTAATAGTCAACATAATTTCTACTTGGTAAAAGCTCATCAGTCAAATTTCTAATACAGTTGATACTTGCTAGAAGTTTATCCTATTGTCTCCACTTAATGTATTTACATAGGTGTCTAGCTGCAAAAAGCTACATTTCAAACTAGCTTACACATTGGTATAGATAATTTGAAAAAATATTTTTGGCCCCTTCAAGGTGAAAGCTGCAACTTAATAACCTTTGGGGGTTATTTTTGGTTTTGTGGTTTTTTTAATGTGTGTGACAACAGGCCTTTGTAATTTAACATTCATTTAACAAGGGGTATTGATACATATTTCCCAAATACATTTGACTAACATTAAGAAAGTTGTTCCAACATCTCAGGTACATTGCATACATCTTAAAGCATTCCACTGAAGATTTACAAATTTTCTGTGAAACGAGATTTGGAACAACTGTATTAAAGTAACATGAAAATTCTATCTCACACTGGAAAAATCAAAGATTAAGCCATGCTGCATGTATAACTTGCATTGTAGAATAGATATTTGGTTATTTTTTTTAATTGTTTAAATCATTGATTCAATATATGGCTTATATTTTAAATTGTTTTTACTGATTCATACCCCAACACTTAAAGCTGTTCATGCATTTATAATAAATGTGCAGAAGATTAGGAAAAGTTTGGACTCTTGGTCCATAGGCTTTGTTGTATTAAAGAAGGGGAGAATTTTATCTGTAGTGATATGGCAGTGCACAGCAGAATTAGTTATTCCATTCTGCTTCAGTGAACAAAAAGGTATTGATCTACCTGGAAACAAACCACTGYTTCTCCTGCAGTTCACCTCTGACAGAACTGTCCAGCATTCAAATAATCTTCTCTTTTTTTTTTTTTTTTTAATCAATTTATCAAGGATCAGGCTGAAAACACCCATAAAATAGCATACAAACTTTAGTTTGTATCTACACCACTGAATGAACATTAATGTTTCCTGAACATGGGAGCTGGACTGTCAGCTTACAGTACAGCACATTGTAGAAGAGGATTGAAATATGTCTGCAGTTTAGTTGTTCACAATCAAAATCAGAAAACTTTAAGATTTGTGTCACAAAAGCTCTGTTTCCCAAGAGAAAGTAATGGACAAATGCAAAGAGCAGATTAAGTTTACTCAGGAGGAAGCACATTGACAAAGCCATTTCCAGTGAGTCACTGTGCATCCAAAAGCCACATGCCAGAACACAGAGCCAAACATCATCTATGCAGAAAAGGGCCAGGAAAAATAATCTATAATTACTTCCCAAACAAGTGCAGATCATAGTTAACCACTGCTGAAATCAACTGACTGTTCCACACTATTGAGAAAGGATTTTTGATGAAGATCTGAAACTAAAAAGACACAGAGAGGYATAAAGAAAGATTCTGATCTGTGGTAGCAGCTTGGACCATGAAGGTTATCTCAGACTGCAACAGTAAGTGAGACTGTGTCCTTTTTATTTGTTGCTCTGGATGCATTTGTCCCTGAGGGAAACAGGAAGACATTCATGCCAAATCTGGAAGCAAAGCATGCTTGTGCATAAAACATGAGCCAAAAGATTCAACAAGAGGACAACCTTTTTGCCAGCTTTTTCAAGTCATGTTGGCAGGGTCAAGATCTGCAGAATGTAAGCTTTTGTTTTTATTTTACTTTGAGTTATTAATCTATGAGTAGATTAATAGATTTAAAATATATGTTTCATGGCAACAATTTTAAATTTAAAAAATGCAAGAGAGAGTATTTTACTTGTGATAGCTACATTGTTATCTTTATCTTATTTCTTCCTAATGCAAATATAAGCTATAAAAGGAAATAGTTGTATTTTTTATCTATCTACTGCTTCTGTTCTAATGCACCTATCCAAGCTGTATGAGCACAAGCTCTGAAATCATCACAGAACACAGATAAGTGTATCATTTAAAGAAATTTGCTCAAGAAGGAATTTTGGTGAGGTGTTGGGGAGCAATAGAGAAGTATAATAATTTATTTTTATGCTATGAGATAATTTATTTTTCTCATAGGGAGATGTTGGAATTCTTCTGTTTCCTGTAAATACTAAAATTTAAACATCTATACAGCTAAAACCACCTTTCAGTATAAATAGAAAATAATGTGTTATATATGGCTACATGGCTTCTACTAAGCTGTATGGAAACCAGTATGATCACCATGTCTCTTATTCACACAGGAAGCTTAAATGATCTTGAAGTGTGCACCTTTACCAGATAAGAGGGGAAAGAATGATTGTTTGCTGCTGTTGTTTTATGTGGCTGTTTCAATGCATGGCCTAGAGCTCATTTGTTAATGACCATGCAAATATGCAGCACGTTTGTAAAAATTAAATTTTTTTCCTCATGCATATTTATGTATGCATGTGTATTCTGGAACTCATTAAAGCAGTTTACAAAAGATTCTGTAACAAGCATCTCACTTTCAGCATTGTCTTGGAAATACATTTGCTAAGGGCAAAATTCAGGAATATACTTATACATGCCTTGCTTTAAACATCTAAACAATCACTTTTACTTCCCAACTCACACCTGGAATAACATCCTCAAAATCAGACTTGGAGTTAAGTGCATTTCTGGTACCACTTCATAAAACTTCATATGAGGCTTCATATTACAAAAATGTGAGTTTACTCTTAGCTAAGCATCCACACYGCTGCTCACTCAACCACCGCAATCCCAGTGGGATGGGGGACAAAACAGGAAGAGTGATCATGAGAAAAATCAAGGTGAGACAAAAATTGATTAATAAGCGAAGGAAAGAAAAACAAACAACTGATGCAAAGGCAAGCACTCACCACCTCATGCAATCTCTGAAAAAGGACCACCTTGGAAGCCMAAACTCCTCTCTCCTTATTCCTCTGTCCATTCTTATTGCTGAGCATGACATTGTAGRGTGTGGTAYATTCCTTCATCCAGCCAGAGYCAGCTGTCCCAGCTGYGTGTGCTYCCAGCTTCTTGCCCATCTCCAGTCTACTCACACTGGGGAAAGTAGGGTGCAGAGTGGGCAAATGACACACATTACTGTTATCAACATGTTTAGCCACAAACCCAAAGCACAGCATCTATGGGGCTGCTATGAAGATGATTAACTCCACTCCAGCCACAGCTAGTACATAGAGCAACTGTCTGCATTTTACTTTAAAAAAAAATGTTTGACTGTAAAAAATAATATCTGCATGCTTTACTGTGTAACAATTACTCATAAATACAGTGATAAACAGCTTCTGTGGTAAAGTATTTTTACTTTCTCTGGTAAATTACTTCCTCTGAAAACAAGATTTTCAGAGCCTTCTGAACCAGTTTACAGTAAAAGCACCATTTTCTTGACTTATTATGCTCAGAAATAGGATAGAGTGGGTGGAACTTCTGGGTTTTTTATATCAAACTTACTCTGTAGTGAGTCTAAGCAGTGGCTGAGAAAACTGCTGTCAAATGGAAAACAAGAACACAGGAGAAATCATATTAAGAAATATTCATGGTATATAAACTAAATCTGTAGTCCTTCCATGTCAGTTGTTTGAAGAGAGCACTATATTATTATATACTATTTTATATATATATATATATATATGAAAGACACCGCTGTCACCATCAGTGACATCACAGCCCATGCTTGTGCAGAGTCTCCAGGTTAAGCTGGCTCTGTCAGACGCTGGAGAGCTTTTGCAGTTCTTGTGTGCAGATCTACTTGGCAGTCTTGAATTAGGGTGATGTATAAAAGATGGTTTCCATGAACATCCAAGGAACAAAAACTCCGTTGTTCCCCCCAGCATTCTCCATCAGGTAAGTATAAACCTGTGCAGAAAAGAATTTCATAAGTATTTCTTTTTCAGAAAAAAAAAATTAAAAGTAAGCACAGAAGGAACTGAACCTATCCTATACTGCAGGAAAGAGTAAGCCATTAGAACATCATTGTCTGTTGTTTCTTTTCACAGAAATTTTCCAAAGTCAGGCATCTCATACAAAAGCAACAAGGAATTCAACAAGGGCAGGACAGTAACAAAGAGTGTGAAAGAGAAAAGATGTTGTTGACACAGGAAAAATGGATGAAAGGTAGAGAAGAAAGTTGCAAGGATACCATCTGTTACTTTTTTCGCATAAGAAGTGCTTTAGGGTATTCTCAATAGTTATAACTCCTTCTCTGGGGACACAAAAAAGTTTTGGGTTTTTTTTTTTTTTTTTTTTTTTTTTTTTTTTTTTTTTTTTTTTTCCCCCCCCCCCCACCATTTTTTTCTAAAACCTTCTGAAAAATAGGTGAAAAAATTAATGGGAGACGAGTACTCTGAATCCACTTCTACTTCTCATTGCTACATTTTTTTTAAGTTCCATGTTAACTTTTTAATCAATCTGGATAAAGGTCTTTGTCCATTATTCCACTTCTTCAAATCTATATTTAAGGCCTATTTCTGGGACATATAGAATTTCTGAATAACAGTCTGTATCTTTATAACAATATCAAATAAGGGCGAAACATATCTTCAGATTTAGAAAAGAAATATTAAATATTAAAATCAATTCTGCTTTTATTCATATTTGCAATTTAATCTTTCATAGTTATTAAATGTAGTATTAGTCAGGGTAGATAGAACACATAAAGGAAATTATTAAATGCAAGAAGTATTGAAGATGAGAAGTATTTTGATATTTAGGCCTATATTCATGTAKGTGAATACAGAGGAATACTGTGGTCACAGACAAAGATAACTATTTTGGTATCATAAAGGAAAGAAAAAAAAGAAAAAAATTTGAAAGAGTCTTCAGAAAAGCTGAGGAGTAAAGAAAGGGAAGATAAATTATATAGAGTAATAGCTGAGAGGACTAAGATACATATAAAAATTCACTCCTTAAGAAACAAGCAGCTTAAAAGCAGAGGATGCTAATGCAAACTGAGGAGTGAAATGAGATACTAAATTTACATTGGATAATGTCTCAAACACAAAATAGTCCTWTTGAAGACCACATGACTAGCTCAAAAATAAAGTGCTATGCAGCATGATCCACAGGGTAGTGATAAATTGCACAAAAAAGACAGCACAGAAAAACTTAGTGCATTTCAAAGGTCAGCTTTCAGCACTTTTCTTTACAAAGCCCTTGCTAAAATACAGAAACATTTGCAGAGCAAGCTGTGTGATTTCCAGCAGCCCTAGGAAGAAATTCACACCAACCTTACATTTTATTCACAAAATATTTAGAAACCGAGGAATAGCTACTGAAGCTGGTTACCTGACACAGCATCTCATCTAATCCACAGTAATACAATACTGCAGTTGAATCACAAATCCTTTTCAAAATGCTCTGTGAAAACTATAAATTCTTAAGATAAATTATTATTATAGTCCTCAATTATTATGTAGTCCTTCACAKTAATTTTTGCAAAGATATTAACTGAAATTTTTTCACAATTTTGAATTAGAATGCTATTAGTGATGAGTTATAATGGTGTCAGCCACATGCTGAACAAAATATTTTCTTCTGTTCTTTCCAAATCATCACCTGATTTAGAGCAGACATTGATATTATTTTTGTCAYAATGTAATACTTTATTTCCTATACTGATCATATTTGCTTTCCATTTTGTCTATATAATATTCTTGCGTGTTTGTAGGTTGCCACACATTTTTGCCTCATCAACAGATTCATCATGACATTCCTGCTTTCAATACAAACATCACAATAATGGAAATATTTATTCTCCACAGACATAAAAAWTTTATGTTGAATATTACACCATGTTTATTACGACTCTTTGTTTCTCATTTGCAGTTCACTTTGGATTTTTTTTTATCAAAAACATTTAAAATCTTCTAAAAAGATCATAATTCGCTAAAGTTCATGTAGTTATGCCATGTTTAGTTAAATGGTGCTTTGTTTCTACCAGTTTAAAAAAAGTATTTCTGCTACACTGATTGCTTTGGGGACTGTCTTGCCACATTTTCAAACTCATTTTGAAGGTTAAAGTAATATTTTGCATCATTATAAAAATTGGATGAGTGGTTAAATTTTTCACATTAGTTTTTAAATATTCTGAAAGATTATTTTCTAATGAACTAATGTTAAAACAAAAATGAAGAAAAAATATAATGGAAATAGCTAGGCTCTCTTAAATTACTGATAAATTCAAAATAAACAAAGAATACTTCTAATTAATATTCAACTACTATTTAAGAAAAAAGCCAAATTATTGTACAGCTAGTCTCTAAGGAGCARCCTAGTTTACTTGCATTATTGCAGCTCTTTCACAAAAAGAAACAGTCAGCCTTTGTTGTTTATTTAGACAACTTCTTCCCTCAACTTATTTAAATAAATTAATATGCACAAAGAGAAAGATAATTAAGATAAACCACCCTRAAGTTAACAACACCATCCAGATGTTTAAAACTTTCTATTACCTTTGAAACAAACAATTTAATTGATCAGGTCCTTTAGAACCTCTCTAATTAAGAGACTCTCGTCAAAACTTAAATATTCCCATTAATACTCATAGTAGCAAAGGGACCTGGTAAATATCACAGAATGGGTCAGGTTGGAAGGGACCACAATGGTCATCTGGTCCAGGCTCCCTGCTCAAGCAGGGTCATCCCAGAGCACATGGCACAGAATTGTGTTCAGATGGTTCTTGAGTATCTCCAGTGAGGGAGACTCCACAGCCTCTCTGGCCAATCTGTTCCAGTGCTGCTCACCTGCACATTTAGGTAGCACTTTCTGTGCCTCAGTTTCTGCCTGTTGCCTCTTAACCTACTGCTTTRGCTCCTGAGCAGAGCCTGGCTCCATGCTCTTGACACACTCCCTTCAGATACTGACAGACATTGATTGAAGTTCCCTCTCTCATACCTTCCTGAGACTGAGCAGGCCCAATTTTAATCTTTAAGGTTGTGTTTTTCTTTTGAAATGCCTTGCTATATTTTTTTCCTTTTCAACTCAGTTGGAAGCATGGTTCAAAAACTACTGCAAAACTGAAGTACTGAATTTCTCTTTATAGCAGATATGATAAACATGCTAAAATCAGAAATACACCACATTTTTCAGTGGTCTAACATTCAGTGTCAGTGTGATTGTGTTTTGTCTGAAAGAAAGGCAGCTCTGATCTCATGKAAGTTTCACTCTCCCAAATATCCCATGCTGAGCATCACTTCATTCRGTGCAAGCAGTTCCCTTAGATCAGTATTGCTCCTCTTGTTGACTTCTTGCTTCAGTTTATGCCTGTTTCCCCCTGACAACATTAACCACTGTGATGCACCTTGCCTGAACTTGTTGTAGCTCATAAGAATTTGTCATCTGTCAGAGGACCTAAAATAGATTCATGTCACTAGATGAAGTTTTACTGAAGGCAAGGAACATTGATTTCTCTGGACCTCCTACAGATGCTCCAGGAGGTTCTTGGCCTGCTTTGATGCCAAGACAAGATCCTGTCTTATGCCCAGTTAGCCATCCACCAGCAACCCTAAACTCTTCTCAGCAGAGATGCTCCCCTGCTAGTCAGGGACTAGTCTGTGTCATTATTAGAGATGTTTCAGTACTGTGACCTCATGCAGACCTCTAGTTCTTCCTGTTTGTTTTCCAGGTATGAGAGACTGGAGAAAATTACTGGCTCAAAACAATAGAAGTGAGGSTGAGGGGTGGTGAGGGAAGGCAGTACAAATTCTGTGAAAAGTGGGATRTGCCCTACACCCCATCCCCAGAAGCTCCAGTCCAGCCCAGAATGGCTCAGTCACTGGCACACCTGAARCCCCACCTGGAGGAGAGGGCCCAGAAAAAAAAAACAGATAAAAGCAGCTGCACAAGGACACAGGTGGTCATGGCCCATTACTTTGTATTTTATAGGAGCTGAGAACATGCTGGATTTCAAACAGAAAATAACAATTTTTGTCTGTATCTGCTGTGGTCAGTGCCAGGAGCCCTGCCCTGTGCCATGTCATGGTTGAGCACTTGCACACTGACTTCATCAGGGCTTCCACCCCTCTCCAGGCACCTGTTCTCCAGGCCTGCACCCGTCTGACTTGTTCCCTGCCATCAGCTCCCAACCGCTATTAGTCATCAGCTGAAAGCAAAATTTGAAGGACTCTTTTCTTCAGGARTAGCTGGAAAYTGTCATTCAAAACTAGAATTKTTGAGAAGTACAAGCCTGTGATATCTTCCCTTCTGCAGCAGCAGGCAGCCCTCTTTACCCCCAAGTTTCCTAGAAGGGCCATTCCCATCTGCCTTGCCCCTGCACAGGTTATCTTGCTATGTGATTCTTTTTCTTAGGTGAAATTTTTCTTTTGTCCAGGTTTAGGGTCTAAATACAGATTCTCTGATCTTTGCTTCTCTTAACTTGAAAGGAAACCTACTGGGTGACAAAAACATTCACTGTTAAACAGAGTACAGTCCATTCATGGTTAACATAGCCCCAGCAGGATTTTCAGCACCAGAAACCTCACTGCACATTGTTTTGATGTGGCTTTCACTGCAAACTGATATTTCCTATGAAAATAAATGCCTTTTTCTAATGGAATTAAGAAGTATACATTAAAAAAATTTTAAAAAACCAACTATGCCAATTCTGTAGAAAATCAACACTTAAGAGACAGTGAAAAATSAAACTTAAGTTACCTAGCGGTTTTACCAAGGGAAAAACAAAGTGACAGAGGTTCTTACCAAGACATTGCAGCAGCACAATGCTTGGAGACTTTCACCAAAGAGTCCCTAAACCTGTCCAGTTCCATCTGTTTCATCATTTTTTAACAAAATCTGAAACAGACTGAAGGGATTTGGGGAATTAGGAAGGAGTCCTCAGTGAAGCATAAATTGCAAATTCCTTTTTTAGTGGGAAGATCTAATGCCATTAAGTAACAGCGGAGTTTTCTGCAGCATCAGTGACCTGAAATGTGAGGTAGTACCTCATTTTGGGAAATGCACTTCACAGAAATGTGTGCAGGCAAGCAAAACATCATCAACAACCACAGAACTGGGCAAAACAAAGGGTCTCAATGGAAAAATTGAGCACTCCACCAGAACAGACTTAAAACCACTGAAGAATGCATATGCTTAATCAGAGTCTGAAAAACAAATGTAAGTTAATGAAAATACAAAATTTCACAATCTCTCTAGGAAAATAAAATAAATTAGCCGTTGTCATAAGAAATAATGCTTGAAATATTATAGGAGAGACAAAGGTATTAGTTAATGTAATTCCAGAGGAAAGTGACTGTAGAGAGATTTAAACCAAAATTATACACCTAAATTAAAAATCTGTTAGCCAATGCACCTTCAGGGGTATTCAGAAATACGAAATACTTCCATAAAATCATGTATATTCTTTAAGATGGATGAATTGGAGACTGTGGTCTGGGAACTATGCTAGTTGCACTAGGAAACTTTGATTTCTGATGAATTCAACACAGATACTGAGAAAACAAGATRCTAAATAAGTAATTTATATTGTCGGGATGAGACTGTGATATGAAAGTGGTAAACAGATCTGAGAAAATTAAGAAAAATAACGTGAGTTCACGTTGCTTTTCAGTAATGATGTATAGGCTTGATTTGAAAAGAAATGGGTAATATATCCCATATCTGAAGATAGCTGKAAGCTTTGGATCGTAAAAAAATTATTAGGAAGAAAGTTAATTTAAAAGTCAAGGAAGTTTTTTTTCAACTAATTTAAGGTCATGCCCTGAAGTGATCTGCAGGGAATGAAAATGTGTAAAGCCTCATTAAATAGTATTCAGAACCTCATCAATAAAATAGCATAACATTGTATAATGGTYAAAATTACATATTTTGGCATGAGAAAGGAACTTAAAAGTAAAATTATATATTGCAGTAAGCTATTCTCTTTCAAGAGTATTCCTCAGGAAATAGTTTTTGGGTATCATGTTGCTACGCCATTTTTCAAAACAAGTATTTACTTAAAATCTAGATGAAAAAATACCCTTTATACTCTATGGTCAGAAAGTATTGAGGTTGTTGAATGCATATATGAAACATTTGAGAAATAATAATATTGATAAACACTTTTACAAAATCTCAGTGGAACTAATTTTCAAYAGTAAATTTACTAAAATTAACTTTTCTATAAGTATTAAACCAAACATTTCACCCATTCTATGATATTTTAGTGGCAAAGTCAAAAGYGCTTGGTCATGAGTACCCAGTATGAATTTTATACCTTACCCCCTTTTTAATTTATGGCCTTGTAATAATGGCTCATGTAGAAAAGTTCATGGTCCATTTATTATATGAAATACTTCATTGCAGAGCAAGAAACAATGTCTTAAAAGAAAATTAAAAAATACAATAAGAGTAGCAAGTCAGAGAGACTGGAATTGCAGTTTTACTTTTCAGTGTTCTCAATATAAATAGCTGGGTTTTCAAAGCAGTTTATTTCCAGTGTCTTGAAGCAAGATTTTGTGAGAAACCAAGCTTTCTAAACCACACATAACAGTGAGAATACATTTCTTTTAGAAGACTATGGAATCATAGTACCTTTTAAGAAGACTTTTATTTAATGTTCTTCATTCAGATCACTATTAAGTAATAAAAGTGTTTTCAACGTTGTACTGAAATGTGTGTGCAGCTGAGTTGAACTCAAAAAGCTTCATTGGACGTTTATAAGTTTGTAAATCAAAATATTGAGAAACTGATRTCTAAATGGATTTCATTTTAATTTAGACTCATAGGAAAGCTTTCAATTTAGGTCAGCACAAAATCAAAGATAGAGACCATAAAGTGTAAGGTCTAGAATGATTTGTACTCATGATATTTCATAAAATTAAAGCAGTGAAATAAAATAATAACATGTATATCTTCAAAAACAGTGTGGTTTTTCCTTGTAAGAGTCTCTTACAAGATAATGGCTCAGTCTTTCATGAAGTTACAARTATCCATTCAAACAGAAATGCAATCGAAGCCTAATGAGATTGAATCTAGATTAAAGTTATTTCTCTCTTCTTTTTCAAAATACATATTTTCTAATGTCTGTATACAAAAAGAAAAAAAAATTCAAATCACACAAATGAAGGACAAGTTCATCTATTTAATAATCTAAATTCAGCATTTATCTAAATTTGGTATCTTTCCCTGTACTTTGTTAAAATATCGTTGGGATAGAAAAGGAGAAATGACAATACCCTTTTAGCTCTAAATCTGTTTTCTCTATGGTTGGACTATCAGATACCTAATGCACCTATTTTTAATAGGTTATAATCTTACTATAGGARAAAAAGTGTCTCTAAAAGGAGATACTAGCAAGCTACATTCCTGTAATAWCTCATTCTGCTACATATCAGAGAATTAAAGTATACAAATTAAAAAGTAAGCAAAATTGTATTCCAAKTAGAAATCAGTCTCAAACTAAAAGAAATTTACCAAAAACAAAAGCTGAAAGTTACAGAGAAAAATAGGATGAGGCTAACAGAATGATTTGTCATCACTGCAATTTTATCAGTGTGTCAGAATGGAGTATTTAAAACAGCAATTAAAAGAATGCAAAAAGGCATGGTTTATATTATTGGTGCATGGTTATTAAAGTGGTTTTTTTTTAAACCTTCATGTTGGTAAAAATTGGGAAGTGCTTTTGGACTGCTTCATATATCAGTATGTAGTAGATGGAATTGTGGCATTTCCCCACCACAAATGTTTTCRAATTTATATCCTGTGCTGGAAAATGTTGTCTTTGGCATGATTTACCACTCTTTATAATATTTATAGATTAAGACATATACTCTGTGTTGCTTCTCCAGTATTTCTTTTATTGATGCCTGATGGAAATTGAAGCATGATCCCYTATGAGCTGCAGGATTTACTCTAAGGCATAAACTGGCAGTTGATATCTAGAAATAAAGACTGTAGATATATATAAGGCTGCCCAGTGTATTTCCTAATAGCTGGGTAGTAACACTGAACTCTTTCAATCCTATCTGGATTCTACCAATGTTTCTTGAATTTGTTTTTTGAAGAAAGTTACCAAAYTGGTTCAGTGCTAATACATGTGGAATATTTGACCTTCAAACTCTGGCCTCTTTTTAAATACATGACACATCTATAAATAGATAAAATATATTTTAAATTACATAATGTGCATAACCATCTAATGTTTTCRTAATAGTGGTATGAATATGCTCAGTATTTTCCAACAGGGCCAAGAGTTTAGTTTTACATGAAAGCAAGTTCATTCCTCTTGCAGATATTGGCACACAATGGCTTTACTCAGCATAGCTGGGAACTGCTGAAAGAATTTCATCCTACCAAGTATGTATTCACATCCTTAATATTCACTTGATGTTTAAGCACCTACTGAATTCAGAAAGGTCAACTGTAAATAYAGCTAAGTTCTGCAATTAAAATATGCCATCATATAATTTTATAAAAGAGCTAAATATGTGGTTTTCATTTTTCATATCTTTCACCTTTTTTGTTTCTAGAAAACAGGCAATTATTTTATAAACTGATATGTACAATTAAATGACTGCTTTTCCTGTTTAATTGTGCATATATCCAGCTGTTCATGTCCATTCTTTCAGTGAGTACTGCACTAGAGGCACCTGACCAAGTAATAAACTTTATCTGTTAATGTGGAAGACAAGGAACCACCATCTACACATTATGTACAGCCACGTTCAAGCACATATGAATTTACAGCRTAATAGTTATACTGTGTGCATATATTACCAATCAGAAAAATAGTTCAAATAATTGCAATGTACGGACTATTCTGMATAATATCTGCATCATAACTATCTTGTCTTCTTTTTTAAAAACCTGGTATTATAAGCTGTAAAATTCTTACTGTCTCAAGTTACATTTAGATATTCAAAAATGTCTAAAACAGGTATTTTTTTAATACATTCTTATACCTGCATACAATTAAAAATAGSAATTTTCATTCCAATTCCACCCTCAGAATTATAACTGCCATTGGATTTCAAATCAAAAATCAAAAAGGACTTACATTGTCATTCTCCAAAAGTAAGGGAAGCTTTGGAAGGTGCCTCTAAGGGAAAAAAATACTCTTCCTTTTTGTATAGTTTAACCCTATTAAATAAATCCTCTGATGGTGACTTACATTTATTCATGTTAGARTAAATCTAGTGTCACTTCAGTTAAGTTGAATTGAATTAAACTAAATTTTTAAAGGGATAAAAAGTAGGTTTTCACTTCTAGCATATCTRAAATAACAGTAGGTCTTTGTCTCCTATCTGTTGAAGGTTTTCAAGGAAATTATGTTTAAAACAGGCTCTCTCCATCCACTTTAGTGTAGTTGTTAACCTTATTGAATTCAGTGTGGCATTAAATATAAGTGAAAATTAAGGATGTGAATACATGCTTTGCAGAATAGAATTCAAATGGGGAATGATTAAGTTCACGTGTGATTAAGCCCATCCATGCAGGATTTCCTAGCCGAASATGAAACTTTCAATTTTGACCTTACAGTAAGGTCATTTCATTTGACAAAACTATAGATTTTAGGAGACCAACCCCTTTTTTTTTTTGTATGTTTAACATACATGACCTTTTCACAAGACTCTACATCACTATAATTCCCTAAAAGTTTTTATGACTCCTCAGTGCACAAGGGTGACGGGCACAAGGGTGATCTTAAGATCTGAAATATTATAATTAAAATACATATTTAAAACACCCTAATAATTAAAAAGACAAATTCATTTTTGTGGAAGAAATACATTTCAGCTATGTCATAATTTTTCATACAGCAGATACCTAAGAAAGAAATTGCAGTGATAGACAGCAGATATATTGCATATTGTTCCTTCTTTGCAGTAAGAAAGAAGAACCTCAGATATAAAATTCCTGAAATATMACACAAAACTTTGTCATTGTATCCATCAGAGGAAAATTAATTCCCCAGAGGAGTCTGCCAAGCTTCTTAACAAAATATCCATACAATTTATGCTTCAATCACAGCCAAATGCTTTCAATTACATGAAGACTAACTGGAACATCAGCAGCCTCTCCAGTGGGCTATTCTTATTTCATTACTTTTATGCCAGTAGATGACAGGTTGTTGTTGAAATTGATCTCTTTTATAAGGTTCATAACATACTCTTCAAATTACTGTGCATCTTCAGATTTTCTTCTTTTCTCTAAGGTCTTAAGAAAGGTTAATAACATCAACAATACAGTCTTGGTTAAAGTAGCACTACTTAAAAAAATAGCTTTCACTAAATTTGGTTTATATCATACKATCAACTGGCAAGGTCAGATTCTGTCATCCTTACTTTTCTGCTTATTTACCTACATGAGCAGTGATTTCAATTATTTTTTAGAAACAACTAAAAAAAAAAAAGATATTCCCTAGCTATAAATAAGCCTGGAAAAACTCTGAACAGCTGCATATCTAAATAATTTAACTTCTCAAGGTCTTTATGGTGCTATCCTTGGACTGCTGCTGGTCTCTCAATTTCAGCTAATAATTAGTCCTTCRGCTAACAGACTTTAATAGGGATTTTTCTACACTATAGTTGCAGTCACTACAGATGTACTTCAAGCATTTTAAATTATTCTAAAATACATACATATACTTTCAAACCTGTTGGTTTATAAAACCTTGTTTCATATCTTCATCGGTAGAGGGAATGGATTTTTTTTAAACTGCGATAAAGTTTCTGAAAAGCAGAATTCCCATCAATRCTATCTGGAAGAAAGCTAGCAGTCACATCTATTTAGAATTCTTTTAAAGCTGCTTTAAACATTGCCAACTTTTAGCATTTGTGCTGGATTTTTWAATTTCTGGTGTTGGCCTAGGGTGTGTGTTTTGGGAAAGCTTCAGCAGAAATTGTTGAACTATCTTTGACATGTGAGTTGAAGAAAAAGGCATCATTTGGCCAAGGTAATAAAGCTGGCAAACTTCTCTCCATAATACTTCAATGCCTCCAATMTTTGGAGCAGAAGCTGACATTTGGAATAGTAGCCTCTTTATTATCTTTCTTCTTTTTTCTTCATGAACTTGACCAAATTATGGCCAAATTATAAGAACCCAAACCACCAAAGACTGCACTGTCATGAGTTGTTTCATTGAATTTTTCTGCTGTTGTGCCTACATAATCATTTAACACATCCAARCTTCTCACTGGTCACAGTACTTACTAAAATGTCCTTTACTAAGCTGTACCTCACCTTTCTACAAAAAGCCATTGGACATGCTCCAGCCCTAAACTGAARATCTGAATTTGTTTAAGAGGACTTTAAATGCTGTGGCTTGGAAAAGGGCACAAGGTCTGAGTCTGATACCTAATTAGCTTCTCTTCTTAATGATGCAAAAGAAATTTCATGGTGATACAGAGGAGTCAGACAGACATGAAGACAAAATTTTGGAGTTTGTCAGCTAAGAGAGAAAGTGGGAATGAGAAACAAGATCTGTTAAAACAAGAAGATAGGATTAGGGAAACAAAGGGAAACATGTTGGACAAGAAAAATGAATTATGAGCTGCTGGGACAAAGAACACAAGCTAAGAAAAGCACTAAGTCCAGACAGATCAGCACAAAACATGTTCTAAGAATGGCTGGGAAAAGGGAGAGGAACTATGAATACACTAAAAYACATTTATGATAACATCTGAATTTTCAACCAAGATGTAGAAAGTAATCTTGTGTTCGTTCATATCATATATAGGGATCTGGATACTTGTTTTTAAAGCCACAAATTTATATTTATCATTCTATTCTATGGGCTTTTTTTGTTGTTGTTTGTTTGTTTTTGTTTTGTTTTGTTTTTTTCTTTTCTTTTTGAGAAATGAAAGTGGGCCTTTACCAACAGGTTATCAGATATGTAAGTGATTTCCAATTACACCAGCTTGGAAGAAGCTAATACAGACTTCCTGCCTTTGTGGTTGCATCCTCTACTTTTGAGATTGCAAAGTTATCTTTTGGCTAATTGCAGAATATCTTTGATGTTTTGCAGTTTCCTGTATTTGTTACCCAACAGATGTCCAGTTCATTGTAGTCACCCTTGAGCAAATTATCTTCTTGTCCTGAGTTTTAATACTTGCCCAGTAGTGATTTTGTTTGTTTTCCTGTTGCTTTCTTCAGTCCTCGGGGTCTGCAGCAGATGCTTATTATAGTTTCTCTTTTGTCTTCACTATTTTTCTGTCTGTATGTGAAATATTTTGCTGACATTTCACACTTTTGAAACTTTTGAAACTTTTGAAACTTTTGAAGAATTGTGGATGAAAAACATTAGGAAAAGAGATCTGGAAAAAAGTGGTCATTAACATCTGCACAGCTAGTGGAGATTAGAAAAGATACAAAAACTGCCCTGAAGAGAAATAATKTACTATTTCCTTCAGCTCAGAAGGCATTACTGGAACATTTTCCTCACCTGCCACTTTCTTTTAATTGTGGAAAAATAGCCTATTCTTTGAATTTTATTTTATACCTGATTCTTTTCTGTTTATTCTTATCAACTRCTAAACCATAGTAGCATGCCCACAGTGACTATTAATCTATGGGAATGGTGTCTGTGAAACTGCACACCTGCTGCTCAGTAAATGAAAAGGTCTCACTAATAATACTCYTGAATGTACCAAAATTCACCTGCAGTTTGAATAACTATAATGCTAAGACAAGACTTTCCCTCCTGGGTCATCTTCAGTCCTTGGAAATGAGTTTTCCCTAATCTAGTTTCTGAAAAAAATCTAATTGTATTTATAACAACTTTATTGACAAACTTAACCAAGTAATGATGCTTCATTCTCCTAATACTTAATGTAACACATATCCTAGGAGACACCTCAGTCTACAATGAATATTGTAACAAAAAAGGAACCAAGAATAGCAGAATCCTCTCTTCCTCCCTGTTTTTATGGGCATCTACTCCCAAAACTAATACAGACTTACTGCAGTCTCCTAAGTTTTTTCTGAGGAAACACAGATCAACCTTTAAGTATCAATAATAGAGAGTATGAATACAATATTCTTGTGTGGGTCTTTTGGCACTCTTAAACCCAAATCTCAGCAGGGACTTGCAAAAGAATATAATGATGYTAAGCACACATATTGGACTAAATACTTTTGTTTGTTTCTCAGTGCATATATCATCAAAGAKATTAAGACAATATTCTAAATCTTACCATTGAGTGAGAACAGAGGTTGACAACTTTTATATTTCTTCCTAAATCAGGTAACCTTAGTCATCACACAAAGATTTCCTTGTACCAAAAATGTAACATGTTTTCAGTCTGTCAGTGAAGATATGTAGTATAAAATGGTACAAATTCAATGTGTGTTCTTCATTTCAGAATTACACATCTAGACTTCGGAATACCTTAGACATTTCATAACAGTGCAGAAGGGTGCAATATATTATTTACACATCCAGGTAGCTATGCTGGTCAGAAAATGTGGTCATCATCTTGATTATCTTTAATTTTTCTTAACATCTCAAAACTGCTTCTCTTCAAAGAAGGAAGAGAGCCATGCCTGATAATATCATTTAGTATCCTGCCTTATGTTTAGAGGGGACATAGGTAGTGAAAACATCATGTTGATGTACTATTAAGAAACTAAAAGCTATTTGAACCACCAGCCTCTCCTTAGTATTTTTCTTATTTTTAAAAATTTTTAAGAGGAAAGTTAAACTGCACCTTCAGGAATGATGCAAGAATTTTGGTCAAAGTAAATTTGACACAGCACAACAGAACAAGGTCTAGAAGTTGCCAAAAATGCATKGAAYTGAASTGGCAAGATCACCCAGCAGYGTATGATCCTATTACTTTGACCATRTAGCCAAGTTTATTCAACATTAGTATTTCATACACTAAATTCTGATTGTTCCTGAACCCACAGCTCATTTATGTTGATAAAAACCACAAAACATTCAGTAACATCTAGGCTTTTCAGTACAGAGCTCATCTATGAGATTATGGCTTTGATTTCTGAATCACTAATGGGGATTTATATCATGTAACTTTAACTATTTAAAAGACCATTCACTTAAAGATTCACATCAGCAGCAGGGAGACAAGCATGTCACAATGTAAATTAATTCCATTTATCAATCTTTTTCAAGATGGGTGATTACATGTCTGCCTGTTTCTCTTGACTTGTCACTAGATGACAATTTGCTCTAGTCATCTACCTTCTAAATGGCTGGTTAGAATAAATGCATCACCCCACCATCATAAGATTTCAGAAACCTTATTTAAAACCTAAATATAACACAGAGTCTGTACATACTGGGAAATAGTTAGGCATGGTGGTATCTACACTTATTTTTTTTCTTAAACTAGGCTTTTTAAATGGTATCTCTTTCTACTCTCCTAGGAAAAACTATGCAGAGAAACTACAGTAAATACTGGTTTTGATGAACAAGCTTTTCCACTACAAAGACAAAAAAAAGGCAGGACCATATTTCACTCCTTGAAAAGGTTAGCAAACTGTTTCGCAAAGTGGTTTCCTTGGGGCTCTCCAAAACAACTGGGCCAGTTCTATGCAGAAACAATGCACAGAAGATATAAGGGGACTGGAATCTTTTGAACCAGCAGCTGTGCTACCTGCGGCTCTCCATAACAAGCAGAACAATTCCATGTGGAAACAGAATGAGCACAAGATATAAAAAGATCAAAATTGTTTGAACCAGCAGCTGTGCTACCTGCAGCAGTTAATCTTTTCTGGCAATCTGTTAAGAGATACACATTCCTCAGGCTAAGAGGACTAAGAGGCTTTTGCTGACTGCAGTTCCTATGAGAGAAGCTAAGTCCAATTCTCTCTTCGTATTACTGGAACAGTTAAATAGTGGACCCCTATATGTATTAGGAGGGAAAAAAGTCACTTTCATTTCCTTTCTTGGAAAAGACATTTTTGCTCATTTGCTTTGAATAAGCAACTTTGAACTGGCAGCTCATTTCTTAAACCAATTTTGCTAAAACTAAATGGTAAAATCTTTTACTATGAAGAAGCTAAAATTGTGAAAGTTGAAATGTATTTAATAATAGTCAGGCATGGGCAAAARCATATGCTGTCTTATGGACCCAAAATCTGCAGTGAATAATACAAAATACACTTTTGCACTATTATATATAAATTAAACCTTATCTGCCCTTTAAAATGCTGTGGTGTTCTTGGGCTTTTTTGAATTTTTGTTTTCTCTTTTTCTTTTACTGTTAAGTACTGTCTCTCTTTCACTTTCATCGGATAAATAATTTAAATAAGAAAGCTTTTTGCCCTGCAATACTTGCCAATTTTATTTCTACAACTCTTATTTCTACATGTATTGTCTTTCACAGTTTAAGAGGTATCTTTTGCATTATGAATAATGATCTAATGCTTCAGAATAGTTTCCATCTCTAGCTTTACTTTTTCACAGTTAGACAATTTAATCAAACATTTTGTTGGTTAGAAGAGGAACATTTTATATTTGATTTACATTCCAGACATCATTTGTTCAGTCACAGAACAAAGTAGTTGTCTAGCCACATTTCTTTCAACAGCTTTTGAGAAATAGAATAAGGGAAAAGAGACCATTTCCCCCTAATGTTTAAAAAAAAAAATAAAAAGGTAATTTTTGCATTTGTAACTATCCAGACACAGACAAAATACTCCAGCCCAAGGGCTTTGGGAGCAAGGATTAAGAGTTACTTACCCTATGATACATTTCTAGGTTTTCAATTTTCAGTTAGCCCTCAACTGCATTGGGAAGCTCTGCTGCTGCTGCTGGTTTCCTTTTAGGTTCCTCTGAAAAGAAGGGGAGTAAATGAGTCACAAAATAGTGTAACAGTAAGTAGTTTTGTGTGTGCCAGTTAAACAGCCTGCCCATGTTTTGTACCTACCCCTATGCCTGAATCTGAGCAACAGTAAGAATGCAGAGATATCTGCAGAGCCCATGTACCCTGTAAAACGGATCTTCAACTGCCTTAGCAGGTTTTCTGTAGTATGGGCAGGCAGCAAGGTAAAAATAAAAAATGATTTTTGTAATTTTCATATTTGATATTTCGAAATACATGAAAGCTGTTCTGGAAAGGTGATGCTCAGGAAGAATGAAAAGGAGCAGCATATCCTATTCTAATAATTCTACGGTTATGGCATATTAATTTATTTTCCAGTTCAAAACCAGTTTTTTAAGAAGAACCACACAGTTCTGAAAAAGAAGAAACCATGAGTTTGTTACATAAGGGTGCCATAAGCTAGTCTTTGATGGCATAAAAAACTCCTTATTTCTGATTATCTCTCTATCCCATATTTCACTTTACCTACCTGTGTTAAGGCTTTCCTGATGCTACAAAACCAAATAACTTTATTGACCTAACACCAAAAAGACCCCATACTTTGCCCTAGGCTCTCTTTATATAACTTTGTAAATGCACATCCTTTGTCATGTTTCAAAGAGTACAGTTGTAGTAGCTACTATATGTGAGCTGGTAGAAATAATTTGAGGTCTGTATATACAACAGTCCTTATTATATACAGATATATGTCATTTTCTAAAAACTTTAGTGAAGAAAACACTGAAGTKATAAGATGAAAGCCTGTCTAAGCTTTGTTCAAGGACAAATTAATGAAGACAAAGATTTCAACTCTTTGAATCAGATAAAATCTGCATTCATTTTAGTCTTGACAGTGTTCTAAATTATTCTARCCTAAATTAAACTATTACTCAGCCTGTTTTTCTTGGACCATGAAGTTCAGACATGCTCTATATACTGAAAAAAGCCAGAAGAAATACTAGGGGTTTGTGCCATATGGAAGTGTACCAAAGGCTGTTTCAGGTAATTTTYCTCTCTTGTGTTGAAAGTAGAGATCTATATTTGGTATTTAGAAGTTAASTTCGAGATGGATAATAACTTTCTCATTGAAGGACTTTTGGGATATTTTCACTGAGGTGGATTAAGGATAAAAATGGAAGAAAGWTACTGATAGGATTTGAAGAAACAACATACATTTTCAAATACCATCCAGTTCTCAAGAATTCTGATGAATTCTCACRTCTTGTGAGAACTCTTATGAAACAYAGTACAAATATCTCARARTCTGTWTTTTTTTTCCAGATTATGTCTCCCMGTTTTCAGTGTACATTAACATCCTCTGCAAATAAACTAAATCCTCAATAATTACCACATAGTGAAACCAAATATTCCTCAAGACCAACAAACTAACATGTACCAAAGTAATACAGCATAACTCTTGTTTCAAATTACTTTCAAAAAGATATGCTAACGAACATTCTTCACTGAGAAGAAACTGACATTTTAATGTCCAAGAACTTGGTTTAAAACTCAAAAATAGCRCTGTCTCTTGAAGAAACAAGCCATGAATGAAGATTTCCTAAATGCATTATTTATATACACTGGATACTCTGAGTAATCTGAACAAGTTGAAGATGCCCCTTCAGGACAGGAGGRTTGGAATAGGTGATCTTTAAAAAGTTATTTCTAACTCATACTATTAWATGTCTTTATATTGCATACTGTATTTTATATTCCACACAGGAAAAGGCTGAGTAACAATGTAGGATGTCAAGCCTAAGCAAGAGATTACTGGGGCTTTAGAAGACAGTGAGAAACATCTGTAAAATATAAACTGTTAAAACTTGACTCATTTGCTGTCTCATCAGTTTAAAAAGATACCTTGAATGAAATATGGCAGATTCAAAACAAAAACAGCCAAAAAGAAAAGTTACTCATACAGCTTCTAGCTGTGCTTATGCTATCCARTCATAGCATACTGTGGGTGATAAAACTTCAAATGTATTCMAAGGAAGACAAGGGGATGGGAAATTAATTCCTACATTTGAATGACTTCAAACCTACAGGAAAACTAGAACAGCAAGTTTTCTTGCTAAAAAGTGATTACAATCTTGAACAATKTATTTCTCAGAAATCCCCATCTCTAATGGTAACAGCATCCTCACATCAGTAAATTGTTCATTTAACATAGAAGTGACCTTTTGGGAAATCCTAGTTGTAACATTCAGTTTCTAGGGAAAAGTTCAGAATTCTTGTACAAAAATTCTTGTACAAATATCAGAAAATASAGTTGTAGAATGTTCAGATGTGACAAAAATGTTCAGCAGCACTGCTGTTCAGTACTGTTCCCAAGACAAGTAGAACAAAAAAGCCCTGGGTATTCCAGTGGACCACAGGCTGAACATAAGCCAGCTGTGTGGTGTGGCAGAGGACAAAAGCATTTTGGATGTATTAACACTGTCAGCAGTTTAAAGGAAGTGACCCTTCACCTCTACTGAGCCCCAGTGAGACACATTTGGAGTACTGGATCCAGACCTGGGCTCCCCAGGAAAGTGAGACATGGATTTACTAGAGTAAGCTCAGCAAAGAGCCATGATTAAGGAGCTACAGAATCTGTCATATGAGGAGAGGCTGTGAGTGCTGGGAATGTTTAACCTAGGGAAGAGCAAACACAAGAAAATCTTACTAATGGAAGGAGGCAAAGAAGATGGACCCAGATTTTCCTCAGTGGGTTCAATACAGAACAAGAGGAAATGGCCAAATTTTGAAACAAAGCAAAGGGTTTCTGAACATAGGAGAGCACTGCTTTTGCTGTGAGCACATAAAATTTTTGAAGAGGTTGTTCGGAGAGGTTGTAAAATCTTGATCCCCACACATATTCAAAACCCAAACAGACATAGGCCTGAGCAGACCTTGATCTGAGCAGTGGGTTTGGACTAAACAATCTCCAAAGATCCCTTCCAAACTCAACCATTCTGTGAATCTGGGACTACAAGTAAAAGCAAGCCAGTTCTTAAGAAATTTCATTAAAACACACACACAAAATCCAAGTATCTAGAATGAAAATATTAACAAACCCTTGATTAGGTTTATTTTTTTTTTTCTAACGGTTTTAGTGCTGGGATATGTACCACAAGTTAGACACTATTTTTGTTCCTATAGAACAGAAATAACAAATTAGGCCAGCTGACACTAGATAATAAATCTGGAAAGAAAGTCAACATGTGGGATGAACTCTGATGATAATGCTGAGCTATTATTTTTTTCCTTAGGGAAAAAAGACTACACAAGATTTACCTATGCAAACCAAATAACAGAGAGAAATGACAAAAAATATACAGATTTTTTTTCAGACAAAAAAATTATATACATCTTATGAGTGTGTAAGACTGTTATAGCTTATATTTAATAAAAGTGTGCAGGTTGAAAAATGTCCAAACATTTGCAGTTTTTCAGGTAAGTCTGGTTGAAATGATAATTCAAAATTCATAGATCTAMTCAAGTTCCTCATTTGAGATGAAAGATCAAACCTTAGTTCTGCCCACAGACAACAGAAAGATGGTACTCACTCTGACAGATTTTTCCAGTCATACATTTTTCTTTTTCCCAAATGCCAAGAATGCTCAATATGCTCAGAACATGATATTTTGCAAATTTACAATGCTCTGATCTTTGTGCTTTGGATCAGACATCAAACCAGCATTTAGATGAAACATTAGTCATTTTCTTAAAAAATCATGAGCATTTGTTGTGTGGACTTACTGTCCTGGGAATGGAGACTGGTCTATTTTGGAGCCAATTTATGTTTTACATCTTCAATTAATAATTTTTTTTATCAATGTAGCTTTGCAAGCTTAGCATGCTAAAAGAGCAGGCTATTATTTCTTTACAACAAAGTAAGCACCAATACTCCAGAGGAAGCCCAAACTGAGAGTGTTTACTGAGCTCAGTGTTCTGTTTCATTTAATTACAGAGTAACAGAATCACAGAATTGCTAAGGTAGGCACCTACCTAGGTCACCTTGCCCAACTGGCCTGCACAGGCAGGACCACATAGAGCTGGTCACTCAACACCAAATCCTGATGGCTTTTGAACACCTTCACAGATGGAGACTCCATAACCTTCCTGAACAATCTGTTTCAGTGCTTTACTACTCTGTCAGTATTTTTTTTTCTTATTTTTTATTGGAATTTTATGCAATTTACTGGAATTTCTTTRCTACCACCCATCAGGTGTTTTAATATATTGAAAAGATTCCTCTTGGCCTTCTCTTTCCCAATATAAACAAGTCCAGCTCTCTCAGCCTATTCCCATATGCTTCAAATCCTTAATCATCTTCATATCTGGAAGTATGAGAGATTTKCTCTACATTTATACCTACTAAACTGAAGATGAAACAATTTTGTTCATGCTTCCACATACTAAAATTACAGCTGTAGGAATCAAAGACAGCATGCTCTCACTGCCACCACTGTCACTGAACCCATTACAAAGGCTGAGAGGACTTTCTCCTCTGAAATAGGAGATAGACCCATCTACTCTGAGAAGATAATTTCAGGACATTTATCTCAGGCTGGCCAGACAAGTTCATCTAGATGAGAATTAGGTATCTAAACCTAATGGGGCTTGAAATCTCAGGCAGACTTCTTTTTTAGGGTTCTTGGTGTTTGGCTCTTCATAGTTTCCAGCTCTGCTTGCTAGAGGAGCTAAATATTAACTYTACTCACACCCTACAAGGAATACAATTTCTGCCATAAGAATCTGAATTCTGCCTTAGAGTTGAGACATCTGGGAATTAAATCTGCATGAATCAATTAACAAATAATTAAGTCCTTTTGGCTGAGACTTCTAACACCCTTAGAGACTAGAATATCTGAAAAAAAAATTAAGTGCCCATTTTACTGAAAAGATGAACAATCCATCAATAGGTGAATTTGCAGAAAATAAGCAAGCATATTTACAATATTGCATGTTTAAAAGAAAGCAAACACAACCCCTCACACCATGAAAGAGTTAAATGATATCTTACTAGCCATAAATATTGACTGAGACAATCAATTTCATTYTGATTTGGGATAAATGAGACTGAATATTCTTTAGAGCCCATATTCAATATTTTCAGTGAAAAAATGAGTTTTTTATACAAGTTCTTTATCAATCTATATTCCTATATACGAGGGAAGTATTTTATTAATCTGTTTGCAAAAGTGAGTCATTTCAATAGGAAGAATATATTAAAKTCAAAAGAATAAGCTTTCTTTAACATGAGAATAAAGCCTTCATCCTCACAAACTTAGAGATACTCACCAGAGATACATGCATTTTCTTCAGCATTTTGTTTGACAAAAGCATGCTTCATCATTTGCATTAGATTCACTTTAAACTTTCAACATACTTCTCCTTTATCTTTCAACTACTTTTATGTTTCCATTGGCTTTATATGTTCTTATTTGGGATRGAGAATGGGAAGAAAAACAGTTATGGGATGACACCCAAMAATCAGCTAAGCTGGGTCTTACGTTTTTTCAGATAATCTCTTTATCTCTCGCATACAGCAGCTACACCAGACTCTGCTGCAGCTTTTACCTTGTRCTGARCAAGATGCTTAAAGTTTTGAGACTCAGWGGAACTTTCTGTGAAGGARGAGCACCAGGTTTTTACAGAAAATGTTCAAGGTATAAAAWGGAAAATTACTTTGAGAAAAAACTGAACCACCAGTACTTAGGAAAAGCTAATAAAAATATTTGTTTCAAAAAAATTAACGTTATTTTCTCTTATTTCTTACTTCTGCCTGTGATTAAAGCTGTAAAAGCAGAATTGCATAAAGCAGCCAGTATGATTTTGACAATTTATATAAAATGACAATATACTAAAATTACCATTGTTAGATTAAATTTAACTTTGTAAATATTTKTGGTGATTTAGCACCAACTATTAATTAAACTCCAGGTAAACTAAGCCCCTTCCTGCAACCAGGACATTAGCCACCCCTYATATTTTACTATTTATGTCCTGCTCAGACCCTATGGCTTCCAACTACTAACCTAGACACAGACAGACATAGACATGTCTCTGTGAGGTGCAGGGTACAACTGCAATCATCCAGGGGTTGTTTCCACCATTATAAGCAAAWAGTGCTTGTGTTGTGGGTTTGCAGRTTTGCAGCAGAGTGATGTGATCAATCTGCCAGGCCTCCCCATRTTTATATATGGACCATCACTCCCCAAAACACAGGGACTTTACCCACCAGTACCTGCTTGYCATGGCACATGTTTCATGGCTGTGGATGAACATATATTCCTCCAGGTAGCCCAAATCCACCAAAGCAAATCATATTCTATGATTCTATGTGAATGATTGAACCTCTTCRGTACTTTGGTTTATTGCAACCTTGCTGTCTCTTCCTAATGGCAGATACTCCATTGTACACGAGGCAGTATTAYAGCTTTTGGAAAAATGTTGACAATTTAGTAGAAGAGAGGAATCAAACTGAAATTCAGTGAAACTCAGACTCTATGAAAAAAAAAAATTAGAGTGCAATGGATTGTTAAACCTTGAGTTATTACTTTGAGCAATTTAATTTCTGAAAGGCACTGCAGTGTTTTAAGAATCACTTAAAATCCTTTTAAAAAGGACTTAAGAATTCTGCTATCATTTCCTTTGATTAATACTCATCACTTTTTTAGATGCTATCACTGAATTGCTACCATTATTATTGAACTAAAACTTAGATTAGCATATTTCACTTTATTRTAACATAATAAAATTATAACATAACAATTCCAAGAATGGAGCATTTTAATTTAGTCTCTTTAAAAATACTAATGTGGTTATGCTCATGCAGATTTAAAAAAAAAATACTGTCTTTATGCATAATTTCTTAAACACAAAAACACCCCAGAAAACACAGTTACTTCTGTTTTACTAAAAATATTTTCTGGTCCACAGTTCTACAAGATGAAGCTTGAAAATATGCTAGAAGCTTTCAAAGTTTTAGAGACACAGCTATCTTATTTAAATCAGTGGAACTGGACATTTAGGTAACCTTCAGTTTTGGAATTGATAATGACACATAACTCATTTCTCAGTTTTTACACAATTTCATCATTGGCAAATCTCCCACAGAAGTGGGAGTAGTTTTCACTATGGGAGCTCTCAAGCTAGGCCTGCACTGGAAATCCAGTAACTGTGTGTATGGCCTGCAGTTGTTGAGTTAGACAAAGCAGAGGTATTCACTGGGGGAAAGGAGCTATTTTACATCATAATTTAGAGTTATTTCAATGAAATGATGCCCTAGCATTATCTCATCAGTAAAATCATGTCAGCCTTCCAGATATTCTCACATTATAACTCTCGTTCAACTTTGCAGTTTTGAAACCATGTCTGTGCCTGATATTATGTGTTACAAAAAAGCAATGCAAATACAAAAAATATTTTCATAATAATAATTTAAGTGATAACTTAAATAGATTTTTGCTGTTCTTGCTCTTCTAATTGACTTCCAAATAAGGAATTAGCCATGCTTTGCTTGGCATTAACCAMGTTTTGACTAAAACTGTGAAAATCTAATGGAATAGAAATTCTAGCCAGCAGTTTAAAATACATGTGTACAAAATTAAAGAAACAGTAAAAAAATGTGTAATTAGAAAATAACTTGCTTCCTCCAGATCTTAGACATAACACAGTACCCCTCAGCTTTGAGATATAATGACCATAGATAGATTTTTAGAAAAAACTTTTGGCCCATAACTTCAGTAGCCTCTCTTCTAGTTGTAAAATGTGCATTCTTTCATTATCTCCTATTTTGCCTTCATTTGRCTGATAGCATTTATCAATAGAACACATCTGCAGTGATAAAAACAAATTAGCTACAAGAAGAGACAGATGGAATAGATACAATTATTAGTAAGGACATGAATGCAAYCTAGAATTTCTAAGCATTGTTCACTTTCTAAATAACCACTTTGAATTACTCTCCAGTTTATAAAAACATTGTATTTTACTCTAAGCTGACAATTAATCCCTGATTTTTCAATTAATCATGCTAATATGTGGTCTTCTCTAGATTTCTATAGAAAAAGTGGGTGGGAGGAAAGATSTGAGGCTTCCAAAACCAGTTCAAAATTGTGTGGCTGATGCTAATAGTGGGATTTTTTGGGGTTTTTGTGTTATTTTGTCTGTGCCATTGAGGGGCAACAAGAGGCTTCTTAGGGTAGAATAAAACTAAGCTCATACTCATGTGAACAAATACACAAGTACTGTGTGTTATCCTTTCTTTTTCACATGGTGAGACATGAGATAGTTGAGAGGATTAACCTCAGMAATGAGGCAAAGAAAAATAAACTAAAGGAAAACTGAGGGAAAAAATGTCCAAGAAAGCAACTAAGGAAATTAAGGCATTTGTGAGGAGAAGAAAAAACACATACACCAGAAATGAAAAGTTCATTTTTGAAGGTAATTATCTAACATAAGGCATGTGGCAGGAGTTTAAAGTTGAGCAAGAGCATAAAGTATATGTTATGAGATTGTCACTACCCATAATGTATAACGACACAACATATATAAGATTCAATATAAAAGAAATGTTTGTATGGCAAAACCATTTCAGTGTTAGCTGCTACATTTCTCCCCACATAAAAGGATCTTTTTTTTTTGTCATTTTGATTAGCAATTATTTTCCTTATGATTGAGAATAACATGTTTCATATGTTGTTTATTACAATTATCAGCCCAGAATAAATAATGACCTTAGTGTCACTCTTATTGACATAGTAACTGTTTAAAATTGAAGTGCAGTAGAAGCAGAGAACAATGGCCAAAGTTCAGAAAAGCAGATGACTTTTAAGCATTTTGCCATGCTCACAAGAATCTTCAGAGATACAGCAACAGGAATCCATCTTGTAGCCAAATAAAGTGCCATTCTTTGTACCCCTGGAACAGCAACATTGTGATTCCTTTTCTCCTTTCACAAAATTCCATAATTATCTTAATTGCTAGCAATCAATTTGCTGCAAGCACATTACTAACAAAACTAGTATCTAATCTCTTTCTTAGCCCAATGATTTAGTTATGTTAATTCTCGTTGTTTGCAAGCCATTACTTTCACAAATCACCTCTCACAGCTGGCAATGACTGATTTGTAAGGTATTATTTAAACTGGAATAATATACTTTTGTCATATTCTGAAATATTTATTAATAAATTTATAAAATATGTTCATCATCAGTAGCTTTCTGTTTTTCTCTTTGTTATATAAACCAGGAGGGGAGGATTTAAGAGCAGAATCTGTTCATAAATTGTGCATTCCTACATCCTAATCTTAAATGAACATATTGTCTCCAAATATCTACAAAACCTAGACATGTTCTTCAGATCTGATCCAATTTTTACAGAACAGCTGCTTAAAAATTCCATGTGTAAACAGACATTCTACCTGAATCTTTTTATACATCTAGCACCATGTACAAAAGTGTCTGCAGAAGGTGACTGCAGCAGGAGCAGATGATTTCAGCTGATCTATCCTTATGAGAAAATGGATGATAGCTATCTTACTGTTAAGCTCATTTTTCAGGCTAGCAGTCATCCTGTCCTGTTAGGAAAGATAAATTTTATTGCCTTTTTTTCAAGATTATACCTAACAAATATGATGACTGTTTTTGTTTTGTTGAATTGTTTTAGGCTCTGAGATATCTTTCAGGTTATTTTATGTCCCGTACCTTGATATTTACCTATCCTTTTSTTATTGCTGAAATACTTAAATAATCTAAATAATGTAAGGCCCATTATTGCAGGTACTGTACAAAGATAGTAAAAAGTCACCTTCCAAATTTCTGAGACAGGAAAAAAAAAAATTAGATGTCTTGAGCATGCAGGTTAGGAGAAAGTAAAAAAGGGATATGATAACAGACATAATAAGATAAATCAAAGGCAGAAATGATTGAAAGTTGTTCACCACATATTTTTTACATTAAAACATGTTGATTCATTAAACCTGGAATTGCTATCAAACAAGATAGGTTTAGACCAATACAGAAACTCAATAATTTTTATTACATCATTAAAATTGTAGTAATTAAACATTTCCATAATATTTTGATGTACGAGACACATCAAAAAAAGACAATATTTTTCCACCTAACATTGCTCAGTACCAATGACCACAGTGCATTTTGTGCATGTAAGTTATTTGCCTGAATTTTCTGTATTTTGTAATKGAAAAGGTATCTGAAGCAGAAGAAGGTTGTCACAAGGATAAGATATTAAAGGTAAAGAAACCCAGGATAAGATTAAGGTCAGCTTCATTTGCCAGAGTGGTTCACAGAAATGTCCTTTCTGTATGATCAGATGAAAAGGGTACAGGTCAAATGTGTATGCCTCTGAAAGTAAAAAGAAATARTCATGGAATGGATGTACTTAGTGTCCATTGTCTATTTTTCACTCTGCAAATAGGCAGGCAGCACAGTTCAATATAGAAGGTGATTCTGGTACTTCTTTTTTTAACACAATACTTTTATAAAACATAAACAGTTTTAGACAAAAGGAAAAGAMATACTGTCTGTTACTACCACCACTGTATTTCAGTCACAGTCATAGTCTGRAAATTCAAAAAATTAGAGGCCAGCTCAGTCAATATTTACTCCCATCATTTTGTACTTTTACAAATGTCATTAAGGATCACGTCTAAAAGTTATGTGAAAGCCTTCTTGCATTTTTATACCTTTCATAGTCATGTAACTTAAATACTCAGCTATAACTAGTTCTGTCTTGAAGGATCATACAAATTTCCAAGTAAAAGTATCTAACAGTATGGGGAGCAGCTGAGGAATCTGGGGTTGTTTAGCCTGGGGAGAAGGGGGCTCAGGGAAGACCTGATCACTCCCTACAACTATAGGAAAGGAGGCTGTAGCCAGGTGGGAGTCATCCTCTTCTYCCAGGCAACAAGTGAGAGGGCAAGAAAGGACAGCCTCAAGCTGCAGCCAGGGAGGTTCAGACTAAACATCAGGAGGAATTTCCTCATRAAAAGTTTTGTTAAACACTGGAATGGACTGCCCAGGGAGGTGATGGRGTTGCCATCTATAGAGGTGCTCACAAAACAATTGGATGTGGTACTTAGTGCCAAGTTCTAGTTGCAAAGGTCAAAAGTTGGACTTGATGTCAGAGATCTTTTTATAAACTAAATGATTCTGTGATTCTSTGAGTCTTCTTGGTAGCTACAGGAAGAAAAACATTCAAAGAGAGAGTATCAGGAATAGTAGAGAAAGGATACTAAAAGAGTAAAAAACCAAGATAATCCTAAAAAAATTAYTAAAGGCAAATTGTTCCTTATTTAAAAGTAGTTTGAATATCACCATCAGACTCCTTATTAGCTGCAATATAGAAATAAGACCTATGAAGTCATAAAACTATGACAYCTCAAAAGGCAGAGAACAAGAGAGAAATTGTCTTCATTTATTTCCATTTGCAATGGATAAACTTCCAACTGCTAGGTTCTCTGAACCAGGAAAATAGTACCAGTTGRAATGATTGAATAGTGAAAGTTCCAAAGGATCAAGAAAGACAACGTGGTGCATACATACGAAAATGAAAGCCCTAGCAATATATCAGTACTTTCCTATATTATAAAWTAAATCAAGGTTCATGTTAAAGCCTATCAAAGACAAAGTCAAGGAAGACAACAATTTCAAACATTTCAAGAAACTGGTAAAAAATAAATAAGTGGAGTTCGGTACTTAAAATGTCCAGCTGGCAAAAACAAGTTGGACAGAGGGCTGTCACACCATCTGTTGTCCAGTACAATGTCTTACACCAATTCAACAGAGAATCAGTCTTATTCTTGTCTCCAACACTATTATCCAAAGAAAATGAGTGTCATGAAAAATTCTAGTACATTGTCCCAAAAAAAAAAAAATCCACTAAAAGCTCTTTCAAAGAATTTCCAAAAATCATTCTAGTCCAGAAACAATGAGGTATCTCAGAGTACCATACAGGAGATGCAACTATTAGATCTTCTTAAGATGAAGAGTCCACTTGGACACCTGAAAATTTCCTTCTAAATGAGTAGTGATGATGTGTAAAAAAAGCCATCCCAAACCCTGGCCTTGCTATACAGTCATAGAAATCTATACRAACTTTTAATGTCTTCAACATTYAASATTGAAAGAAYAYGGAGCCAAGCAATGCAACATCTTGYTAGCAAAAATAGTAACATAATGGAATTTTTTCCTACCAAAACAATTAAGGATCTTTCTTCCTACAGTATCACTATCGCAGTATCTGACTTCTCTGATTAGGGATAAGATACTTTATCTGAATTATAAGAAAAACTATTTTACTACTCAATTTTAGTATTCAAAACCACCTTATATCCATTCTTTCATGTATCAGCTTTGCCTTTGAGTCATTCATATTGATGAAAACTGGAATGATATTGATACATGCATATTCTCTTTTTATTACTTCTAGGTATTTTGTAGTAGATTTGATCTGTGCTTATTCTGAATACTAAAAAACCTCCCAAAACCTTGAATCCTATGATCTGTCATACTACCAAACTAACCTTCCTGTAATAAAACATTTTATTTTCCTGACTGTATGATCAAAAAGCCCTGAGGTTTGCCTCACATGGCATCTTCCTTTCAGAGACTTTCTTGTTAAATGAAATGTAGAGTTCTTAGTTTCACTTGTGGTGTAATTTTTTCCTAAATGATGTAACATAAATTTACACTGGGATTCTTTTCACAATCAGTCAATCAATGTCATCAATTATGAGGACAGCTGCACTAAATTCTATTTAGTAAAGTATCTTTGAAGTTCAGATAAATTTTCTTATTTTATAAAGATAAATATGCAGTAAGACAAAGGAAAGAAACTGATAAAAAAATTTTTTTTGCTCAATTCCCTTTTAGTAGATAATACCAAATACTGCTATTTATGCATCTGTTTTCACATGCAACAAAATGGACTTCTGAGGGAAATATAGAGTGTGATAAAGATGAATGAAACATTTTAAAAGCCCTGTCTCCTCACTTAAATAATTTAGAATATTGGCAGGTTTGAACATGAAGACTACAAAAATAGGTGAGCAACATTTTAAACTTCAGAATATAAAACATAATGCARCATCTAGTTTGAACTATTAAGTTARAACTTCTCTAACAGAGAAGAGTACTTGGAAACACACAAAATGGAACACTTGCAAATACATTTAAAGTASAAATGCATGTGTTGGAAATTCAGAATTCACCTAAAAGTGCATTAAAGAAAATCTTCCATTAACGTCAGCATCTTTGCCTCAGTCCAATAAATTTCTTAAGTTACTGACTTGTAACATGAATTGCAGAGTTCTTAAGGAAGAATGAAATAATTCCAAAATCATTCTTGCTTTAGGGTTGTTTCTTTTATGCAAACTATATTCCTTAATAGACTCATTAATATAATTTAATTTAAAAATTCAATCCTACCTACTTTATTACTRGCAACAATAATTTACATAGTACCACTCACATTATGAAATGCATATATATAAAATGAAAATAAATATAATTAATTACAAAGTGAAAAGGAAACATAATTATTACAAGTTCATATTGTCCAATGTTTAATTTGCAAATCTCACCRTTACTAATTGAATTGTTAGTACTGYTTTTAGTGTCAAATTCAAAATTAGCTTAGTACTTAAATATCTTATCAAAMTATTTTAAAAATACATTAAAATGAAGTTTATAGTAATTATGGCATGAAAAAGTAGGGTTGTTCTCACTTTTTGCGATTATTCTGATAAAAATACAGACAATAGAAATTGTATATCCTTTTGATTGTATTTTATAGCACTACTCYATTAGGAGTTAAATTAAATACTATAGTTTGTTACAAAATTTCTCAAGGCAAACTTCTCTATCTGACTGTATATTTAATATTTTTTCTCCCTATGCACTTGCTATCTGATTTCATATCASTTCCTTTCACATTTAAAGCTTAAATGATGAAAGTTAAAGAACAAGGGAACTAGAGGAACAGTTTTGAAACCTAAACCATTTTTTCACACTTTCAAAGATCCCCATAACTACAAGTCTAGAAAACCAATGGAAAAAACCACCTATGCCTAAAATATTTCTACCAACAGAAATTATCTGAAATGTTACTATTGTCTTCTTAGGGTTACAAAATCAAACTACTCCAAAGGAAATTGAAGATCTACACAGGACATTGTTACAGGAAAATAAATTAGAAATAAATAAATAGTAGTCATTTGTCTGTTGGAGTGTTATAGACAGATATTTTTACATGAGTGTTCAGAATTATGTCTTTGTAYGTTTTCTCTGTTTTGATAAAAAAACCTAATTTTTAAAAAGCCATGAAAATGAAATTCTTATTCAAACATTTAGCAAAATGGTCATCTTAACAAATATATATTTTTTTCTTTTTTAAGTGCGAGTAGATGAAAACTGAGCTGAAACAMTGAGTGAGCACCCATTGATGGATTGAGAGTTGATGTGCAATTTTGTCTGTGAGACATTTGTTGCACAAATGATTGAGCTAGTCTGAATAAAAACTCTTAGGAAAAATACACATGGATGAAAGAGTCATGTGAAAAAACTACTTCTCAGAAAAAATTTTAATGTCTGTTAAATGACAAACAGTCTTCTTGTAACAAAGTTGGTGAAGGGTCTGGAGCACAATGAGGAGTGGCTGAGGAACCTAAGGATGTTTAWTCTGGAGGAGACTGAGTTGAGGACCTTATCCCTCTCTACAATTACCTGAAAGGAGGTTATAGACAGGTGGGACTCAATCTCTTCTCCTAAGTAAGACAGACAATGTGAGAGAATAGCCTCAAATTGCAGCAGGAGATGCTGGGATTGGATATTGGGAAAAATTTCTTCTCTGATAGGACAGCCAAGTATTGGAACAGGCTGCCCAGGGAAAGTGAACAGATTAAAAAAGTTTAAAAGATGTGAAGATGTGGTGCTTAGGGAAATGGTTTAGTGGTGGACTTGGCAGTGCTGGGTTAACAGATGGACTTGATRATCTGAAAGGTCWTTTCCAGCCTAAATGATTCTATGAACTTAAGATCTCTATATGGACTAGACACACCATGGAGAAGGCACATGTGCTATTGTATACACACAAAACTAAAACTCAGARTCTTGGTGATGAACAAGTGGCAAGCAACATGCAACAGAGATGTGTAACAGAGAAAGAAATTATTACATTGATCAGAACAACAAAACTRCTATAGTATGTCAGTTGACAGTTTTAATGCATGATAAAGGACTGGACTAGATGGCAACTTGAATTCCTCTTTTGGCTGTTAAAAGACGATCAAAGCCAGGAGATGCCTTCATGTTACTCAATAGAGGGCCAATAAGGCCCTTAACAGCATGTGCATGGGAGAAAAGGATGGATATTTTGGACATAGCACTATMTAGGAAGTAATGGGGTGGAAAAACTTTATGTGATTATTGCAAAAGTTAAATGTATTTTCATCCTAAGAYATCTGGGCTTTACTCTATACTAGCAGCTAAGGAATCCTGGTAAGAGAAACCCTAAATATTTGAACTTGGATGCAGTGAGCCAGGGTGGGACTCTTACAATTAAGCAAATGCCTAAAGCCTAGGAGCTAGGTGAGAAAAGAAAAGAGATTATAAAAAAAACAGTACTACTGGGATGCAACTGGAAAAATGAAGATTAGATTTCATAGTACACATGGAATTCTGTTCCAAATGGTACAGAAAAGGAGTTCCATGGCTGAGACAGGAGAATAGCAGCYGCATAAGGCAAGTCAGTGGTGGGAAGACCTGGAAATATGAAGGACAACACAGGAAAAAGAGAAGAAAATAGAGCTTGGATTTGATTATGAAGAAAATAATGAATCATAAGATTGAAAAATAAATGAGAAAATGGAAAAGATACTAATGGCACCTATGATAATTTTAGAGGTTAATTTTTGTACTGGCTGGAGAATAGATTAGGAATGCTAACAGACAGCTATGAAGGAAACCTGTGTTACACTTAGAGCAGCACTTGCAGGTTCACCAAGTTAGAAATAAACATTTTCTTAAATTCTTTAAAGGAATAATCAGCACAGTTTGCCAGCAGTGAAGATGTACAACAGACTCAGAGATAGAGAACCTGGAAAAAGARGAGTATAAGAAAGACAGCACCTACSCACAATAACTGGGATTGYAATAAAAAAATTGCATACAGCCTTATCTTTGAATTATAATATCACATTTATTTGCTTTCTYTCAGGTTCAGTGACTCTAGTGGCACATTTTTTACTTATCTGAATAAGAGTTGAAATTCCYGAGGTGATTTCAAATACCTCTTATTATAATGGTGACATATAAACAAAATTTGTRCCTCAAAATCCACAGCTACCAGGGTATGGTTTTAAGTCATATTTTTCCTCTATAGGAAAACAGYGAGACCCACATGTCACTTAAATTAAGAATTTATTACCTGATCTTCTCAAACTGGCCACAGAGGGGGTCAGTACATGTAGCTGTTGCATTAGGGACAGCTGAATGAGTGACACAGACTCCAAACCKCTTGGAGGGCATATAGCAAAGTTTATTAGAAATCATATCTTTTTATACRCTGTTCTGAGACAGCTGGATGTGATTGGTCCTTTAATTAACACCCTTCACCATCATTGGCTAATTAGAAATGACACCCCTTTGTAAACATCTTGCAATCAACAACAAGTGCAAAACACCAGGATTGTTTTAATTCTTTCATTGAGATGTCTCACAGCTAGACAGATCAATGCATGGGAAAATTATTTAACTTTCTCTTGAAAAATTCTCTCTGACCAGACTGTCATCATCCACAAGTACATRTTTTCACTTATGCTGAATTATAATGCCAAACAAGGATCACCTCATTGTTTAGAGCCTTCAAATCCAAGGCTGGACCACTCTAGGGTCTTCAAAAGGTTGTATGGAACAGCATCCATGCAAAGACCTGTGATTTTGTTTATGCCTTTTATCTTACATTAGAACTGGCCTTTTGAACCACATGTTTATTACTGCACGTGTAGAAGAATAAAGAGGTTGRGAAGGTACTAAAAACACAGAGTTTCTGCAAGGCTTTTTTCTAAAATTTTATTACCTGATCTTCTCAAASTGTCAGCAGTGAAATGGCTAAACCAAACAGTTCTTACTAACTTTCAATTYCCAAGTGCTGCTTTCTATTTAGTAATGACTTTATCTCATTTACAAGCCTCRCCCTTGTAAGGGATTTTTAAAGACAATATAACAAATACCTCTGTTTTAAACTTTGTCCTGTATATAGAACTAGGTATGCTCGGTCATTAACAAAGGATGAAGACATAGGGACAGAAATTATTTATGCCAGACTGCATTTAGGATTATACACTGTTTAGGGCAAWGGTAAGTACAAACTCTTGAGTTACAGGCTTTTATGCATGAAACAGATAAACCATGCTGACTGAAACTCTGTGACAAATATTTGTCCCTAACACATGCCAGGTTTCAAGATGAAGCAGTTTTACAGACTGGTTATGAATTTCTATAAAAGATGTTTTCAACMTGGTCATCCTGGCATACTTAAGGGTAGCAGAGCTGGTTGGACCTGCTATTTTATGGTTTAAATTAAAATTACATTACTAGGGATGAATCAACTGGGCACACACAATAACATGGACACATGTGGGGTATTAGTCAGAAACACAGAAGTTGTGAACAGAYTATATTTATTGAGAATTACAAGAAATGGGAATATTTTTGTGTCTTTATACACCTATTGCAACTTAAATTGCAATTATTAAGCAATTAATGTCACTTAATTAATGTCAGTGCTACTGCAGGGATTCAGCACAATCACTATTTTTTCATTAATATTTTTCATTGTGTACTTTAAAAGCAACTCCTATGAGAAATTCTAGCTGCTAAATTARGTAAATCAATTAAGAGATTATTTAATATGACCCCTTAAAACTTTTGGAAAATAATTATTCAATTAGAAGCCACTAATATATGAAACAACTTTAAATGACTTATTTCTGATTTGTTTTAATATTTTGAATTTACAATMGATTAGTCTTTAGCAATTARCTAGGACAGCTTTCTTCATTCATGGATACAGTGGATACAAATGGATACAGTGAGGTAGATTTTAAAGGATTCACAGATCCMCTTTGTAATCCTATGAAACTATGCATCAGCTTTGCCACAGTTACACAGTTTACTCTTCATTTACAAATCTTAAACCTTCTTAAGTCCCCAAACCAATTGCACAAGCCAGGCCTAAGGGCAGAGTTCTCTATGCATTCATTATGATGATCCAGTAAGASTGACTGCCTTTGGASATATTTGGTCAGTCTGTCACCAGATGAAACAATCCTTTTAAAGTGAGTTTAACAGCAAGAACAGCCTACTTGCTACAGGTTTTTAAACTACAAAGCATTCCATACATCTCTGTYTTACCTGAAGGCTTAATCTCTGATACTGATGTTGGAACAGCAGGCACCTCAGTCTGTTTCTCTTCAGCAATACACTCCTTTCACTTTTGATACTATTATTCTGAGTGGTTCTTTAACCTCCTATGTTCAAGAACCTTCTCCTATCCTTACGTACTCTTAAATCACAAATGCTTTCTGAAGGGTTATTTATAGGTTAAGAACATTTTTTTCTGACAGCTTCCTATTAAGCTTGCACAATTTATTCACATGGTGCCACATCTCAGTCATCAGATAAATTAATGTTGCAAATCTACTTCAGACTGCTTGATAAGSCAGAATTTAAACATTGCAACTGAACTAAATAAAAGGTGAAATTTGTCAATGCTGCATTAGTAGTAAAAGTTAGTTTTGTGCAGTAAATACTACCACTCAAAYAATAAATGTTCAATTTAGAAATAAGAAAGGCTAAGGACACAGAACATCACTTAAACAGGTCTCTGGGTTCCTGGATGTGTAGAATTTTTTTCCTGTTGTTTKTCTTCTTATTTGRAAACAATCCTACCTAAACTGCTACMTTAAATGCTAAAATAGCATTTTCCCTTGATACATTTTTAACTAATCACATTAGCCCCTTTTTCCTTGTCAATGTTTCTGGAATTATATTGCATAAGGGGAAAAGCTTCAATAGATGACACTGAATACAACCCCCCAAACCAGTCCTCACTAAAATCATTGTTTAACTGAGAACATTTTTCTGTCTTCCCTATTCACTCACAAGTTCAGGGCTACAGGTTTGAACTCATGCTGGGAGAGCAGGGAACTAAAATTCAGTATAGGATAAGGCTGTATATTGTACGCTATCACAGCAGAATTGTTGAAAGACAATTTGGATTTTTAGGAAAAAAAATGGCCTTTTACCAAATTTTTGCCAGAGAGAAATCAGGTACTTGTTGGCCAAGATGGTTTCCAAATTACAGAAAGAAGAAAGGAATAGTGGCCATAGTTCAGAGTGCTGACTAAAGCACCTAGGTAGCTAAGAAATAAAAAAAAAATTAAAAGATACCAGTCATTCTCAGTTTAGTTATTGGTTTAACAAAATGAATACTGGTGGCACTGGCAGATGATCAGCATTGAAACCAAACATAGAAGTTTTGCATTTATGCCAAAATTCACTATTTCCTTAGCTACTGGCACAACAAATGTTACTGARACTGACAGAAACATTTTTCTCAAATAGCTATGCTATTCCATGTCTAGAAACCAGCTGATTACCATCTTTCTTGCACCCAAAAACTTGTTCCAGGCCTCCAGAAGTGACAGGTACAGTGCAGAGGAGGATAACTACTTTCCTGGATCTCCTAGTGCTGACCTGGATGTTCTTGGTCKTTGTTGCCAGGGCACACTGCAGGCTGATGCCCATCTACCAGCATCTCCCCAAGTTCTCAGCAGTGTTGCTCAAAAGCCCCAGCCTGTAACATTGGAGGAGTCCCTTCCTTCACAAGTGTAGGATTTGGTATTTATCCTTGCAGGATATCCATCAGGAGATTCCTGTTGGCCCATTTGCCCACCCTCCTACACCCTTCTGAATAGCTGCTATCAAGTGGTCCTTCCACTTTGGTGGCACCTAAAAACTTGACAAGGGTACACTCCATAAGCTGCTTCAGCTCAGCTTCTCTAATCTGAGTTGAGCTGCCTTATTGTCTTTCCTGCTAAGCCACTGACTCTTAGATGATAAAGTTAAATATTCACAGWGAATAAACATTTGTTTATTTGCTGCTTACAGAACCTTTTAGGAGATGTTGCWTTGCTTTTTGTCTTCTGTAAAAACAGCTAAAAAAAATAAAAGTAAAATCTGAGAGTGAAATTTCAATTAAGTACAAAAGCTCAKTTTCTTATTTTTTTTCCAGTATTGCAGCAGCAATACTCCTACTGTCATTTTAAAAACCAAAGAAGCCATCTGCTCTCCAAATACACACAAACAAAGTAAACCCCAAGTTTTTAAAAGTATAAATGAAACAACAGAGATAATAATTGTTCTGCAGGCTTACAATGGTAATGAACATAATCCATCAGATTTTAGAACACCTCTCTTATACAAAGCAGAAAAAATAATATTATGAGGGGACTGTCCTTGTGTTGCATTCCAAGGAGATTGTATTCATTCATTAAATTCACATTTTCTCAAGTTTAAAATTATCCTGAAAACTTTTTGCACCCTGTTCCTGTTTAATCAAACCACGTACTTTTAAAATACATTTTAAAATTTATTTAAAATGTATTTTAAAAGTACGTGGTTTGATTTTAAAAAATATTTTGAAGGGGGGCAATAATTTAAGGGTTCTTTCAATAAAGTGTTTGTCAGRTTTTTGTCATGATTCTGATTATGGTTTACGGATTACTGAGGGCATGATAAACTTATATATATATATCCATCCACAATTTCACATTATTCAAACCACAATAATTCCAAATCAGTTCAAATGACAGTAGCTACTTTTTGTACRACACATAACTAACCACATGACCTTTAAGCTTTCATCCATATTTGACCAATCGTCTTAAGTCTCCTTAATTGCAATAACACTTCTTTGCCAACCAAGCACCACAATTTACATAAACTAACCATTGTTGCATGAAGCATAAACAATATTTCTCATTGACTTGAATCTTCTGTTCTTGAAAGCCATGGCAGAACAATTAACTCAAATGAGAGTGTAGGAGGTCTCAGTCCTTGACTGAGTATGAATACAATTCCAGTTTAATACATTCCTTGAGGTGTAGATTTGCTAATCTACCTTGGTTGCTTTACTGCCTCAGACTCCCTATGAAAATAACTAAACAGAGAATGTATATCCAGAAGTACAAGCAAGCAGACTGCACCCTTGCATCACTCTTATAAAACATTGCTATGRTCAGATAGTTTTGAAATGTTAGTCACYGAAAATGAAGTGTGATAAGTCACAGTCTGCCTAATAGGCTCTGACTCAGTAGTCTTGGCTTTTRATTCTTAGTTAGAATTCCTGAACTAGTGCTATCAGAATAAAAAAGTAAAAGAAAACAAACATGAAAATAAAAAGCCAACCAACCAATCAACCAAAACTTCTTGGAAAATTAGCAGACATTCATCTTCACAGAGGGGTATAATATCCATTAAAAATGCATTCAGTGGAATTTTTACAATTTCCCAAAGAGGTTTTAGAATCCTTAGCCTCCAATCTTTCCTGAAGTCAGCTGTGTCCTTGATCTACTTTTAACGTGGTTATGATTTTTCTGGAGTAGAGCTTGCTATGTCAATTTACTGGAACAAATGGTCCTTCTGTTTCCCTATGAGAATTCCATACCTCAAAGCAATTTGTCCCCCAACTTATTTTGAACTCTCTCATTTTTCTACTACATTGTCATTGATTTGAGTTTCACGTTTCATGGAGAAGCATTTGCTTTTTCTTGTAGGAACTTATTTCTTTAGAGATCTTTAGTACGTTTACTCTCYTGCCACTTAGTTTAAAGTGTTTTCTTCTTCTCAAAGAAAGAGTTGAAAAAATTTAGGTCTTCAGCTGATGAGCTTTGGACTATCAATACACAATTATTTTTTTTACCTTCTCTACTGATGACGTTCTGCTAAATMGGCATTATATCTTGTTTTATCCTGAAATGGATTTATTTCAGAATTTGAAACCATGATGTTTCTTTTACTTTACTCAAAGTAGTAAAGTAGAACATATTTTCAAAATCCTTTTAATTTTTTATACACCAGAAATTGAGGATAAGTACCTTCATCAATAGTGTGCAAAGATGAATGACCATGTCCCTAACAAACTCAAAAATATTTCATTTTCATAGTCTTAATTTTGCAAAAGCATAGATTGTGATTTTCAATCATGGATAGCAATAAAAAAATATATAATTTTCTCTGCTTAGCTAAGTATCTAATAAAGGTATTTCAAATCAGTTGAAGTGGGAAAAGTTTTTTGGTTGTTTCCACTAGATCAGCTGTATATTTTTCCTAATTTTTCATTTCCTTTACTAAAAATGCAAGTTTCATGCCACTTGTGAATCATTCATGAGAGTATCTTTTTTTTCCACAAGTGACCCTTGAGCTTTCTTTAGCTAAGATCARGAAGCAACTGTGGTTATGGTTTATGACATTGAAGGCCAATTGTGATTAATGAATAGAGAACCAGTTGGCCTCCGGATCCTACTCAGAATGCTAGAAACTGAGGGAAGCAGACAAGCAGTTGTGAAATGGGAACAGAGAAGGAAGGGATCCTGGGCTGCCTCACTCAACAATCTGCAGAAAATTGAGGTTAGATCCTCACCCCAGGTGCAGCTTGGAGGAGAACAGTGAATGGCTTTCTAAAATTTACATTCTGCAAATGTAGTGTAGCACTTGGGTAAAGTCAGTGGCAATTCCATCACAGCAAAGACGAATTTTTAATGGGAAAACATGGCAAAAGTTGATGAAAAACCTGCTAGCCTAAATGCAAATGGCACACAGCTTAATTTTTAGTGATGTCTACTCCCAAACTGGAGTAATGCTGTTGTAGCAATATTACTACTGAATAGTACAAAATAATACAAGGCCAGGGTTTGGAAGGTAAACACTTAAAACACAGGTCTGACTGGTCAGCGAATCTCTGTTCCAAGACAGAGCRTGTCTGCATATATCTAAGCTAGTGTTAGACATTCTGCTGAGTGTCYAACACTAGCCTACATATATGCAGGCACGTAAGTCATATACACATCTGTCCATCCTTTGTGGCTGCTGAGGAAATGTAAATGTCATAAGAAGGCACTTARAAACTCCTGAGATTTAACTTTCTTTTCAGAACACCCATTTCGTTACAATGGATATAGAAACAGCCTTGGCCAAGTGAGCTCCTAAGTGCATCATCATGATTGTCTGGCTAAAATAGGGAGATCTGTAATCAGTCAAGTATTTTGTTAGGCTAAAATAGGGAGATCTGTAATCAGTCAAGTATTTTGTTAAAAAACTGTTGATATAACTCGTGGGGGAAAAAAAGGCAATTTATACTTCATTGTGCTATGCACAGTCTTCTATTCCTGAGTGGTCTCTTGAGGARAAAATAATTAAAATAATTGAGGAAGGAAACAAAAAACTACTCTCTATGTGATGGTGTAATCCTTACCAATATRGTAAGAACATCATCTGTGGTGAAAGTGTAAGCTAAATAAATTTATATCAAGGTGAGGAAAAAACAGGATGCCTACAGCAGTTGGTCTGAAATAGAAAAGACTGATTTTCAATTTATATCRATAGTATCCAAATTATGTCAATAAAAACAGCTCTTTCTAAGTCTTAAAATTGGACTATATCTAGGTGATTGAAAGACAGAAAAAAATCTGTGTTCAATATATTTGTAAATATCAAAATTCTTAGAAAAATGGAGCAGATTTTTAGCACTTTTGTAGCATGTCTGTTTATTGTGCTGTGCTCAGTAATTCCAATAAAAATGGAAGAATATAAATTTGTTTTGGTCCTGTGGAGAAAAAATGTCAAAACTTCTCAAAGGGTACAGAGCAGCTTCTCACAATTCTTTGGCCATTAGACTTATGGAACTGAAGGGGTTGTAGATTTTACTCCCTGTAATTGTTCCCCTCAAAACAATTTGTAAACAACTGACAAAGACCATTCTAAGATCTACAGAGAAATTATTTTCCTCTGCTGAGAAACACTGAGACTTTAACAGAACTTCACAGAACAACTGCAGGTAGAAGACAACCCTGGAGGTCTCCAACCCCACCCTGCTYATGCAGGGTCATGCAGATTCAGCTGCCCAGGACCATGGATCATGTCCAGAGAGATTTAGAATATCTGTAAGGATGGAGACCAAAAATTCCTTGGACAACTTTGCCTCTGCCTGGTCAGTTAAAATTTTTTTCCTGATGGTCAGACAGAATCTCCACAGTTTAGTTTGTATGTATTACCTCTTGTTACAGATATAAACTTTCAAACATTAAACAAAAATCAGCAAGGTGAAGTCCAGGACAAAATGGGGTATAAGAACATACATGCACACACACACACACACACACAAACACACACACACACACACACACACATATATAAACTGTTATTTCTAAAAGTCTAACTAGACAGGATATATAAGCTATTATTAGCAGAAGTATTTTTAGGTAAAGGCAAATTAGATTTTGTATTAGTAAGCCAGTGAAAAGTAAAACTAGACAAGGCTGTTAGTGCATGAGTAGAACTACTTCCATGCAGTATTTCYGACTTCATACAAATGCCATCAAACCAAGTCTTGTTTAAATCAATTAAATAGTGATAAAGACTTAGAGAAATATGTTTTAAAAATAATATTTAATTAGTAGAATAAAAATAAAAAGGACMACCCAGAGATTTTAAATCATTACCCAAAGCGGACAGGATCACTTTGGAATCTGCAACACACATGTCAGAAATGCAGACCAAATGAAGCACAAAAACCACATGGAAGAGCGAACACTGTGCCTCAGAGAATAGACCTCAGAGACAGAAAATTGTTCCTCTTGGTTGGGAAAAAAAAAGACAGGATAAATCCTAGACTAGAATTTTCACTTCCTTAAACTAGCCTTTTTGTAAAATAGCWAGATTTGTAGGTAATCTGTGCTGTCAAATTCATTTTCACCAGATATGGCATGACCATAGATAAGATAACATTTGACAGTAGAATATAATTTCCTGCAYGTTAATTGTAAGAGTTGTGTTTTAAACACCACATAGATAATGACAGAACACCAATCTCCTGAAMCAGTGTGTGGATAAAAACATCAAAGAGAAGGGCAGATTTGAAAAGGAGCAAAGCATAACTCTGAYGCATAACTAAGATTACAACACATGAAAGAGCTCTGATAAAAATGAGTTGCCACCTTCTAAAAGTGTGTTTGCTGTAAATTAAACAATACTGTCCTTTTAGAAATGATGGACAGAGATGTAGAGCCCTGTTTCACTGATTAGGGTACATGGAAATTACCATGAACTCCTGAAAATATATAACAGTTTGCAATAGAAATTTACAGATCCAGACAGGATATTACAATCACAGAATGGTGTTGGAAGAGATTTTTAAATGTCCAATCTGCCATGGACACTGTCATCTTTCACAAGACAAGGTTGCTYAAAGCTCTGTCCATCTTGACCTTGAACACTTCCAGGAATTTGGCACCTACAAATTCTCTGGGCAACTTGTTCCGGTGTCTCACCRTGCTCATTATAGTAAATATGTTCCTACATACAATATAAATTTACCCTCTTATAGTTTACAACCATTACCTCTTGTCCTCTCACTACTGGCCATGGAAAAAGTCTTCCTCTTTCCTTTAAGTTTCCTTTATTTATTGAAAGCCTGCTGTAAGATCTGCTGTCCATAATCACCTCTCTGTTTTTCATGTTTCAACATGTCTTTCAGAGGATCAGTTCCATGATCTTACCATGCAGAGAGGTAACMTGGACTTGGAGTTTCAAATATTATGCCATTTATAGAAGATCACTTTGTTCTCATGTATGGCAGCAGCTAATGTAAACAATTGAAAAAGACCATGCAAGYTACTAACAGAAACCTCTGTAAAATRTGGAGGGATTCTACTGACAGATTTATRCTTTGTCTGTTTCTTTGTAATATTAATTTGTAGTTTTACCTGGATGCTATATTCTGTGACAACATAGTCATTATTTGTAGAAGACTAAAGTCTTGTACTATCTAGGTGCAGAAGRAATTCAGCAAAAAGTTGCTGCAGTAAAGTATAGTTCTGGAATGGATGATCCTTTTTGATAGCTTCAGAAATGCTCTAAAAGTTTATTTATTCCATATGATTAGGAGTTTTGAGTGATGGCTTCTGTTTTGTGCTTCGTCAATGCTTGGCTGAACTTAAAAGTTTCAGAATGTTCAGYGCAACATTCAAAAGTATCTTTGATGCAGTTTTGGATCAAAAGCTTTGATGCTTTACTGTCAGCAGAAGATTCCCTTTGAGTTAAGTCATTACCATAAAACTTCCCTAGAAAACCTTTAACAAAAAAAGTCTTAAAACTTTATTTATGTTTATATGTATATACTTATATATATACACTTACATATATATATATATAAACTTTGCTATGTTTTATGATAAGTGTATGGGCACATTCTAGTTAATTAATTGTGTTTCTTGATACCAAGAAGCTATATATAACAAATAAATATGGACATGAAGAGGAGCATACATACACACACATATCTGCCTGTGTGAATCAGAATTTGGGTCTATATGGATAATCTTTCACASAGTGACTGCTATGTAAGATGGAAATATTCATCCTTGTACAACATTTTACTGAAAATTATTCATAAAATAAAAATCTTTGGTCTCAATCTTACTTTCCACTGAGAGAAAATAGTACATTCAACATTCATTGGGCATAGTAGAGGTTTTTAAGTAACAAAATGTTAACAAAACTAACTCTATTCATCATTTGGATTTAATATCATTTCATTATTTTATTTATGAAAATACAATTTCAAGTAGTGCAGTATCTCTGTCACTGAGATTATTGTAGAATTCTCWTCAGCATAGTGATGCTTGAATGACAGGACTAAGTAGCATTCCTGCCCAAATAAATAGCCAATTTGGAGAATATGCAAAGAGTTGAAAATTTTAGTCATACCSTAAGTACAAATGAAGAAATTGAGGATGGATTTCCTGGGTGAACTGTTWCAGTTAATGGCTAATATTGTACCTAAGTGGCTTCTGTTTCATAGCCAACATCCTCTTAGGAATCCTAGGCCCAGCAAATTCAGTTATAGCTTATTGAGCTCCAGTTTGTATCCATTTTTAAAGTGGATCCAGGGTGGGCAGGTGAAAGTGCACATGCAGCAGATGGTCTGGGGCAGAATCCATTAAAATGTATATATGTTTCAGATAGCTTTCATGACTGTAACATCATGGGGCATAAAATATAGTATTGCAAAGGGAAATTACTGCTGGCGAAAACAAGGCATCAACTCTTAGTCAGTTGCAGTCAAGGCCTTATATATAAAGTTACTCTGATTCAAGAAACAACAGAAATCATACTTTRGAATTAGTATGATATTTAGGCTGCAATTATCAGGTATAACAAATACATTTTCTAGTCTATATACTAAAAGCACAAATGAACATTTAGTACAGATAGTGACTGCAAATGCGATAAAAGTAATCAAATCCCAACTATTGCAATTATTTAAAAAACAAACAAACAAAAAATTAATTTAAAAGGTTTCTATTTGAAGACTTGCCTTATGTCTGTAAATGCACACTTTCGATACCCCTTGTACCATCAGGTACAACTCCATATCCAGCCATCATATGTCTCTTCTTAGCAAGTGAAACAGTATCTGTATGTAGTAATGCAGCTTTAAACCAAACAGGCATTTTCCACATAAGGAAAAAGGATTTCAGTTTTACCACAAGACTTAAAAGGAAAAGCCCTGGAAGATTCTTTGCTCTGCTTTCAGCCATGGGCTCAAGGCCAAGACTGAAACACAGATAGGTCTCTTTACCTGTCTATCAGAAATGTAGCCATTCTCTGTTGGGAAGATTGCCAAAAATCCCACCTAAACCATTCTGTACTTAAGGCAGAGAACAAAGTTTCTCAGAGCTTCTTGGGATKTGATAGCAGGGTAATATGTGTGTAAGTACCTGTGCTCAGCTCTATTTTGTTCATTTATTGTTTATTATTTTATAAGTTTATTAAACCTTTTGCTTTACRAAACATACCCAAGGAGCTGTCTCGCTATTATTTTTAAGCCATTCTGTGAGGTGCAGGACACCCTCAGAAACTTGATATATCTCCACATGGCTTATTTCACTCCAGCCATGTGCAAGAATGTATCATCTGTTCATTTTTAAATATCTGTTTTCTGAGAGTAGTAAAATAATAATGTCATTCTATTTCGTGAGGGAAGATTGCTGAAAATTTCTTTATGGTCAGCTAACATTTTTCAACTAATTTGTCATTCATTGTTCACAATCTGGTCTGTAAACTCTTCATCACCTGTAAAATGAATCTTGATTACACTGCTTTCAGGTCTCTCAGGATTATCTTAAGGTAAACCTGCTCCTGATAGTGTCCTTGAATGGTTTGCCTTTAATCCTGCATCTCCATGAATGTTAATTGTCCACCAAGTRATTGTGTACCCACATCTGTTGTCTCACTTACCTAAAAGTACTGARAACTCTCACTGCTGATGTTTTTGGGAAATGTTGATTATGTCTCTCTTTCCATTCACAAAGAGTGTCTCCATAGTAATTGTGCACTCCATATGATCTCTCCCAGATCTTGGTTGTTCCAGGTAACAGCAAATCCTTTGGTCACTTGGCAGACRTCAATCTATTCACAATGCTTACCAACACTTAGTCACATTTTATTATAKATCTTCTCCTCAAAAGTTGCAAAGYCTGTTTTAAAACAGGAACAGATACTGCGATGCATTTGTAACTGTTTCCCACTGATAAGAACAAAAGTTTATGCTAAAGCCTGAGTTTTCAAAGTATTCCTTAACATGTGCCTTCTAATATGAGAGACTTTCTCTAATAATTACTGGCTCATAATTATGTGCTCATCTGAGAAAAGATGGAAGAATTTCTAATCCAACAAATGTAACTTCTGAGTAAGACATTAATCTCTTGCTGTTGCTGAAACCTACACTGGTTTTATGCTGTGCCAGAATATCAGAGGGAATTATTTTTCCTGATGATTTTTAAGAAAAACCTATCTGAAAATGCTTTTCTTGAGCCACAAAAACAAAAGCAAATTTTAAAAAATCCTCAATATATCTATTTCTTTTAGGTAGTTATATAGCTGGATTTGATTTTTACCTTTCAATGAGTATTTTAGCAAAAGAAGAAATTATAATTGGGTTTTAAAAAAGTATGGTTGGAAAACACACTGCTACAACTTATCCTTGAGGAATATCACCTTATATCTTCAAACACTTCAAATACTTTTGTGCATGTKATGCTTGTATGTAATTTCAGATATTGATTGTGTGTCATTGTCTGACCTAGCAGATGAATCCTAGTGTATCYTGGGTTAAAGACTAGAGTTTTTCAGGGACCAAGCCATTTATATTGGTGTAGAACACACAGAGTAAAGCCTACCATTAGTTTGATAAGTCTTCAGATATTAGTGTCCAAGTTATTTAGTAGTACTGCCTAATGCAAAAATTTTAATATTTAGCCTCTGTATAATATATTTATTGATTTTATTGATTATTTTTAGACATTATGAACATGTTTATTAAATTTTTTAAGGAAGCTGTAACAATGTTACTGTGAGTACCATSCAAGTATTAATTTTAAAAGTTCTCCTGGAAAATTGGTATACCCCTTTTGCCTGAACCTTATCTCCCTAAAATAATATAATAATTTATAAATTAGTATCAACAGTAGTTTAATCTCCACATACTGAACTAAAATTGAATTTTCCATAGAAGAGATTTTTTAATACTTTTTCTGAGCCAGAATATAGCAAGATTTATTCAAAACATATAAGAATTTCAGTAAATGAAAACCAATTAAAAATTTTTATATGCATCAAAATGCAGTAGTTTTTCCTGCTGTCTGTAGAGAAAATTTTTCCTACCAAAATTTAAGTTTTTMATGAATGATGAGTGTGGGAGTCTGCCAAATATAAATGAACTTTAGTTCCCCCAGCTTTTAATAGAAGAAATAAACCAACCATTCCAACTCAAAGAAATTGGAAGATATTGGAATTAGGACCATAAGAATGAAAGAATTTGACRTGACTCTCATCCTTATCATGGTCTATTCCTTGATAATGACAAAGAAGTATAATTATAGCACAATTCCCAGTAACTTTTRACAAGCTTAAGGCAGAGTATTTAATAATGCCTCTGAAGGAGATTGGGTTAGCTCATGGATATCTCTTCTTTTTAAATCCTTGAAACATATCCTGCCAAGATTGTCATTTCTGGAACATTCAGAGGACAATCCAAATGCAGTGAGTGTTTCAAGGCAAAACAAACAAAAATTCTTGAAGGAAGTATAACATATTTGTTACCCACAAGCAATACCAGAATGCCTATTGCATAATTGCACAATGTTTATTAATAATTCATGTTTTGAATTTAATTTAGCATTATAAAGAAATAAGAACTCCAGAAGATTSAATAACAAAAAACAGAGAAAAGTGCTATTAGCGTAAAAGAAAGAATGACAGAGCTTTGTAATGAATCTAGAACCAATATAGTAATATTGGTCATAGGAAAACAGAAATGAAATTTTTTCAAGAAAATGGAAGTGTTGATGTAGTCAAATACAACTTATGTCTCCAGAAGGATCAGATTCTAACTAGGTAGGGTGGAAGTCTAAAAGTTTCTTGTTATTCCTGAGAACGCTTTGGCCAGATGTATTTTTCTTATTCCAAATCATAAGTGTTTRTAAAACATATGTAGAATGTGGGTTTCTCAAATTAGAGGAACAAATTAGAATACAGAAAAAGTTGATGCTGCCCTCTGCAGATACACAGGCTTAGAAGATTCACAGAAGGTTCCATGTTTCATGGTTTTTTTTTGTTTGTGTGGGTTTTTTTGTTTGTTTGTTTGTTTGTTTTTTGGTTTGTGGATGGCCCCACAAACAGTCCCAAAACAAAGCAAATGTTTTGTTTTGGGACTGTTAAGAGGTCTGAAATAACAAAGCACACAAACAAGTATCAGTATTAAAATGGAGCTGATAACATAAAAAGAATCAGGAATAAATYGCCTTGAATGCACTGAACTGAGAAGAACAGTTGAGAACCAATGTCATGGGAGTATACAAAAAAACAAACTCACATTCAGATTACAAATACAAACAAAATGTATCTTGCTATGAAGATCAGTGGCTAAAAACAACAAAGAGTGGGGGTAAGTGGCCGATGCTCCAGTGACAGTTACCCCCATCAGGTGGTACTGTCACTGCATGGACGAGTCAGTGACCCAAAGCACACACACACTCACTCTCAGGAGCCCTCTCATCCAGGGGACACAAAAGAGTTTCACTCCATGCAAAGGGCCATTAGATCAGTAACAGATGTCCAGTACAAAAGAGTTGCTCAGCCAGGGTGGGAGAGGGGCACCCAGTCTAGGGAAGTCTCTGTGGGTGCCCCCCCAGACCCAAGCAGAGGCTTCCTGTCACAGACCCACGGCTCAGAAGACCACACAAAGGAGAGAAGGGACAGGATTTTGTGCTCCTGCCAGTCCCAATGTCATGTCTATTCTGAAACACTTAGCTGTATCCTCAACTTATARCATCCTTAAACATATCTAAAACCCATTTCATTAGGCTGGAATTCTTTTGGAATGGTTTTGAGCATAAGGATATGCCCAAGTGTTTTGCTGAATTGAGGCCTGAAGAAGCAGAAAACTTTATTTTCCATGTAAATCCATACAACTAAAGGGAGACAACACCTGTTGGATGGAATTAATGACAGCAAATCCAACCCCATTTTTCCTTTGATGTTCTTGTGTGTGCAGTTTATTGTTCTGGGCACAAGCAAGAAGTCCTTCCAGAAAGACCATTACATGTTTTAACAAACTCCCTTGCAGTATTACCTTTCCATCTGTTACACTTTCTGTCCCCAATCACTCCTTCCAGACACTCATTCTTTCATGTTGCCAATAGTTGTGATTTTCTCAAGTCTCCCACTGTCCCAGTAAATCAATGTCTTATCCAATTTTTCAGCTTATATGGCAATGAGAAGTAGYTTTTAATTTTCATTTAATAACTGTTTTTTCTTGAGTCACCCTTCAAAACTTCCACTAAATGGAGAGACCCTGGAGCCAGTTTGTGTCAAGAATTAGCAAGGCTGTGCCAAAAAGCATGACACTGGAATCACAGGATAGATCTTACTTGAACAGCTGTATTTGAAAGAGTGTAATGAAAGCAACATCCTGGAATCRATAAAGAAGAACTGTAGTTACAGAGATGTGTGATGAGAAGAGTTGTTGGGTGAGTCAAGAAGCAGCCTGGGATTAGTAGAAAAAAGAAATCATCCAGGAGAACATTAAAAGGACTTTTCCAACCACCTGAGATTGAAGGACAGAGCAAATGGAAAAAGCAGTCGTGGTTAAAAGAGATAGTTTGAGAGGAAAAGCAGGGGAAGACAGGAAGGAAAATGCATTTCCAAAAGGTGTTAGATTTGGGTTTGTGGATTTGGTTTTTTGTTGTGTTTTGTTTGTTGTTTAGCTTTGAAGGATCATTGAAATAATTTTTATGCATGTAGGTGAATTAGATCTTTGCTTTAATGCYTCTCTGAATCATAAAARAYAKATATATATATATAGCCTAAAATCCATCAGGCTTTATAACAAGAAGCAGTGGAAAAGGTAACCTCCTTTGAATAGATGGAGGCATAAAAGCCTTGTTAAATTATTTGAACTCATACCTCAGCCAGAACCTCAGGGAGCCTCTTCTCACAGATGAGATGGTTGTTCCCTATTCTATAGGGAAATTTAAATGCTCTCCTAGAAAGTATTACCATTTCCCAGGTCCAGTCAGTTGCTAGTGTGCAGAAYGTTTTAACTTCTGTGGTGAGTGCAGCTGTTGATCTGAAACATCTTTTCAAAGTAAGGAAGGTGGCATGATGGAAGTGAGGAGGTTATTTTCTTGTAGAAGACAGATGGAAAGAGACAGTAAAAGATTCCTAACATGAACCTATAAAGCCTAATTCCTTCCTTTTGTCAYTTSTACAAGTAARCARTTTGGAAATAAATTTTTGATATAAATTCAAGGTAATTGTAGACTATACTGTCAGCATGCATCATTACTATTTGTTGCTCATTGTGCAACTAAAATCTAGCAGACTACATATTTCTGCAGAGTTCCTGCAAATCATGATCATGCATTGGCTTATTTTTTTAAATTATAAAACCATATGCTTTGAAGGGTTTCAAAGACAGTTCAGCTGTGAAAGTTATGTATTTCACTTTAAACCCCATATTTTAAACTTTAAAAAACCARGCTCTTAAAAAGAACATGAGTCAGATAATAAATAGCATTAGTCAGATTTAGTGCAGGTTGAATTCAGAGTGGCTATGGAGCACATTATGTAATAGATAAATTCTCTGCCCTATACACCACTTAGAGACTTAATTTATCATGTTCCAAAGTAAAACAAACAAACAAACAAAAAGAAAAAAACAGAGAAACATACAAACCTAGAATAACTTATACAACATTTGCCTGAAATATTGTATATATGACTTCTGGTTTTATCCTTTACTTTAAACACATTAATTGCATGCAATTTTTATTTTAAATTCCTGTAATACTATTGCAGAAGAAGCACAAATATTTAACAGAAATCTCAGAGTTTTCTGTGGCTCTGTTTGAGAACCTTAAGCAATGAAACAATGCCTACAAGCAATTCACTATGAATTGCTTTAGTCCTCCATGCTTTAGAGGACTGTGAAATGAGTAAATGTGGAGGAGCCCAGCTACTAGAAAAGCTAGGAACTTCTTAGCTTCAGATGTGTATGTTGACACTGTCACCTGAGCATCAGAAAGGAAAAAAATAGCCMAGGAATTGTAAATCTTGCTTTTCAGTACCACAGTTGCTAGCTGCACTGAACTTACTCTGACACACAGACTATTATAGACCTATAATTACTAATAATAGTGTCATGCCTTCCATGAGAGGCAGGAATGGAAGATTCACAAGGTTTTACATTTCAATTGTTGTATACTGAAGATAGAATTATATAGGTCTTTAATTACTGTAWTCCTTATTGAAAGCCCTAATAATGGGATCCAAAATAGTTGAAAAACATATCCATGTTCTCTTAATATATGATAAAATTGTGAAGATTTTTTTTTAAGTTATAAAATGTCTTCTGGCTATTTTTTCTGCTACCATCTAATAAGAATACTATAAACATTACCAATACTCCATTTTCTAGATTAGCTTAATTCACCTGAAAGTAAATAATTACACTCAGTTAAAATCCACATTCTTTTAAGAATTCAGACTGTAACATGGAATAAGGCATTTCAGACTAAATGACAATTTTAATCAATCTTGATGGCAGATTACTCTTGGTAGCTTCCTGCTTGGAATCTGATCTATTGCTTTTTAATTCACAGACTTCTGTGAAGAAGGCAGCATATTTACGTAGAAAATCCATTGCAGTCTTGGACCTGCCAATATTYCAAGTATCAAAGATTAATTAAGGTATGGTAGTGATTAGGAGCTTATGTTAGAGATAAACACACTTTGCTAGAGATACAATTATAAAAGAGGGAGCTCACACTCCCCTACAGATTTCTAATCTTCTACTATGAGAGATCCAGATCAACACATAGAAAAATATTAAGTGGCTTAATATGGGGAAAAGCAGCAATGTATAACTTACTGAAAATATCTCCAAATGGAGAATCTGGTGGGTTTGTTTGCTCATCTCCACTCCCYACCCCCAATCATCCACTTCCTCTCTCTTTATTTTTTTTTTTTTTTAAGGGATTTTTCCCACTTTTCATTTTTTTTTTTTTACAGAAGGCAAGATAAATTAAACTGTAGAAGTTGTTGTTACATAGAAAAAAAAAAGACTTTAAGTTAATGAAGGATCTTCAAGACTCAAAACAGACAGAAAAGGGAGCTATTTTAGCTTCAAAAAATAATGCCACTTTTTTAGCCACTTATAGTGATCCCAGGATCAGACCTGGCCCCTGGTGATTTCTACCAGTGAGATACCCTCCTTCTTACTTAACCTTTGCTTTGTCTGAGAAACAGTGTTAAAAATACTGCTTTGCAACCAAAAGGAACTTTAATCTAACTTGTATTTCCTAGAGTAAATTCAAGAAAAAGCTTGATTGTGATAATACACTTCATCACTCTTGTATTGTTATGGAGTGCGTGTGGCATTTAGATCTCCTTTGCAGTAGCAATAGCTTCTGAAGACTGTTAATTAGTCAAGCTATATTAATTATCCAAACACATGATATTTACTATACACTTCCAAAGCTTCCCAACAATAAAAAMATAATCTGAAATACTTTCTTAATGGTTTGCATTATCTTTTAAGTGGAGCCCACATCTCTAAATACAAAATTCAGAGGACCAATTTCAGCCTTTGGGCAATATTTACAGCAGGCTCAATAGTAACAAGGAAGACTTGACCCTTTGTATTCAATTACATGAAAGTTAACTCTTTTCTGGATTCACCATCTAATTAGTATTAAGTGAGCATTAAAGAAAAATAATTTTTAAAAATTACTTTAGCTGTGTTTACCTGAACTAACATTAAGGATGTCAAAAGGGACAAACTCCCCAAAATTGAGATATCATGAAAGAAATAAAATTGTGACTGAAAAGGTAGTGGGTAATATTTTTCTCTGATAGGCAGAAAAATAATAGTAATTATGGCCCTGACAAAAGATTTCAGAATCATGACCCATTTCTCACTTACTGATATTTAGCTGAGCTACAGTTTAACAGCATTTACTGCTCAGCCTTCTTCTTGAAGCTGCTCTGATACCTGACACTGTATCAGTACATTTATATGTAGAAATATTTCACTGTTGGTAGAACAAAACACAGCCATCCTGAAATTAAACAATCTTCCAGCTGAATCTTGAGGAAAGTAATCTGGCAAATGTTCTCAAAGTATGCCTTCCAGTTCCTGATACCTTGAACAGAAATTCCTAAGAAGTGATAAGAAACTGTYATTCTCTCCAAAAGCAGCCTGACAGGATGGTTTATGGGCCTTCTTCCACAGTCCTATGTTTTGTAGAATCATGTGTGTTGTGGGAGACACAACTCTGTCTGCTTTCACAAGGAAGATCAAATCCCAAACCCCATTTATATGCCTTGGCATGAAAGAAATATGCTGCTTCTGGAAAGGAARRAAAACATAGTTTCAATCTCTTCTATTACATACAAAAGAATTCTGAATTAATTGAGAGATGCAATTGAGAAGTAACATAACTGAATGTCTAAAGCAGTTTTTTGGAAGATAAAGTAAATCAAACTATAAAGGACTTGTATTGAAATGCACAGATGCTAGAAATTCATCCTTTTTTCTTGAAAAGTTAGCCAAGTATTAACAGTAACTCAAAAAAGTGATTTCCTGGCTGCGTTTTGGAATTTTATTTGTTTGCTTGGTGAGGAAAAGCCATGGAGTCAATCCTGACTCTGCAAAATGTCTGAACATTGAAGGCAGACCCAGCTGGTATCTCAGTATTTTCTATTGGCTGCCATTAGACAACATACTTAGCTTTTTTCTTCTGCCTCATGAAGGCTCCCTGGTTAAGACCCAATATTAGGCACTTACCTCTCTATTCACACATTCTGTAGGAAACTCAAAGCATTCTATTTTTGAGATTTCATATGAGCTAGTATCATTGCAATTTGGTCATTTTATGAATACAAATATTCTGCCAGTTTTGCTTTTKTCTTCCTCTTCTTTTTTAAAACAAATTTCCAAACAATGACATAAACATAATTCAGATACACAATGAGATATCACTAAGCTAACTTGGTGTAAAGAGACTTTACTATRATATCACTGATTATATTTAGGCTTGTGTATACACTTGCAGCCTATACGTGAAAAAACACATAACCCATTTATTCTGTCCTTCCCAAGCAGATTTAGCAGTGTTTTACTCTGCTCAATAGCCTGTGTAGCCCTGCAGCACTCACACTGACCCAGTTCAGACTATCCCTAGTTAGTGAGGAGCAATTCCTCTGCTGTGCTTCAGCTGTAGACAGCAACCAAACAGTAGAAATATCTGAGAAAAAGAGCTCTCAGATTTTAATACAAATTCCTATTCTGTCAGCTGTGACATACATTAATACAAAATTTTTGTATTAATGTATGTCACAGCTGACAGAATAGGAATGAAATCAAATAGTGGCCAAATTCCTCCTCTGCCTTAAGGAGAAAATAATAATGAAAGGTCACTTAATAATCTCATAATCAGCAGCTTTACAACATGATCATGTCAACAGAGGCATGACAAAAGTCATGACATCCCCCTTCCCTTTCTACTYTTTTAATATATCCTGTAGTGATAAAGGTAGTTATCAGAATTCTTCAATAGTGTCAAAGAGTGTGCTGATACCTCTGCAGAGCAAGAGCAATACACTTTTATAAATCTAATATAACAGTGATTTTAAAAAAACCAACAATGCTTAATAAGCTTTTACTCTACCTAAGGTAAGCTTATTTCTGATGTTGTGCTGTTTCTATTAACATCTAAACTTAAAATTCATGCAAAGATAAAAGAATTCTTGCCCGATGCTTTGACACTGGGGACATGGCCACTGTTGACTGTAAGTTGTTTATTTTCTCAGTAGATACTCCCTAGATGTATCATTCAGCTATTGCAGGTGTTTGCAGGCAGCCTGCAAGTGTCTGTCAAACTATCCCTCTACCCCTCATGCACTTCTAGTTCTCAGTAAATGTCTTCCCTTATCACAGAAAATAAATGCAATGCCATTGCACAACCTTGCCACAGACAGAATATGCTTGACTGCTTTAAGACTAGATGCCCACATACTCACAGAATCCTTCTTCATAGCTACTTGGGCACCTGCTTGTATGCAGGCTGAATCCCAGGATCACTGCCAGAAAAAGTGCTTTGTAAAGATGTGATGCAAACCAAACACCTTCTTTTGGTCATGTCACAAATTGCTTGGAAGGAGAAAGGAAATAATTTTGGGGGTACACATTTCCTCTAGCAACCTAGTAAATTTTAAAAGAAAATCAACAAAAACTGAGGCATAAAAATGTTGTGCCTTTATTTTCAAGCTATGAAATCACGTTTGTTAGTTTACCATCARATTTCTTTCAACCAGAAAGCCATTCTGCTGAAGCCATACTTCAGCCTGACTGTTCATATGGGACATAAACAGCCAAATTGCCTTTGTGCTATTTTTTATTATTTAATCCTCTTTATCCCACCTAAGCAGTCCTTCTTGTATTCCTTTCACTTATAATGGCAGCAGTAGTTCCTAGCAAATATTTTCTAATAGAGTTGGAATTGCCAGGAGTCTTAGTCACAAATTCCTCAAGTCTCCAAAAAAAAAAAAATAATCCCTGTTATATGACATAATTTCATCTGATTGTGTAGTGAAATGCTCACTCTGGGACTGCTTTCACCAGTGATGTTTCATCACCAAGCCAATACCAGCAGTCTCACTGCTGTAGCACCATAACTACATCCCAGCACCCAAGCAGGCACCCAGAATCCTGACTGTGGCCTTTCCTGGCAGACAATGAAGATCTCTACAACTGAACAATTTCACTGACAAACATAAGCTAATAAAATTGCATGTAGCCAAACATCTAGGTCAGTGGCTGTGCTCAGTTCTGTCAAGTTACTGTCCAAGACCAGTAAAACAAATATGAATGAAGTTCTTAGTGATTCAAGGGGAACCTCACTGTTATTTCTTGGGGAAAAAATATAATTAATGCATTGAAACTACCACCTCCTTCTCTACCTGGGATTTTATTTTAATGTTGTGTTAAATAAATTACATTATTTTGTACTTTTGATGTTGCTGGCATTAAGAGTTTTTTGATTGCTTCCAAATGAGTCAGATTCTTTAAACATTTCCTCTACCTATATATTTCCTACTTCTTTATATATTACTGACATATTGTATTAAGTTTTGCACACCCTATGCATAATTTATTACCATATATGACTCAACTGCATCAACTATTTTCTGGTTTTTTTTAAATAACAAGATCTTACATTCTGTCTCTCYATATATAAACTCTCATTTTTACTGAAGTTACTGTCTTCATTTAGATGGGAGGGCAAATTTTTTTTGGCGTCATATTTAAATGGTTAAGTCACAGTACTGAAGAGATGAAAAAATATGGCAAATGTTGCAATAACCCTCATAGCTAGATCTTCATGTAAATGAGGCATTTGCAGAAATTGAAGTCAAATTCAAGGGAGTGCCATTTGTTCTAACTTCCATGTTTAGGAACTGGCAAAGGATATTTGAGGTTACTGCTTTTAAGCCAGACCATTAAAGACAGCCTAAGAGCTTCTTTCATCATTTCTRCATTTGACCTCTGTCTGGTGTTTCATAAGATCACTGCCAAAATTCGAGCAATATGAGAAGAAATATTTGTTCWCAGCAGGAAAATGAGTTTAGGCTTCTCTAGTTAAACAACATGTTATGAAAGAGCAAGCTTTGAAAACTCATTGCTTTGGGACCCATTCACTATCCACCAGTGATATTTGTTTACAAATATTTATATTTGGGAGAAAAAAGATAAATTTTAAAAAACCTTGAAGTAAACAAAGTATTGACAAAAAATGAAATAGTACTGCCTCTGGGGATATAAAAGAGGTGATAAGGACATTAGCTGTTCTTATTCTGAGTCTCCTGAATATAGTTTTGTTTATTTTTTTTTACTATTCTGAAAGCCTTTGAAGTACACAACAGTGAGTTTCAATGAGTTGGAACCTACTGTTTCCCCATTTTTGTACTTCTTCTTTTTTTTTTTTTTTTTCTACCACAGGGCCAGTATTTTCTGGCTTTGACAAAATATACAGTGTTCACTCATTTTCCATGACAAAGGCAACATTTTCATTACTTTGCTACTGCCAAAAAGCCACTGGTGAAAAAGAAAATAGTGTATGCACAGGTGCAGCATTAGAAAGAAAAAAATAAGTCAAGCATTGTGCAGATGTGTTCTGAATGTTAATAAATGGATTTGTTTGTGTGTGTCAAGACATCCATACAACCACTGCTGTTATGCAAATGGACAACTAGAGGATAGGGAAAAGCCATTCCTGGTTTTGATTATGCACATCTTCATGKGGGTACACGTGGAAGAAAAAGGATGTTTTGCCTTAACATAAGGATTTTAAAAGTATAATAGAAGTCTCCATTWAAAACAAAGGTTAAAAACAACAGTCAGATATTCCAGATATGTCCCATGCAGTACAACAGCCTGYAGCTGTTCTCAATAGCCTGTAGCTTTCTTCTGCAAGTTCTAAATTGGAGACAGAGCAAAATACAAAACATATGTGATAAAAGTATGTTGGCATTTGCTTCTACTTTGAGGCTTAAGCAAGATTAATTTGGATTTGACAATTACTTACTCCAKGACAGAGCTCATACTATTTTCCTACCTCATCTCTGTTTTCCAATCTGTATGGTAGAAAATTATGTGTTACCCCTTCCTACTTGGTATGGATGCTTTGGTATGAGAAGGAACATATGCCTTATGAAGCATGAATGACATGGGATTGCAGCAGCAAAGAAATACTAGGCACACCATGCAACATGGAGCAGCCTCAGGAMAAAGTGAGAGTTTGGATCTCTAGAAACTATCATCATCATTTAAATACAGCATTTATTTACTCAGTGTTGGAGGATCTGATCTTTAAGTGTAAAAACAGTAGCAAGAGGAGACCTTAAAAATATTCCCAARCCAAGCCTAATAAATCCCATCATCTGATGGGATTTATCTCATCTAATGTTAGGTGTCTGTATTCTAAGATTATTATGTTAGCCTTCCTTTAGGCAATGATGAGAGTAGCACATTTAGGGCATAAAGTCTCTAGCCTGTATTAGTCAAATGAACTGTGCCTTGAAGTGTCTGCAGAAGTCTCCAGGATAAATAAATACAGACAATCTGCCTTTCATCAGACAAAAACATCAAATGAGATTAAGCTAAATATAGTACTAGAAGAAGCAGATGCTAAAAACTCTCTGGAAGGGATCCTATGCAGCCTCAGACTCCATGGTTTGCTAGATTGTGGTTTTAGTATTCCAGCCTTACTCTTGTTATGAATCACATGGTATTCCAACTACCTCCACCCATGGCACAGAGTCAGTTCTGTGGGAAGGAGGAGGAGAAGGTGAGTTCCATGAGTAATCTGAAAGTTAGCCTCCTAAATTTCAGGGTCAGTTCTCTGCTACTTGTTTCTTCATTCACCTCAGGATTTTTAACTCCACGATTTCATGATTACTATAGCCAATGYTTGTATTATTTATTCTCTCTCTTATCCTTTCTTCCCTCTCTGTGAATAGCAGATCAATCTGTGCATTGCCCCTTAGACTATGCAGTACCTGTGTTGAGAGCCTGACATTCACTAGGAATCTTCTGCATTCCCTGTATCTTGCTCTGCTGCCCTTCCATAAGACATCAGGATGAGCCAGGTGTCCCCTGTRTCCCCTATTCATCCACCTCCCTTTCCCCTAGAACAAACAATTTCTGAGTTGTTTAAAGACTTCATCTGATTTTTCATCTTGATCAAGTGGCCTGAAACAAACTTTCAGCACAATGTCAACATTCATATCTTGACCCAAAAGAGAAGTGTGTTTTATTAGGGAAAAGGTACAGCAACAATAATTCCAAACTAATGAGCTCAGCTTTGTGAAATGGTTTACTATGATTTATTAGATGATACACAAGGCTGCACAGCAAAAAATATGGACTCTGTGCCCCATTAGCAATTCACTTGCTGTTTGACCTTGAAAAGTTATTTCGTGTACCTGTCTTTAACTTCATGATAAGAAGAAGAACATTTCCTCTTTGCTTTCAATTTAAAACAGCACTCAGAAAATCTGACTTATTGTGTTTGTTTGAATATTATATGAATATGGAAGCAGCAGTCCTTCTGAAAATTTGAAGGAGCTGTGTTCAGCAAACATTTTAAAAGCTGTATTTTTTAGAGTACATTTTGCTCTTTCTAAGTTTAAGTGATTACAAAATGTTTGTAAATTTGAGTTCCTGGAGTCTCTTTAGTAAATATGCTTACATCTTTTCAGACCATAAAACTCCTTCTGGCTGCTAAATTAGCAGAATCCTAGAAGAGTACAGAAAAATATTTTCTTTCAAAGACTTACCTGGAGTTAATCAAATACACATTTTATTCCTCTGTAGGTGGCAAATTTAACAAATGCCAGTTTATTACCAGGTGGAACAATATGTATGGGAAATAGGTGTTTGTTTGTGCTGYTTTCTCATTAAATTCTGCATTAGGRAAAAAAGCAGATATTTTCTATATATTATCTTGTATATACATATAGGCATTTGTATCTTTATCACGAGTCAAGGTAAACAACAAAAGCTATGTGATGCATTAATGAAAGAAGCTGAAATCTCAGTTCAACAATGCAGCATCAAGCAACAGCAAAATTCTACTTAGTACATGATAAAAGGTGAAAAAYAAAGATTAGCCAATTTATGGCAGATACAAGAAATTAAAATTRTTAAATACAAATAATAAAACTTTGTAAGATACTCTAAAATAATAAACTATTCTACATGTCATATTATTGAAAAAAATACTTGAARTAATTACTTCTTGAAAAACCAAATGTCAGTATATCAAGAAATTGTCACTTCATTTCCCTTTATTGTTTCTGTGCCCTTTGCAATTTTTTTATATTCTCCAGGTTTTTGTGGTTTCTAATGGGTTTAAAGAAAATATCAGAGAGCAAATATTATGATCTCTGATTACCTTCCTCCCCCCATTCAAAATTCTGTCTGGATGGCTGAGCTTAGTTCATTAACTCTAGAACCTGATATCACATTTACTTCATGTATAGAACATATGGGAGAGATCTTTAAAAGTTAGATCTTTRAGTAGCATGTTATTTGCAGAAGGTTGTGAACATATTTTGAARGATTCCTCTTTCACTTGTTCTACAGTTACAATCACTTTCATAGAGACAATTTTAGCTTAGTCTTGAAGTCTCTCCTGAAATTCTGTCATTTCTACAAAGTCTTTTATTTCTCCAGAAACTGCATTAGGATAATATTAAGTTCAAATACATAAATATGTTCATAGAATCTGGGTGCTGAGGGAGCTGGCTGATTACATTGTTGAGTCACTCTTGATTGTTTCTGAACAGTTATGACTGGGGAGGATCTCAAAGAGAGCAAATGCCATTCCTATCTTYAAGAATGGCAGGGAGGGAGAACTGGAGAACTACAGACTGGTCAGCCTCACCTCTCTAGCTGAGAAAATGATGGACATAATCCTTCTGAGCAGCATTTCCAAATACATGAAGGACAAAGTGATCTGGAGTAGTCTTCATAGAATTATGAAGGCAAATCATGCTTGACTAAGACATTAGCCTTCTATAATGAGGTGACTTTGTGAATGAGAGTAGTGAAAATCATTTACTTTGACTTTACTAGGGCTTTTAACACTGTCTCACATAACATTCTCTTGGACAAGGCATGAAGCACAGGTTATGTGAGTGCACAGTGGAGTGATTGACATCTGGGCTAAATGGCTAAACCCAGTGGACTTTAACCAGTGACACAAAATCCACTTGGAGGAAAACTAGTAGCAGTGTACTCCAGGGGTTGATACTGAAGCCAAGAAGGTTCAACTTCTCCCTTAATGACCTGGACAACGGGATACTGTATACCCTCAACAAGTTTGCAGGTGGTCTAAAAAAAGGGAAGAATCAGATGATTGTGGTGGATTAGCATTGGCTAGGGACCAAATACACCCCTCCCCCTTTATTGTCCACTTACCCCGACCCTACCCCCAGCAGCACAGAGAAAAAAGAAAGGAAAGGAACAAGCAAGTTCATSACTTGAGATAAAAAGTGATTATTTCTTACCAGGAATATTGCATCCAGGTCTGGGGTCTTCAGCACAAGAAAGACAGACCTGTTGGAGCAAGTCCAGAGAAGGGTGACAAAGATGGTCAGATGGATGGAGCACCTCTCCAACAATGACATGCTGAGAAATCTGAGGTGGTTCAGCCTGGAGAAGGGAAGATTCCAGGGAGATCACATTGTGGCCTTCCAGTWCTTAAAAGGTACTTATAAAAAGGAGAGAGGGGCTTTTTGCATAGACATAGTGATAGACAAGAAAGAATGGTTTTAAACTAAACTAAAAAAAAAAAAAAAAAATTTGTTGTTAGGAGGAAGTTATTTACACAGAGGGTGGTGAGGAATTGGAACAGATTGCACCATCCCTGGAAGTGTTCAATCAAGACCAAATTGGATGGGGCTCTGACCAACTTGATCAAGTAGGTAGTGTCCCTTTCCACAGCCAGGGTGGGTTGCAACAACAAGATGATATTTAAGGTGCCTTCGAAACCAAGCCTTTCTATGATTCTACGACTTGCAGTGTGAAGATGCCAAATAGCACACAAATCAGACCTTTGTGTGCTACTGCATAAGGGTGCTTTTGTGCTCTTTTGTCTACATCCCATAAACTCTTCAGAACTGTACTTCAATACCAAAACTCTTGTTAAATGGGTCAAAATAACTGCTATTTGCTGATGTGTATTTTGAAGATCAAGTTGCCAGAACAAGGATCCATAAGGAAAAACTCATTCTGGACTTTATCATCACACAAAAAAAAAATAAAAAAATAAAAAAAAAATTTGAAAAAAAATCAATTTTAAGAGGCCAGTTTGTTCTATTTAGCATAAATAAGACCATTATGTATATCCTTCTATTATACTATTCACATATTGTGAGTYCTGAGCATAATAAGGCTGTCATTCCCTAAAACATAAAACTGTGACAGAACTAATATTCTCCTGATTTTATAGATATGCTGGTATACTGCACCTATTGAGCTACACTTATAAAAGTAATGTTTCAGAGGTAGCATGTTTAGCCTTCATCTCATTCATATAATGGCCACTATAAAGCAATTTTCAAACTACCTACCTCATTGGCCTTTTCTGCTAGGTCTGCTTTTATGGTCTTATATATCAAAAAAAAGAAAAATGGTAATAATATTGCTGCACTGGTAAACTCTTCCCTAGGTCCATAGTGATTTATTTGTAGAGAGAATGTCTTATTCATTCAGATAAATTACATAAAAATGCAATTTTAGCTTCCTGGAATATTGAGAAATTGTATTTTCAGATTTCTTAGCAGCATTGTATTTCATTTCCTTGATGACCTGAATTTCATTAATAATTTTCTTAAACTCTGTATGTATTGTTGACTCTTGGTTTCTGCTCAGACATATCCCTTAGTTAATTTTGTTTGTTTGTGTTACAAGGACTTTGCAGGGTTCTGAAGCAGTAATAGGTAAAATCAGGAGACTCATTCAGCTGGTAAGCTGTCAGTCTGTCATAACTTGAATATTGATTTTGGGGGGTTGGTGACATTCCCTAGATGTATGTGTCAAGTTTGTTGACAGAGAGCTCTATACTTAATTGAATGTGATGCCTGTATGTGAAGTGATGAAGTATGTCAGTGATGTATATTCTCTTCCTCCCCTCCCCTTCAGTCCCTTACAATACACTCAGTGGAGGGTTATGAAACTCCACRCTGCTCTTACAAAGCTTTATTTAACTTCCTAAATTGAAAAGCTGGGTCTGCTCTAACATGATTTCCTCACAGGTATGCCTTCACTGGCTTGTGAGACAGCAAAAAAGTCCTGCCCTTTTAAAGTCTCATTCAGTTCTCTTGAATGTTTATGTGAAAGATAAAAGTGACTCTCAGGTGGCATAAAACCTRTAAGAAATATATATTTTCCTCAGTGATCCTAAATCACAGATAATAATTTTACAACCATTCCATACCTTGCCTATTTAAACTATGAGAAAGGAATGAGAAGCCAAGGCACTTTCTTCAGATATCATCATATTTGATCCTGCAGAACAATTTAGTTGTCTTTCAACAGTACTTTTTCTGGCTATTATTTTAACTCTTACTCATCTGAGTGGACTGTTGTTCTTAACCATGAGAAGCAGAAAGAGAACAGTATCTCATAAAACCATGGAATATTTCTGGCTCAAATAATGAATATATGGATATGTTTTTAAAACTGGGTTGTCAGGTTTCACTTCACCTTCCTGTTTATCAGAGTTGCCTCTCACAGATTTCAGCTATTAGATTTTTTGTAAAACAAACACTTGGTGTTATATTTTTAAAAACATAAATGTACATGTGCAGATATATGCAAAGGTAAATTGTGATGCTACAGTATCCCATTAAATAAGACAATATGTGTATCAAAAGAATGTATCTCTATCTGGAAATGCAGAGTAGGCTCAGCGGGCAGGTGCAACTCATTGCTTGGGACAGCAATGAATATCCTTTCACCAGCCAGGAAAAATGTATTCATGTTCAACAGAAAGGTGGTAGAAACAAGGACAAAGGGAAGCAACTGACAAACAGAGAGTGATGAAGGTGAGGAATGGAATTATATTCCCATCATGCAAAAGAAGGAAGTGGTTGCACCCTGCTCCAACAGAACTGGTATCTTCACAAGTCAAAACCAGKGATCAACAGCTCAGTGAGTGGGGTTAGAAAATGGAAAACAAGAACGTCTCTAAACTAATGATGAGATTGTACAAGGTAGTGGAGCCACCTGGATAGCAACATGAATTTGCATTTTCAAAGTTCATATAGCTGTAATMGCCCATCAATATAGCCATCAGAGAATTTTTTATTTTATTGATAAATTTAAATGGAAAAGGAATCTTYCTGAAAACAGGAAGAAGTCATGATGTGGCTGGACCTAGTCAACATATAGTACAAAAAAAACCCAAACAATAACTCTTTAATTCTTTAATACTAATCTGGTGTCTGAAACTATGTGTTTAATCCTCTTTAAAWGCAAATATAATTTTCTTTCTCAAAATCTGCATTCAAATCTAGGGGTTTTTTACTGATTCAAATCAGTCAAGGAAGTTTGAGTCACAGCCATTGTGCATTTTCCTTTCTCTGTCTCTACACCAAATTCTTGCTATCTACACTGACATGAGAATTTTTTATTGGATGCTTAATAAACATGTGAATTTAACTTTCTGTGAAAAARTCCCAAATATTTCACATAGTGAGTAAAAGAATAAACTTCAAGAAATCTTTATCTGATGTGAGTTTGAAAAGACAAAACTTAAGTTATTAGACCCTTGCTGGCTGAAATTCTGAGGGATTACAACTGACAGGCAATAACATTGGCTGAAATTTCTGTGCTGGAGGCTGCACCAACTCTCTGAAGAAAATATACTGTTTAAAAAAAAGATAGTGATTGTACTAGGAATCCAAATAGGTTTTCTAAAACTCTCTGCTTTAAAGAGAGTCTGACATTTAAAAATTGAACTCCTTTACAAAGTAACATATTTTCTGATGTGTTTTAAGTATTTTATRTGTTCAGTAAATGTCATAATGCCATTAATTCTCTTTGCAGAGACATGCAATTTTTTTTCTGTTATCAAGAAGGACCACACTGTTGTGCAACCAGTGGTGTGTTTTGCTGAGCACTGGAAATGTGGAGTAGATTGGCCTGTAAAAATTCAAAACTAATTGCTTGGAATTTAGGATTAAGTGAATGTTTACACCTCAAGTAATCATATTTTCAGGTTATACAAATATATATCTATTTCTTTTCTATTTCTTTATATATATTTTTTTTTTCTTTTTACCTAGTTACTAATCCTGAAAAACATCTCACCCTTTAAAAAATATTTTTAAAGTGGAATTTTTTGGCATCTTGGTATTTTTATCACATGACTAAACCAAGCAGGTTGCTAAGCAACCTTCTGCAGCCAGGGGAAAGCACAGGCAATCTGAACAGAAGATTTATGTTGGTAACTGTAATACTAAGAAAAAAAATAACAATATCTAAAATCCTCCATTGTTTTTTAACCCTTTGAGCTAAACATCAGTAATTTACTCTTCCCAAATCGAGTCATTTGAGAAGCTGTTGCAGCCACACAACTTTTGACATAAACTTTCAGGGAAAACAATGGGTAAATAATTTTTTATATCTCACTATTCCAGCCCTGAAGTATTTCTGTTCAGTGTTGCTATGGTATTTACAGGAGCTTCTGAACAGGAGGATCCTCCTCGGTTAAATAAGGGAGTGGGTAGATTCCTGCTTGCTCCTTCTTGCAGTGATAACTGGCAAAAATTAGGATGTGCTGAGGTTGCCAGGGCTGGCTGGAGAGAGCTGGCAGCAGRCACACAGCCCTGCCCAGCACCTGGGCCAGGAGGGCTGACTGCAGGCACTGCAGCTCTGACCAGCTCCCAGAGAACCAGGTAACCTGGCACAAGTCCCCTTCTGCTGGCAAACAGCCTCCCTGCACTAACAGCTTTGCTGCAAGCATCCAAGCAATGGGATTTGTGACAGGACAAGGTTAGTTTAAATTTAAACAGCTATCCAGATCCATTTTCAAGTCCAAATTTACCCATCATAAACAATGCTAATACACCACCCCATATTCAGATGTGTGTCACTCATGGGCTGGARCATGCTGGAGTAGGAGCATTGGCTCGTGCAGGCTGAATACATTAAACAAACACAGATGCCAACATACCATCCACCCCCTGACCTGGAGGCAGGCTTTGTCTGGGAGCTGCCCTGTGCTTTGAATTAGAGCAGCCTGCAAAAATTACACATGGAAAACACAGTTCATGGGATCCAGATCCATTCATATTGCATCATCCACTAGCATTCCACAGTGCAGACAACCAGATCCTGTGCCGACTTGGATGGTGGGTTTCCTAGCACTCTAATATTATATGTTAATAATAAGACCCTAGTTGGGTAATTAACTAAAATCCAATTTGACAATAGTGTGAAAAATAGCAGAAGACAAAACAGTTGAAAGTCATTGAGTGTCAGAGACAGATAAACCAAGCTTGTGAAACCATGGCCTGAACAGATTAAAGGCATTTGAAATTTTAAACAAAATCAATTTCAGCTGCTGTTTTTTTATTCTTGCTGTCTACAAGAAAAAAAAAAAGCACTTTTTCTTTGTACATGTACAGGTTTGCAACATTATTTTGTTCTCTTATATGAATAACTAACACACTACAAATTTCAGTAATGACTCAAAAATATAATCACATATTATTAGTATTAGCTCTGTAGTTAATCTTTGTGATCCATTATTTATATGTTCCATTTATTTCCTTGAATTTTCATTGTATCTCTACTTGTTGATAATTTGGTTGGGTTGGAACTGACRTGAAATTATCTCTAGTTTTAACTCCCCTGCCATGTGCATGGACACCTTTCACTAGACCACATTGCTCAGACCCCCATCCAGCCTGGCCTTGAACACTGCCAGGGATGGGACATCCACAGCTTCTCTGGGCAACCTGYYCCAGTGCCTCACCATAATGACAGTAAACAATTTTTTCCTAGCATCTRATCTAAACCTCTGCTCTTTCAGTTTGAAGCTATTGCCTCTTGCCCTGTCACTACTCGTCCTTGTAAAAAGACCCTCTCCAACTTTCTAATTTGCTTTCCATTGGAAATATGCCTTTATTTTCCATAAATATTTCCCATCATTTTCATTTTTAAACAATGTAAATTTCTGCAGATCTCTGATGTAAATCAGATGTTTATGCAGCTCATGGYTACTTTAAAAACCAAGCCCTGTCTCTCAGAAAGAGAGGTTAGCTTCATATTTACTGGGGCAGTTCATTTCAACCTATAACTTTTGAATGAACTTTAGAATACTTTGGATAAATCTGTAGAAGAGTGTTGATGACAAGGGAACCCTTGCCCTGCTTCTCACTTGTACTGCACCTTACTTCACAGGCCAGATTCTCTCATGAAGTACCTCTGCTTTGTGAAAGAGAAAACTACTTTCAATTTCAAGTAGGTGAATGCTTAACAAAAGCTAATTAATTTGACCTCAGAAAACCATTGTTTGAGAGAGGAATGCTCCTGAAAACTACCAAACAAAGAGAATGTGCTACTTTCTCAAGGTTGTTTGCAGAGTCAGTGACAAGGACAAGAACTGCTACCTCTACATCTCCTGTTACTGCTGCCTTCAAGATCTGTCACTTCTCCTATCCACCTCGGTGTTTCAGGCACAACATGTTCTGTCACAGGTCTACCTGAGGTAACTTAAGAACCAGCAGTTATTTGTATAAAGAAATATTATTCCCCTTCTACATGTTGGAGAAATTATTGAGGTGAATTAATTTGCCCAAGTTCGCAAAGGTCCTCTGTGACTGAAGAGGAAAAACAAATTTTCTTTCCCCTTATGCGGCTAAATCCAATACCCCACTCTCAGCCACAAAGCATAACTTGTTAAAATGGTATCAGATCTGTTCTGATAGGAAGGAAAAATCACCTGGAGGCATACACAGAGGCTTGTTTATAATCATCTGGGACTAGGAGGCAGATTGCTAACCCAGCTCTGTACACAGAAACCTGAAAGATAAGAGAGAGCACAGACATCATATCTGTTCTCCAGGCCACTTGGTTCTTTAGAGACTTCATTTTGCACACTGCCAAGAGGATGTCTTTGCAAGCTGGGGTCACTTCAACTTAGCTCCCAGCAGTGTGGTAAATCAGACCCTGTCTATGTACCACAATACAGCCTCTCATTTGGAAGAAAAATCTATGCTTAATAATCTATCAAGGTGAAGAAAACACTGCAAAGGGAAATGCAGACCATCATGCCTGTGAGAGCTGACAGTTCAGCTGGCAGCAGAAGTAGATCTAGGAGTGAAGTACACAAGTCCTTCATTCATCTCCCTGAGTGATAATTCTAAAACCTATTTTGCCACCAGTGAGTGTTATTTCTCTGCTGACTGGAGAATCAAAGAAAAAAGGATGATAACACTGTAATAATCAGCAACTTGTTTCTTCCCATAAGAGGCTGAGAGTGAACTTCAAGCAGAGTTTTTATTAATGCTTCCATTCTACTGAGGGAAATCCCGACTTCTCTTGCAACCAGGAGTGTTCCTGCTGCTGAATTCAGTGGGGCTAAGATTTCATCCATGATTATTTACTTGTGACAATGAGCACTGGTGTGTGTATTTRCAAGAGCCCAGTTCTCAGTGCTGTTTTTTTCTTAAAATATGGCACTTTGCTGCAATGCTTCAGCAGAAATCAGCYCAAATATAGCTAAAATGGACTACAAAGTTCAAATTGATAAAAGCCTTCTGGCATTTGGTCTTGCAATATGTTAGATTAGATTGCAAACTACAGGGACCAGGAGCTAAAWATGTCAGGGTAAATTCAGTGGCAGCTATCTTGTACCCAGGGTCTTAATATCTAATTCCTGTAAATGGTAATAAAGCGTTAGAGTTTCTTACTTAACAGAGTTGTACATCTACAGGCCAGGGTCAGAATGCTCAATTCCCTGCTGATCTGAAGGGAAGCTGATCTTTGCTGATCATCAAGCGGAGAGAACAAGCATCAGGATTTCTGGCATGCAAAGCAGGGGTTACAATTTTAAAAAGTAGTTGCATCAACAAATAATCATAAGTAATGTTCATAAACCTTTTAGGAAAGTTCTACTATGCAAAGAATAACTGGTATTAGAAACAGACCCCTTATCTCTGGAAAACACATTTGTTAGGCTTATAAACAAGATATAAATTATGTATACCCTTGCTGCTGTGACAAAATACAACMAATACATTAAAAAAACATTTCATTAAATTTTAAATAAATTGCAGTTTTAACTCATGAGGAGATTGTTTCTTTCAAAGGGTTTTTTTTAATATAACTTTGTTTTATCCTTATGTGGCAAAAGTTGCTGCCAACTTCTTCAGAAAAAAATATTACCATTAATGCTGTAAAAAAGAAAAAATAATAACTAGTATAGCCACCAGGAAAAATATTTTTTTTCCAGTGAACAAGATTAATGGCCYTCTACCCTGGCCATTACATGGTGTTAGAACAGCAAATTGCAATAGCAGTCACCGAAATTTTTGCCCACAAATTTGAAAAATACAAATAGCACTCAAAGACATTTCCGTCTTCATGATTTTACCAAAAGGTTAGAAGATATTTTTCCTCTAGAACACTTGAGTTTTCCTAATTGCTGCTGTAGCTCTGCAAGCATAAACCACTTTCTTTCTGTATYATTTCAATCTTATATGACAGTGATATTCAGGTAGTATAAAACTTTATGACTATTTTTTCTTTTGGCTAGTCATTCTATGCTTTCTCTTTCCTCCTCAAGTTTATCACTTTTTCCATCCTCCATATTCTATATCAYTCCCTCCAAATCAGACAAAATTCTCTTCTCTGGCTCTCTTTTTAGGTAAACAAASATTAGARGAACATTGCAAAAAAGTGGYAGTGGCAGAATTTGCTCTCCAAGGACAGTTTTTGCTAAGAAACCCCAGRTAGTACAGTCTGCAATATTGCTATAGTCTCCTACCTACAAAACTGTTTAATTTAGGAGGAAAGAAGGCATTAAGTGGATTTTACAGATTTTGCATGTTACATCAGTTGACATATCATTTTCCTACAAGTTAGGTGCCTTTGTGWAAGGTCAGAGGTTCTGGATTGCAGCAAACTGAGGCCGTTTGGATCCTCTGTTCTGACAGATTCTACAGCAGCTGAAGCAAAGCAGGGTAACTGGTTTTGTTATAAAAAGTATAGCTGATCCAAAACATGTTTTCAAATACACAGAAGCTTTATCCATTTAATCTTATTCACTCCAAAACAGAACCTTTTAAATTAAGAAAAAAAATTTGTAGGGCCATTCAGTTGAGTCAAATGCTTCCTCTACGTCAAAGTATAATAAATGTTTCATGCTTCTTGTTGTYTCAGTGATCATATGTACAACTGAGAAAGGCTAAAACAGTGTTTGAAGCTAGTCCTTTGCCATAGAGCTGGATGTATCAKGTGGAATGAAATTCCCTTCAAAAGAGATTTTCAAAGGCACTAAGCATTGGCCTAACACTTTTTCGACCRAAGTGAACAGACACTGCAGGCAGAGTGCAGGTGTATGGGCTCTCTGACACTTTAGGCTGACAGGCTGGAGAGAAGCCATGGGAGAATTAAGCACTTAGATTGCAGAAAAGAAGTGTCAAGAGATATACCAAAATRAAATCCCTGTGATTAAATTATAAAYGCTTATTTGACAGAAGCATATCTAAGCAGTGTTGATATAGTTCAGAAAGAAATGTTTTGACCAGTTCAAGTGAGTGTTTCTGTGTGTTCCTATGTGAATTACATGAGTTATGGCTAAAATAAGGTGTTYCCACAGTACCTGCAGAAATCCCAGGTAAGTACTACAGGGTAGGGAGACTGAGACCCATTTTCTAAGATTGAGAGCATTGCATTTTTCAGAAATCAGTAAAAAATGTTTCATTTTTATTTCTCCAAATAACTTTTAATATTGAGTTGAGGTAAGTTGATACTTTATGCATTTGCTTGGGYTTATTAAGAAAGACCAACTACAATATGTCAATTGTTGAGTTTTTAGACAGTTCAGCTCAGTTCTAATACTCAGAATAGCTACTCTGAAAGTTTTACTACTTAAGGTTCTTCTGACACTTTTCTTGAAAGCAGAATTAGATTTTAGACAAAAGGAAACTATTAATTCAAAAATTTTGAAGGAGGCAACATTTGAGCACAACCTATATTGTGAAATAATAATTCCAACTTTCACTTTGAACAGTGGTCTAAGAACCCTCATACTTTGGGCCTTCATTTGTTTTACCTATAATTAAAGAAAAATCTCTTTCTAAGAATGACAAGGAATCTGGAATTTGCACCAATGTTCACTCTCTAATAGGCTGAAATTTTATGGGACACTGAATGTTCTTTTAATTTGAAACTCACACAAAAATGTCATTTTTCTCCTGACCTGAAAAAAAAATTGTAGAGCAGTTCTAATTTTATAGAGTACTTGAAATTTCTACCTGTGACAGTATTCAGAATGACCTCCCATCCCTCCGACAACCTTCAGGCATTAACAACTCTAACTAGAAAATCTGGTTTGAAATGACATTGTGCAGTTCTTCTACATTGAAATGCAATGCACTGGTTTTCACTGAAGCATTCTTGACTTAGAGTCATAACATGGAACAATGAATATTGCTTAAATTATTTATTTAGGACAAAAACATAAGGAGAAAACAGACTTTATACCAACAGCACAGGAAGAAATTGTCAACCAAGTACACAACCAAAACCATAAAATGAGCCTAAAATATATAAAGTGAATGGATGGATATCCTGCAAAGTCTGATGTAGTTTTCCTTTGGAAAATTATAAACTTATTTCTGCATAAACCAGAGAGTGAGAGAGAAAGAAAGAAAGAAAAASAGCTTTCTGGAAACTTCCTTTTTGCCCATTCATCATCCGTAAGTGTTGAATACTTTTTAAAATTTTCTTGGTGTGTCAATATTTTAGCAAAGATTGTGGTATCATAGGAGACAAAAAAAAATCATTAAGAGTTTCCACTACAAGCCTATAGGTTCTTATCTTCAGCCACCATTACTCTTTGTACCATGGATATTTAGTGGTATAGGGTTTTAGCCATCTCAGTTTATAAAGTTAAACCAATATATTTGAAAGGTATTCATTATATTTTTAAAATGTGAGATTTGCAGAATTTTAAGGCGACAACACAGTTGAATAACAATTTTATATAATTCCCGGGGGCAAATAAGAGCTTCCTACAAAATTTCAGTTGTTATATATCAATTATATTGCTAATACTGTTTTAAGAAGTCTTGCAGAAAAATTATCAAGTTGGCTGATTACTAATAGCAGAGCAGAATGTTTACTTTTATTTGGAGTGGATTTTAAAGTGAATATCAAGAGATCAACAGTGCACAGATTATTATTCAGTTGTTCACTTACTTCTTCCATGTGCATCTCTTCTTTCCATTCASAAAAATCCATACCTGTCCATAACAAAGAGTAAAAAAACACAGAGAATAGCCATATTTTCAGAGTTTTTTTTCTAAAAAGAGAGACTATTAAAAATTTTCTACCCTAGTTAGTAACTTGATAACTGTTATAGTTTTATCTTGCAGAAATGCAGTAATCTTTCTTTTATTAGTGATGRGAAAAAATTGTTTCCAGTGTGTTTTTCTATGTATTATTTTTTCACATTCTATAAAACCTTCTTTCCTTCACATCAGGTGACGTACAGATCTTATTTTTCATTAACAGATAACTTCTGCGAGTGTTCAGATTGAAACTGCAGCATTTATTTATCCTGGAGCTTTCCTCTGCCTCCATTATCAATCTAGTTGCAGGGGTAAAATGCTAAAATCTCACTTCATTTTAAATCTAATTTCTTGCACCTCCCAAGTAATCTGTAGGTATTCAGACAGAACACATTTCCAGTTATCAATTTCAAGGGTTCTAAAGTTTCTTTTTCTTAATTTTTGTTTGCTTTGTCTATTTTTCTGTATTCTAGACCTTACCCTGCAATGCAAGTACAGAGACACAAATAGAAGAGTTKTATTTGTCTATTAGACAAATAGAAGAGTATTATTTACCATTTGAAAAGAAGATAACCCAATAATATATTTGAACAGGATGGTCTGCTTGTGATTTTGGTAATTTTTTAGTATTAAGATTTGATTTTTCCTATTCCCAAAACCCTAATCAATTTAATATCTCCCCTAGGATCTTGTGCATGTGCATGAAGCATAAACTAAGAAACCACTAACTAGAATCTTACAGTCTCACTGCCAAATTCCAGTTCACAGTCCAAACCTGATGAATTAAGTTCACATGAAATAGAAATCATATTTTTAGTTATCTGTTGTTCTCTCTCTGATACATGAATTTTCCAAGGACTATAAACAACTTTTTGCACATTTTACAGGTTGTTTTACTTCTTTGAYKYAAGATAAGGAAAAYAAAGTATCATAGAACASTTTGGTTTGGAAGGGAACTTTAAAATCTTGCAGTTTCAACCCAACTCCCACCATACTAGGTTGCTCAAATCTCCATCCAACCTCAACTTGCACACRTCAAGTGGTGGGGCATGCACTACTTTGGGCAACTTGTCTCAGTGCTTGTCCACAATCAAAGTAAAGAATTTCTTCCTAATATCTAATCTAACCTACCCTCTTTCAGTTTAAAAGTTTTATCATTTACAATACCTGAAAAAAAGACCCTCTGGAATCTTCCAGTAGGCCCCCTTTAGGTACTGGAAGGCTGCTAGAAAGTGTCTCCTTCTCTTGAGCCCCTCTCTTCTTCAGCCCAAGCTCTCTCAGCCAGTCCTCAAAGGAGAGGGGCTCCATGCCTCTGATCATCCTCATGACACTCCTCTAGACTTGCTTGAACAGATCCATGTCCTTTTCAGGTGGAATTCTCAGAACTGGATGGAGTATTCCCTGGGGATCACACAAGAGTTGGGGAGAGGGGAAAAATCACYACTCTCAAACTGCTCACCACACTTCTGGTGCAGTCCAGAATAGAACTTGTTTTCTGGGCTGTGAGTGCATATTTTGCACATTCTAGCAGGGTTGCTTTCAATCCACTCACTGACCAGCCTCTATACATGTTTGACCTTGCCCTGACCCAGGTGCAAGATCTTGCCTGAGTTGAACTTCATGAGGTTTGTGTGGGCTCACCTGTCAATGTCCCTGTGGATGGCATCCCATCTCTACAAACCAGCTGAAAGTGCACTCAATCCCACTGTCTATATCCCTGAGGAAGATGTTAAAGAACACTGGTCCCAACACTGACTTGTGAGGGAGGTGCTTATCACTGCTCTCAGCCTGGACAWTGAGCCACTGACCACAACACTGTGAGTGTGACCATTCAGCCAATTCCTTATCAACCAAGTGGTTCATCCATCAAACCCACATCTCTCCAGTTCAGAGACAAGGATGTCATACTGGACAGTGTTTAATGCTGGGACAAAGTTACATGATGTGCACAAGCCTATTATCCACCAATGCTGCAACCCTACTGTAAAGGTCCACCAAGTTTGCCAGGCATCATTTGCCCTAAGTGAAGCCATGATGTCTCTCAACAATCACCTGTCACTTTTCCATGTGCCTTAGTACAGTTTCCAGGAGGATCTTCTCTGACCTCGCAAGGAACAGAGGTGTATTTCCTTGGATGTTCCTTTTTCCCTTTTTAAAATTGGGGGTTATGCTTTCTTTCCCAGTCACTGAGAAGTTCACCAGTCTGTCATGACTTTTTAAATATGATGGATAGTGGCTAAGTGACTTAATCTGTCATAAAAACAATGACAGGCTGTCGTTTGGAGTTCATGTCCTGGATGAATCAAGCCACTCCTTTGGTTTCTCTCTTGTCCTGTGTCTATAGAGGAATTGCCATTGTAGCCCTTATTAACTTGTTCTGGCAGGTGTCAAGACCAGTTATTTAGAAAAGAATACAAAACTATGACACAGAATCTAATATGCAATCATATCACTCAAGGAGATTTTTCTCTGATCACATATTTCATGATAGAAGAATATTATTTTATACTTATTGTTAAATCTCRTGTATCTTCTATATATTTAATAGACAGTGACAATGCTTCTGCTATCCTCACACTTATGAATGTATATGAATTACTGCAAGCTAAGAGCAAGCCATTAATACATTAATATTTAGTAATTTGTTCACTAAAAGAATTTATTAAATTTCAAATATTTTTTTAACTTACTTTAAAAAAGTAAGTTCACCTCTCTCTGGTAATTTTTCTCAATCTGTATTGGTTTAAATATACTCTTTGTCTTCAGCCAAACAATACTGCATGGCTCAGGACAAACTATGAATTATATATCCTGCAGGAAAATAATTTAATGTGTAATACAGTCTACTTTGTTGATATAGTACAACATAGAGCTAAAAGATAAAACTATATCTTAATTGCTCTGTGTTATTCATTACTCCACAAAGTTTCTTCTTATCTGAAAAGACACACCTGTGTGTACATTGCCTTCATCACCAAGGTACTTTGTTAATTTTGCAGCCATAAACACTGCAACATTCCAAAGATGAGAACTGCTCCAGTTCYCTCACAATATTGTGGCATAGGACTTGGAATTCCAAAAATAATAAAATTGCTCTATAATAAACTTTTTCCTTTCTAGATATTCTTTCATAAGTCTATTTGGTCTCCTCTCGTTCTAAAGAAAACTACACCACATATTTAGAAATGGAGGTAGTAATCATGGCACCATGTGGTTTCCTAAGATCTATACTTTCAGAAATACCTATCTCATACTGACTCAGGTTCCACCAGTAGCACTACAGTTTGGTTAAATCACAACTAACTCTGAAATCATAACCCATTTCCTGGAAAAGTGAGCTCCTTTTTTTGAATGCTACATGATCATAAAGATTATGTCTCTTTGACTTATCAGTAACAAACTTATGTAGCTCCAATATTATTTTTTGTACTATTTCCCAAAAATCTGCTTAGTCACAGGCAGCATATGTAAGGGACARCTTCAATAAAATTTGTAAGTTCATATTCATCTTTTAGCATTGATTTCTAATCACTGTATTATTTCAGGCTTTTTCTTTGACGGAAATTCCYGCACACATTTAGGATTTTTTTCTTTATAATRTTTGTACCTCTTTGAACTTTTTCACCAGTAAATTAGTCTTCTTTTGAAACACTGTAAAACAAATATGCTTCTTGGATTTTTTTTTAAATTTACCTTTTTTTTTGTTTGTTTGTTTACTGTTGACCCTGATATGATACTGTGTGTTCTTAAAGAGAGGGTATATTGTTCAYCCAAACTGAAGAAGCTATGCTTTGTACATAAAAATAAGCACACATCTTTTTGACACTTCACAAATACCCCTACATTTTTCAAGATATTCAAAAGACACAAAAAAATCAATGAAAAGGAAAGAAAACACTGAAGTCAAGTTCTGAATTGAAAGAACAATTTGGCTGCACCCTTGTTATACCTTAGAGTATGGCAATACTCTACACACTATCATTACTGAACAGAGAACCCTTCAGTGAAAGCACTGGGAAAAGGTGGTGTTTGCATGGGTATGTCACTTGGAATGTTTCTCTAAAGTTAGCTCACWAAAGAGAGGAGCACATAGAAGTGGTCTGCCTTAGCTATGTAAGAGCTCACAGTCCTCTGTAAAGGCTCAACTATCATCATTATTTGAAGAGGATTTGTATTTGCTTACAC
>CADDXX010000040.1:641676-771007 GCA_902810485.1 Alauda arvensis
AAAAAAGAACAAGCTGTTATCAACTGTGACTGAGTGAAACTAAAGATCATGCCAGAGAGCTTAATAGCAGTGCAGTGGTCACAGAAGCCTGGTGTTTAAAAATTAATTTCTAGTTTGAAGCTGTTAGTGCCAGTGCCAAGAGCATACAAAGTACATTTGTTCATCACCAGAGATAGTTTCAGAGTAGAAAATTCAAGAGAAAGACAATGAAGCCTTTCCAGTTTCTAAAATAGATCTGGGAAATGTTTAAAATCTCCAGGCAATGAAAAATAGATTTCCACAAAAGAATAGCTAGAGGGCAAATTAGAGAAATATCTTGTCACATTTTACATGCCTATAAACTTATCTTACTTCACAAATGATGGCCTCCTATTAATTTGATAAAAAGCTAATCAGATGTAATTTAGTTTTCTCTGAAATAGATATTTAGCGAACATATTCTGCTCTCTCCATTCCCACTTGAAAGAAAAGAGACGTTTATTAGACCATTGACTTCTTAAAACAGAAACAAATAATATACTACTTTTCATACTGTAAGTGAAAAGAGAAAGATATTTGCAATTTCAGTGACTGAGCTGTAAATAAATTTCTGCAGCTAATCACAAGCACACCAGAAAGATTTCATGGTACCCATCCAAGATGTCACCATTGAGATCAAACAGTTTGTACTTTCATCTGTGAACACTGCGAACCTGGAATTCCTGAACAAGTCTGAACACTCCTGATCAGCAGCTCTAATATTTAAAACACATTGAGAATGTGTTTTATCTATCCAGGCACTATCACCTGCTCCACTTCCAGCACTTCAGTGAATGAAAGCGGTGACCTAACGAGATAACATTTCACATTGCAGGAGCACCAAAAGCAAGCAAGCACATTTTGAAATTATGAAAGCCAAGACTGTTCTAAAGACCAGCTTTTGATGGTTGATAGCATTCTTTCTGYATGAGAAGTGGATGAAAATAATTTTTGCTTTCAGAACAACAGGAAACTATTCATGGTGAACAAAATCTGTACTGAGTTTTGTTCAGTAAACAAAGATTTATTCATGTGAAAATGCTTATTATTTACACCTACAAGACAGACAGACAAAAAAAATCCTCAAACATTTTGTGGATTCAGTTGYTTGCTACTCTCCATTCAGGGCATGTCAGTGGTCTTCTAACACTTGGAGTTTGTTTCTCTTCCTCGATTGGTTGGTTAAGTGYTTTTAAATGGAAAAATAAATTAATCTTTTTATTGCAGAAATACTTATTTGTATGCAAATGCAAGTCGTTATAAGTAGAGTAGCTATTCTCCAAAAAAATCCATTGGAACAATAAGGCATTCACATGAATATTTGTAAATAATAAATTTWAAAAGGGGCAGGAATGTGATGAAACATGACAGCAGTTTGAAATTTAAATTTATGATTTCCAGTATCTAGACAAAAAAATACAGTTGACCTGATTATCCACTGCATGTACTTTGCTGAGCAAAGTAAAATTTACTTTTGTGTGAAGCAGGARCAATGTAGGAATTACTCACTGGCAGACCTGACCTACCCATTCTCATTCCAGTTACTCTTTTTGCACATCCAGTTTTTCAAGTAAAGGATGGGGGAGAACCATGCTCCAAATGACTGGCTCAGTGAGCAATGTTTCATATGACTTTACACCATAGTTAGAAATACCAGTTAAAAGTYTAATCTTAAAGCAGCAATAAATATGAATTAAATTAATAATGGTATTGATAAYGAGCTTTCAGCCTAGCAGCTGGCAACATAACAAGGTCCTGTGGCTGGCAGCTGAAGTTAGACAAACACAGCCTTTTTATCAGGTACATATTTTTAACTGTGAAGGGAAGTAATTAGAACAAGTTATACAGGTTCCTCTTRGCAATTTAAAAATCAAGACAGTATTTTTTTTCATTGCAGGTGGAAAGTTGAGGATGTCCTATGGCCTATGTTCTGAAATTAAATCATCACACTGAATGTATCTGATCACTTATTCAGAAAGTCCTTCAAACAGATACGGGCTTTGCCATCTGCTAACCACCACAGCTATTGAAGTTGTGATTCTGCTGGAATTGTCACAGCTTAAAACCCAAGAGAAAGCAAGACTTAAGCGGAGATGAGATTTTTCTGAAAAGGTTAAGTGAAAAGGGGAAACAAGACTAAGGAGACAAGATTAGGGTTAAAAAAAAGGATTCTATTGAAGCAGATATGATGYATTCTGAGACTGAAGTAAAGAATAGCCATTCTGAGTTTGATTGATTATGTTATTCATTTTCATCAACATATTTATTATGTTTGAAAAGAAAAAGAAGGTCAGTACCTTCTTTTGCAGACAAGATTTTGACAAGTATGAGAAAAACAAAAAAGAAAATTATGCCAAAGGTTATATTTCCCCTACAGTGCATGATGAGCACTCTGTAAAGCCCAAAATCTGTTCCTATGTTGTGCRCAATTATGCCACAAATAAAGAAAAGAAGCATCTTTTCTATTCAYTAGTTAGAAAACAGTATCTTTATCTCAGTTTTAGCTGTACAACTTTAATAGAAAGGACAAAGCAGGACAAAKAAGTGCCAACTTTTTCTATAYCCACTGCATCAAGGTTTAGCACACMGGCTGAGGAGAGGACAGATACTTATTAAAGATGCTGACAGTGGCATAAAAAGTAATTACAGTATTGTGCCTCCCTTTATAACAAACTACTCTACTTCCCTATCTTAGTCTGAGGTGACTCAAAGTCTYAAATTAGAATTCTCAGGGTTTCCCACATAGGCAAACACAGCAGAATTTGAACAAGTGGATATGTTTACTGCTCATATCACTTACTGCTAACTGTAGTTATAGCATTTATGAGTTTAAACCTTAATGACAACAAATACACTGCTTTTGTACTTGAGATGTCACTTTTAGTTTTTCCTGAAACACTGCATTAAAAATAGGGGAACATTCAGAGGGTAAAACAGAATTTTTTTTCCCTTCTCTCCCTCCATTTTTCTCTTTTCAACACAGATAAAGGTTCCCTCCATTTTTCTCTTTTCAGCTCAGTTCTTGGAGAGACTTCCATGCAACACAAAGAAACACTGATGCAAACCCTTAAATATTTGTTAAATCTTTCCTGAAAACAAATTATTAAATGAAATGGAATTGTTTGCAGCAATTTTTCCTGTCTGAAGATCAGAATGGGGTTTGTGGAAACTGGTGACTGACTACCATCTCTGCTAAAAGAGAAGAACCTACAAACAAGAAGGACTAGGATTTTGTGAAGAACAAGACTGTCTCACTAATCTCCTAGAACTTTGTGAGCATGTAATTAAATGCATAGATAAAGAGGATTYAGTAGACATAAAAGTATTTGGATCTTTCAGAAATGCTTGAGAAAATTCAATACTAAAAGCTTAGATAGGAAGAAARCTGCCACAAACATAATCTTGGAAGGTGGGAAACATGAGTTGGAAGCTGACATAAAGCTAGAAAACAAAGGGTTAAGACTTAATAGTTTCTGTCTAGGATAGAGAAGAACCATAAGTGATGTCYCATGGGGACAACTTTGGATACTGTCTTGGTTGTCCAAAGAGCTGAAAGATGCAGGCTAGAGGGGCCACTGGTCTGCCTTAGTGGCTGGTGTCCTGTTCAGCCATCCTCTTACAGCTCATTGTCTTTTTCCAGCACTTTGGGTTTATGCATGTACTGAAGAAYAGAAAATATGTGAGGTAAAAATTAGAAAGAAATTGTAWGAGGTGTTACAACAAATTAAAGTCCAGATCTGAACAGCAACAGACCCCTCTCCAAGCATGGGCATATGCAAGTTATGTGGCCTTTCAGAGGCATCCCATGGTAGAGACAGCCTACTTTAACTAGAATATCTCTGATCAGTTTACAACATCATTCATAAGCTCTGCTGTTTTAAGTTGTCRAGGCTTTTGCTTTATTCCTAATATTGCATCTGTGAGAGAGGAATAYCCATTTTCTGTTTGCTTTATTTTTYGTTCTGTTASCTTTGTTTTAAGCATCATGYCTTATCCACCAGCAGCAGTTTAGTAAGGCCTATTATATTTTGACATTTTGAAATATGTAGCTGTGACAATAAGGTGCTGCTGTAATGAAAATAGCCATTTCTACCAAAGGAACAGCAATATATTTGATAGTGAAAGGAGAAATGTAGTACAATCCATTTTTGCCCCTCTTTTGCTTCTGTGAATGTTATCTCCTTTCTAATTAATTCCTTCTTACTCTTTTCATAACTTCACAGTGCTCTAGGTCCCACTGAGCAAAGCAACTCAAGCATGTGCACTAACCCTGAGAACAGCCCCACACATCAGTGAGGGATGATTGGATGTGATGTCCTCATAGAGGCACCCTCAGTATTGGGAGCTGCAGATTCCATATGTTTGAGGTAGCTACATACCTTAATGAAAAGGTCAACTTGAAAAGACACATTTTCAGTTTGTCTGAGATTGTTACTCCAAGGACTGTACAAGTTCACATGCTTAAAGTATTTATAAATCTCAGATCTCTGTGTCCCATAAACTTCCATTATTTTCTGTTCTGCAACATTATTTAGTTAGTTTTTTGGGGAGAGAGAGCTTGCCATATTCCTGTTTGATTTTTTTTTAAATTTGACAAATAAGTACATAATGGTGTTAGTATGCAGCAGAATTTTAAGAGGTTCTGTGAACATTTTCATTGCTCCTTCTGCAGAATTTCTTCGCCATTTGTTTCCAAATTTCTTTGCTCCATGTTTGCCCAGGTATCATGGACAACTGAGGTCAGAAACCTTTAGCAGAGAGGGCATGCAATGAGACCTTTTTCCCTGCACCACTGTGAAGTGGTGAAGTGATGTCCTGTCAGGAGACTTCTGCTATCAAGRTCAGTGAATCCAGGACTGCAGCCACAGCCTGAAGTCTACAATGGATCTAAAGCAGCTCTTTACTGTRGAGGTTGTCTGCTCTGTGATGTTATCAACCTTACATAAATGTAMTACCAGAAGCTTGGTAGTACTTTCCTGATTCTCACAGGAATATATGATCTSGTATATTCTTCATTTGGAATGAGCCTTTTTAGTTAAAAGAAAATTTGAATTCCTGGATATCTGAGATTGACATCCTATAGCACTAAATAGGAGCATCTTTTGTTCCTAAAAGCTCTGAGAAACAGAAAAGTTATACACAGGGCATGAAAAATAAATAGAAATCCAGAATATTTATAAATATTTTAGAGATATGATTTATGTATACAATTGTGTTTGAAAGCAAAAAAAATCAAGTATATGAGTTAATAATTTTCCTGCAATTCTTTAGGAATTTCATAATTCCTCTTCTTTGTTTTGCACTTCAATAGATTACTTTGCTTTATCATGACTATCAATGCATCAAAACTTTGCTAAAGTATTTTAATTTAAATGGGTATATTTACAGTTATTATATCATATTAATATTCCAGTARGCATAAAATTTTCACTAAATAATATTGAATAATTAAGAAGAAATACATTATTGATCAGATAGGAACAGTTTCATACAATATAAAATGCTATAATACAATATAAAGTGCTATATATGTGTTTTAATATCTGTTATTGAAACCTAAAGTTGATGTTGGTAAATTACTTTCTACTGTCTGCATATAGACAAAGGAAATTTTAATTGTAAATCAATTACTAYTGTAGAGATACAGAAGACATTATCTAGTTTTTTTTAAATACGAAAATGAACATCAATCTTGTTTATTCCCCACTCCCCAAAAAAAAAAGGGGGGGGGGGGGTGGGGGGGGGGGGGATTTTAAAGTACCTGAAGACAGTAAAAGCTAACTTTTATTCTTACTGTACTTAATACTAAGTTGTCTACTTACTGTGGCATCTCACAATTCCCTTTGGATCGCTGCTCAAAGGGATACCTTATCAAGTAATTTGTTATGTATAAACGCTATTCTTCATTATGCCCTTGTGATATTGTTCAGAAAAAGCCTGAAATAAGTATTATGAGGGACCCTGACAGTGATTATGAAAAGGGGATCATATTCTGAAATGAGAGTAACTGGGATTTTTCTTTCAAAAATAGTCTGTTGATGAAAAATTTCACAGTTTGAATTTTCCGTGAAGTCTCTTGGTTTCTTTCCATAAATGTTTAGGGAAGAGTCTTTGAAAATGCTCTTACACAGTAACTTTTCAGCCCTAATTTTCTTTCTTGACCCTTTTCTTCTCTTGAAAATAAATCTTACAAACATCAAGCAAATCTAATACAAAGGTGATGTTCCATCTATGTACTAACCTTGTATCTTCAGGAAGTTAACTTCCAGTGATGTCATTGTTTCCCTCCTTTCCCTCATATCTGCACACATTTTTGGATCTTATTTTCCAGATCTGACTCTGTTGACAGGAGAGTCCCAAAGTCTTAAAGGCTTCATCTAAACTTGAGGACTTACATACCTGAGCACAGCTGGCCACTCACTGGCTACACAGGATACAGCTGCACACCATCCTCTTCCCCGAGGGCAAAGGAAAACTACTGTGTCCTGCACTGTAAAGAGCAGCAAGGGACCRGTGATTCAGTGGGATGGGCCAAAAAACAGGAGCAGGATCTGGAGATAACAGCAGAGGGAATCAGTAAGGAGGTTAAATATATTTTAGATCTAGAGAGAGAACTGTATCATGAGGGGAGATGGAACACTGGCTATAGATGCATCTGATAGATGCATCTGATAGATGCACAAATAGGACGCACAAAATGGATATTTGTACAGAATCTAGTTATTCTCAAGTTTTCAGTTAACATTCTTAAGTGTCATTATCTTCAATATACTCAAATGACAGAGAATTAGATGACTGAARTAACAGAAATGCCAGAAAACTAGTCAGTGCAGGGTACTGCACTGATCAGCAGTCCATCTYTAGGAGAATTCTAGGATCAAAACCTTGAGATGCACAGTAGAAGTAGAGAAGAGGGCAGCATAAACATGCTGAGGTCTCTTGACATAGAAATATAATGAAGCAATGAGACWGGCTGCAGCTGGGCTTAAGAGATGGGGAATGGTTCTTTCTATAGCAATGTTCTGCAAACCYTTGGAATCTGAAGTGACCTATACCCTGTACCCAGTACTTCTTACTGGCCATATTTAAAGTGTTAGAAACAGCTGCTCATCAGAAATCCTAATGTGTGTAACTCCAGCACCACATGAAACCAGGACAAAGGTATCTCAATTGAGGTCTGCAAGAGTGATGATACAAATAATTTTATTTGCCATTCATTTTTGCCTGAAAGATGAAAATCTAAATTACTCTTCACCCTAGAGGGAGTCAAATCTTCTACCTAAAAGTAAACAACATTGACAGCAATAACAAAAGTTCAGAGGTAATTATAACTCAATACAGAAAAGTATTYGAGTAAAGATTTTAAAAGGAAAGTGGACTATGTGTGTTCTGAATTAATACACAAGAACTAACTTGTGTATTTACTCTCTTGCACTAAAAAWTCCCTAAAATTTTTTGTTAAGATGGCAGATATTTTAGGGCTCCTTGATTTCTCTGCTTTGTAAATGATASTGATAGRGTTCKWTTTAAAACTCTAATTSTTTTAGYGAAGTATTTGAATAAAACATTTTTGATCTGTACCTCACACTAARCTTTTTGTCTTTTTGTTTTTTCATTAGTTTAACCAGTCATAAAATTCTGTTTGAAGACATGTACTTTTGCAACATTCTGTTTTGAGACTGCTGTTTACGACATGAAACTTCTTTAGCAGGAATTACATGCCTATCTGCTAGGACTTATATCCCAGTATTTTAGCACTTAGATTGTTGGATTGTGTCTGTAGGGAAAGGGAATGACATTCATGAATATATTTTTTTTGTTTCAGTTGTGTATCTTTTATTCATTTCTCTTTGTTGTTTTACTTGGTAGAAATCAGGAGACATTGTTTACCTTGCATTTAAGGAAACATGAGTCAAATTTCTCAAGGTGGAATCAGCATATGAAAAATATATAAAGAATCATGCAAATGCTTGGGCGATGATGGAAATAAATCTGATAKAAACAATAATAAATGATTAAGCGTTATTTAAAGTATTAATTAAATCTATATTATGTAATCTATTTTCCTATTCATCTTAATTTTTATATTGCCACTGAACCATTAAATAAAACACACATAACCTTTTCAAAAACACAACAGTAGGTGCAAATACAGCAACAATCAAAATAAATATGCTCACTGCTATTGAAAGAAATGGTTCTGTTGGTTAAATACACTGGGGAATATTATTTTCTGCTGCAGCAAAAATATAATGTTACTTTAATCCCTATAGATACTTTAAAATTTACAAAAAGTCCAGGGCTATATTGCCATACAAATGGGAACATTCTTGATAGATTGGGTTACAAAGTGTAAAATTGACTGCAGAGAAAATCCTGAAGATTTTTGCAGCAAGTGAATCCTGGTGCAGGGGTGCGGGGGAATCATGAAAGTGTTTCTAATATGGCATTTGCAGGTGCTGAAATGTTATTACTAAGCTACCAACTGCTTTGAGGAGTCAGATGTGAAAAATTCATTTCTGGTATCAGAGGATCCACCACTGAAACAAGGTAAGAAAGAATTTGTATGCGAGTGGCTTCAGTTTCTGCAGAAATCTTTTGCACATCATGAGACCTGAAAGGCTCCTCATTAGGATTCATTTGGAGATAAATGAACATGCTTTGCATGAAATCCAAACAGAAACTCAAGTGAAAAAGCTGCTTTTTAAAAGCCTAGAAGCAATTTCACAGACATTGCAATGCAGCAGTTTCCRAATAATTTATTTAAATCTATGACTGTAGGTCCCATTGTTTTCTAATTATGAATTGGAAGCACTGGTTTTCAGCATGTCCTGAACTTGTAAACCATTCAATATGAAATTAGCATGAAACAATAGAATACTGAGTAAAATCTCAGATCAGTAGGGACACAATAACYTCAGGTATTGGAAAAGGACTCCACAACCTCTTTCTCAGAGGCTACCTGCACTCAGCCAGATTTGCAACCTGGTGTTTCAGCATCTAGCTAAGATTTGACCAGGGAACAAACTRCAAGTGCAGGAGGAACCATGCTGGTGAGGGCCATGGCAGCCCTACCACTGCTCCTGGCATCATTTGATATTGAGGAACAGGAGAAAAAATGAAGGTACCTACTCCAGCATAATAAATATATTTTAAAATTACATATTCAAGCAGCTCTGATGAAAACAATAGATTGCACAAGAATAAACCCTATTAATATACTTATTTTTATGTTTACCTTATAACATAAGGGCATYAAACAACTAGGGATTTGTCATCTTAGCATGTAAGATCCTTGGGGACATATTCTCATTCTTTCCAAGGAAGGACATTCTTGCTGGTGGCAGCTCAGCCTAGACCACAGCTGTCCATCAGCTGGGGTGAATCCAGCCGTACCTGCCTGGTGCTGCTTTCCAGGCACTGGCAGGAAGAGCTGTGGGATGGCTGGAAACTGCAGGCTCCAGCCAGTTCTGGTRGACCCACCACAGGGCGTGGGGGAGGTCCTCAACCAAGATGGCAGCACCTCTGGGAAAACTTATTTGAGAAAGGACAAAAATGCTGCATGGCAGCTGTGAGAGAGAGGAGGGAGAGAAGTCAGAAACAGCCCTGTAGACAMTTAGGTGCACTCTATGAAAAAGGAGGGGCAAGAGGTTCTCAAGGCACTGGAGCAGGGATTCCCCTCAGCCCATGGAGTACCACAGTGGAGCAGATCTCCTCCTCCAGCCCCTGCAGGATCCACCACTGGAGCACATGGACTGCATCTTATGGAAGTGACCCTTGCTTGAGCAGCCTGAGAAGAGCTGCAGCCCATGGAAGGACACTGGCAAAATCAGTGGAAGACTCCAGCCTAAGGGATGAACTTCATCCTGGAGCAAGGGAATAGCATGAGGAAGTAGCAGGGACAGTTTATTTTAGTTTCTCAGCATAAATTTGTGCTTACCTTGACATTTCCTTTTCTGTTTTACCACTCTGTAGGAATATATGACACAAGAAAATAAACCTCTCCTTGCTCATAATAATAAAATTTCTAAAAGCAGGTTAGCCCATTTTGAAATCCTAATGAATTACCTTTATTTCAAATTATCATGTTTTCTATTTCAYATTATCATGCTTTGAGGTAACACATGAGACGATCATGACCAAAAATTAGCAAAAAASCAATAAAGCTACTTCAACTGGAAGCCAATTTCAACTGCTTCAAGTGCAACAAGTTTTAGTGAAAAAAGAAATTATGTACTTTTAAGCACCTAAATACATATGAAAAAAATTTAATACACATTTTCATTTAATTAAATACAAAATTTGCTTATATTGGTAGTCTTGGCCCATATAATCAAGTTCACAGAAGTATTAGTTAAGGACAGGTAATTTTAGACATATATAAAAAAATCCTTGACAAAAACTTTGCCATTAACATTATATTGAAAATTTCATTAATCGTACTCATGGATGGCATGAAAATCATGCTGATTCTTACAGTTAAGCAATATGATTGAAATTCTAGATAAAAGAAAATATATGACCTACATACCCCAGGAAAGCAAGCCAGAAGCTCTGGAATTTTGAACACTAAAAAATGCTCACAAATTTTATCTCATTGATTATGTGTAAAATTTATAAAATCARTCATTTTAAACACAGAAAAATAATATAGTACTTTTTATCTAATTAAAGAACATATTGTTTTTATCAATTTATTTATTGTGCATTTTACTTGTGTTCTATACGTCAGTTAATTATTTGCTTTGGCAATTCTCTTTCTTTACCAATTCTTTTGCAGTGTTTAAAATAATATGTAAAGGAGCCAGAAGTCCAAGTAAATAGGCACCTGGTTTTTGCTGCATGGATTTGAGCTCCGCTGAAGTCCTCTCTTCATCTTTAGACCTTGGCATGTTATAGCAACATTATCTCCATACATGGCACCAGAATGGAGCTGGAAAGATAACCTAGTGCCTGTCCAATGCAGGATCACTCTCAGCTATTTCATTCCTGACAGACCATGTTAGTCATGYACTCAGAGACTCCATTAACTCCTCAGACAACACGCGGTGCCTCACGGGCATCTGTTAAATTTCCCGACATCTGAACTGAATAATAGGTACTTCAACTCAGCCCAATTTTTCTTGTTCAGTCATAAATGAAAATAACAGAGGGTTTTTATTACTTTTCAGTAGCTGTGTGAGCATTTTGAGACACTTAATGACCTGCTCTCCTGAAATTAAATAGTGCTTGTATTTTTAAATCATTCTCACCAAAATGGGAARTGACTAGCCAAAAAAACATGCCACAGAAAAGGATGGGGGGAATTACACTGGATTATAAGATTAATGTAAGTAATTGTCACATTGTGACAATGTAGTGGCCTGTAAGAGGGAGAAACAYCATAATGAGATGTACAGTCCTTCCTTCTACTCTTCACATCACTCACTTGAAAGAACAACAGTCAATTTCTTCCCTTTGTTTTTGTGGTCAATGCAATATGCATTTTCATCTCTTAAAGCAAGTGTATATRCTCAAAACAATTGTCTTGCTTTCAAAACCTGACGATTAAAAAACCCCATATTTCCCTCAGCTTAAGTCTATCCTGCTTTAACACAAATTTAAGAATGACAAAATAAGCCATTTAATTTTAAATTCTTTCATGAGGGGTTTTAACATGCCAACATAACCATGTGCTTTGCTTTACAGAGGTGGCTTTGGCACCATAAGGCTTGTGCTTTCTTGTTTTCTATTTGTTTGTGTTGTTGTTGTTGGTTGATTGGCTTTTTTTAAACAGTGTATACATATGCATGTATGTAAATGTATATATATGCATATGAATATATATTACATAGAGTAAAAAACTGCAAATGTATAATTGTGCTAATAAACTTTGAGTTTAATTCAATTTTCTCATTATCACCACTCAGTACTGCTGGCCAACTCCTTTGCCACACTCTTTATATGGATATTGAAGAGGCTTCAGCAAAGCTCTACAAAGACACTTTCTTTGTTCTTAGGTATTTCCTTCTTATACATCTGAAGGAGCAACTGAAAAAGGTCTCTTTGTGGCCTTTGCTCATACCACACATTCAGGTAAATTATACCTTCATCTTGTGCCATGACACATCCTGCATTCATTCTTATACTACTGATTAGTCCTTTCACACTTTCTCTCTACTTGTGACTTATTCTAACTGTACAAAATACAGCACAGTTCTTGGTGGCACAGATTAAATGGAAACAATTTTCTTTTTATTCTCACCATACTCCTCCTGGACATATACAAAGTAGACATCAAAATCAGGTCCCTGGTTAGGCCAATGTGTATGCTTCAGCCACCTTCAGGGAAACCAGGGTTTCATCCCARAGGACTGCATTCAGACTGCAGTTGCCTTTCATCTCTGAAAACCAGCAGGTACCAAAAAARTAAATAATTCTTTTTATTTAACTGTTTCTTGAGAGAAATGCAGACAACACCTRTATTTTCTCAGTGTGGTGTTTTGCCAATATGATTGATACAACATTGGTTACTACAAACATACACAGGTTAAGCCTTGCAGGGAAACAAAAATATTCCTAGTTTGCATCAAATCACCGATTCTCAACCTTTCCTCCTTCCCACAAACACCAATGCACTTGCATGCCAGCACAGGCATCAAATTCTTTGAAGCTGAAATTGGAAGGACCAGTTCACAGTGCACACTGACAACAAGGAGACTCAGTGCTGGGAAAGAGCAAGACAGGGCTTGAAAGCTATGATTTTGGAAACCTAAGGAAGTAGTTCCAATAAGGATCATAATTCAACTCACCAGACACTATAAAGAAACTAAAACTGCCAGCAAAGAACAAGACATACAAAGGATAGGGGTATGTGTGAAATACTGCCTTTCTTGCTGCTGATGATTTAGGGCTCAAGGGAAGCCTTGAATTCACAGCTTAAAACTCTGTCATGGAGCAAGACATCCCMACTGATCTTCACACAGAAGCAAAAAGGTCTCAGATTTTGCTTTTAAGAAAAKGACAGTAGAGACTGAAGTTTGTATGCATATTCTAAAGGAGTCAGAAAGGAAGCAACAAAACAGAATGAAATTTTAATGGATAGCACGTGAATAGGCATGAAAAAAATTTAATGAGAAATAAAAATTGTGGCAATCAAGAATCAAAAAGTAAAGGAAGGGAAAGACAAAGCTCAGAAGAAACATACTGTTAGTGAAAAATAATATTTTAAGGGAAAGTAGAAGGTCATAATTCTCTAAATATCTTGGGAACCCTCTGGAGGCACTTCCTGCATGCAGTGCTTGTGCAGGCAGCACCACAACATGCACACAAACAAGGTTATGATGCTTGCATATTCTACCAAGCATGACAATTTTGAGAGACAGATGTGCAATTATTGCACATTGTTGAAAGACCAACTGCATCGCAGTAAGAGATAAAAATGCTGCTATTTCACAAAAATGCTGCTATTTGATAAAAGTATGCACATGTCAGAGAACTGGAAATAGGAATTCATTGTATTTCTATTATTGAGGCTGATCTTAGTAGGCTTGGGTTTTTGTTTATTTGGGTTTTTAAGCAACAATGAAAAGTATCACTTCTTGAATCTGATTTTATTTTTGTTTAGATAGCATGCCGTTTTTTAGACTGTCTTAATGTCTGGTCAGCATGTGGGTCTCTACAGATACAATTTGGCATTGAGTAAGGCCAGCAGATGAAAATTCCTGATTCTTATTTAGTTGTTCTGTCTCATCTGAGAATCTGGAGAACTTAAGATATTTCACAGCTTTCAGTACAGTTGAAAACTGTCAGGTTTATTTCACCAACCTTTGCTATGATTTTGTTTCAGAGATGACTCTGTGCTTCTGAAATACATTTTTCCCCTTTGTCTTCAGACCCTGTGTTCTATAATTCACTTTGTTGTCTAGTTAATCTTTTTAGTGATATCTGAGTGCCTAGAAAATGATCCCTTTGACATTCAGATTACCACTGAGCTTGTATATCAGTTAATTTTGCATAAGTATGATACTACATAAAATCCAGACTATAAAGTATTCAATGTGTGTTACATGAAAAGCAATGATTAAGAAAACAAGTGAATCACTATGACACTGTTTACTGTGCTCCATAAAAAACCCAAATTAAGACTTCCTATATAATTCTAAAGACCTGAAATCTGGAAGACTCTTACACTGATTGCAACAACCCTTCCACTGCTAAATGTGCCACAGCATACCATGAAAAAAAAAGAAAAAAGTTAAAGTATTGCACTCAACAGCATGGTAGAGTTCCTGTGCTCCAGCAACACACTAAGGTCATACATCTTACAAACCCTGATGTCTCCTGTGGGTTTAGTTAATAATAGAAGGAAGTTTCTTTGGGTTTACCTGCCAGATATATGATACACACTTCAATGAAAGGATTTTTTTTACCTTATTCAAAATGGTGGCTTCAGAAGGAATTATTATTTATAATTCATCTGTCTTRTAGAGACAGGACAGAAGTACTCAAATGTAAAGTCCTTTTGTCAGCTGAACAGATGTACTAAACACCTGTCATTTGCATATGTTAAAAGAGCAACAATTATAAAGAGATAATTTCTATTAATACATGTCAAAGCAGAAGAATCCGTTTTTTTTTTTTTTTTTTTCAGTAATTTTCTTGTGTGGTTTGATTGCTTTACACCAGTCATGAACTTCCAGCACTCCTCATTTATGGAAAAAGAATGACTAATGTATTGCTACACTTTTTTGAATTCCAGGAACCCATACTTCCTGTTACACCTTTATTCTATCCTTCTATCAAAATGCAGAGAGTTTATGACCTCAGAGTGGAAAAATACTTGGTAAAATATTCCTAATAAAGTGCAAATGCTGGAGTTCCAGCAAACCTTAAGTTAGAACTTCATTCCCTTTAGTTTTTTTCTGGATAGACATACTTTGCAACAAGAGAACAATTTTCTCRGTAGACCACACTTCTTTCATTTTCCTAATGATTTAACAGTCTTTAGAGGTTTTGTTGTCATTGCTGTTGCATTTTTAAGAAAAGTGAAATGGAAAACTTTCTTCAAAAATAAAAATAATACTTTCCATTTGATTATTAGAAAAATAAAGATTAATAGATTGTCACTGTTATCATAAAGAAATTAAACATATTTCCATCCCATGGAAAAAGAAGATAACTGACAAAAAATAATGTTACAATATAAAAACTATAAAGACATTCAAGCACTATCCTTGAATTCCCATTTATAAATTATTCTTTTATTCTATTCTTTTACCTTAAATCATCTACAGGCTATTCTAATTCTGGGAGATGCACCATAAAATGCTGAATCCTGACTTGGCTTTGTTCCTATTGAAACACAGTGAGAATGAAAATTACCTCATCCAAGCTGAGATGCCCAAAATACTTGAAGATATTTAAATCCTGAAAATAATAACAGTAGTTTTGCTTGAGCAAAGAAACAAGATTGTACATTTTGCAAGTACTCTTCAGAATTCTGTTAGAAAGAAAGGGAGCTTATCAGCCAGAGCTGTTACAAACAAGCTGCAGCTCAGGTTAAGATGTCCTTCAATAAGAAGTGCATAACAAGCCATAGTGAAGCATTCAGTAAGGCAAAAAAGTGGGCTTTAAAATAATTGATATTTTTGAACACCCCTCTGAGGGTCAAAAGTCAATCTCATATCCTGCTACCTTCTTCGAGAAAAAATCAAGCACTGGTAACACATTTCCAGTGTTCCAGAATCTTGCACAGGCTGCTGCCTTACCTGCTGCAGGCTGATTATCCCTGCTTGCTTCTCGAAAAGTAAGAAATAAAGGTGCTTGTGTATTCATCAAGATCTGTCTAAAAGAACAAAGCAAATATTAACAATGTTGATGAAAAATTAGCATTTGGGGCCCCAAATGAAACTGCAGGCTCTTCATTCTCAGCCTGGGTAAGCAGACCTTCTATCTTCTTATAGCCATAAAAAAAAAAAATCTCAGTAAAATTAAATTTAAAAAAAAAAAAAAAAAAAAGAAAAAAAGAAAAGAAAAGAAAAAAAATGAGAAAAAAAAAGACATAGAACAGGAAATTAATGCAAATCTCTGGACAAATACTGTTATGTATTATTTTCTTCTATGCCATACATGAAACACAGTTCCTATAATTTGTGTAATGATTTCTGTCAGACCSATTAAAACAAAACCAAAGCTGTGCAAGCTGTACTCTCAGTGTGAGCACAAACCTCTGTTTCCACACTAATCTGCACACAGACATAAGTTCCTGTACRTGCATATTTGAAATAATGGAGGAAGGCTGAAATCACCCGAGGAAAGTTGTGCTGTCTCATTTGTTTCTTGCAGCATGAGGATTAATCTCTTTTCTGTGCAATGCCAGAAGCTAGCTGATTGCATTGCAGGAGGATTCCCCTCCTCTTCTTGCTCTCCTTCAAGAAAAAACTTTTTATGAAACACTGGAGATTGCCTGTATCTAAAGGCAGGTCACAATGCATGGTTATGCTGGGGGTTTTAGAATCTCTAGGTCATTTCTGAAATTTCTTGATCATTTAAAATTTGAGTCTGGATTTCTTTTTCCCCTCCCTCTGAAAAAAAAGTATTTTAAAATCTGTCTTGGCCAAACATGGCACGCTATACCTCCAATAGTCAGCTCAGCATGTGACCCACTGGCAACCCATTTCATTCTCTTTCTCTTCCCTGTTCCCATTGTAGTGCTGCTCCAGGTTAAGCAGCACTAGTCTTTGCTTTACCATTTAGTGTGRTTAGTGTGGGTGTGAGTGACACTGAAGTGTGAGCATCAGGGAAGATATTCTGTTTTGGATTTAAGGTTTTGTTTGTTTTGTAGGGTATTTTTGCACGAGTAATTTTAGGAGGCTGGACAACAGCCTCCTAACAACAGTGTTGCAGCAGACCTCTTCTGCAATTCTACAGCCCTGTGCTGAGGTATTTAAAAATCCCTAAGATTTAACTGTTTTGGGAATAGTAATATTATTGCATTTGACTTTAATAGCTCTCCTCCTATTAGAGAACAACTTTAGCATTATTAACATGTAATTCTGAATTCACCTTTCAGTATACATCATTACTGATTTTTCTGCCACCACCATCACCCCCACCTCCATGCCATGCATTTCTACATATTCCAGAACACTGAGACTGAAATTTCTGGGTAAAGCCTCAATGAAATAAATTCTACCAAAAAAATTACACTTCTAAATATAAAGGCTACCCATAGATAAAGTTACAAACTTAAACACTGAGCATAAAATGCAAATACCTGTATAGTCCAAATTCTATAAGGTGAAAGGATTTACAGACCATAGTTGTCTGTCTCAAAACACTGGCAAAGCCATAGAAGGAACTTGCCGTAATTAAGCACCACAGTGAGTGCTTGAAATAAGCACAAGAGGAAGGTGCTAATTCCAGGCCTAGCAGAGGTAAGGTCTGGTTAAAACATCATGGTTAATGCATCTGGACAAAAATCCCCACTGTAGAAAAGGAAGCAACAGCTTATACACATGCTACCCCAAATTACAGGAACATCTGCAACCACCCTGTGGATATTTGGAACCTGGATTGTACAAAGGTGATGACTCAAAAGAACTTTAAAAAAARTCCATATTATTGACTTTGGCATATGGTTTCATTTGCATGTTAATTCGAACAGAGACAGCTCTCACTAATCAGATTATAACATATGGTCAATTTGAATAAATGGGAAAATATGACCAAATTCTAATTCTAATCAAATAAGTCAACATTACATTGAAACTTCTAATGCTTAGATTTTTTTTTACAACCTATACAAAGTAAAAGCATTCTACTTGGACACAGTTTTAAATTTATTTTCAGTGGGCTTAAGAGAACAAAAAGGGACAAAATTAAATACAACATAAAGTACAAATTCATCAATTCTTTGAAAAAAAATAGTGGGAAATGGCCAAGTTATTTAACTTTGCAGAATAGCTGCTTTGCATTCACAACATTCAGTAACATTAATACTATGAATGTCTCACAAAAGCTCAGAATACTGCTATTTGGGTTAAAAGAAAGTAATTTGCAAAAGCAGTCCAGAAAAGAAAGCTATTCAAAACATCTCTGAGAAGCTTCGACCAAGCTCTGATGGATATGACTTGATATCACTTTTAATCTAGYCCTAAAAAAGATAAATTTGTCTATCAGCTAATTTTCAGTGCATCTTCATTAAGTTATTGTATTGCTTGAGGTATACTACCCTGTTAATATCACTGTCTGCTGCTCCAGATCCATGAACACAACTTCATCCACAAGGGAAAATTACAATCCCAATATCAGCTTTCTACCACTTTTGTGTGTGTGTGTGTGTATTGTCTTTTTTGTTTTTCTTCAGTCTGTAGTTATGGGGCAAGGTTTAAAAAAGGGCTCAGCAGCAGAACAAAATCTTGAGCTTTCAGCAGAGCTATAGGCTAAAATACTTACCAGCCCATAGATAGATAGATAGATAGATAGATAGATAGATAGATAGATAGATAGATAGATAGATAGATAGATATAGATATAGATATATATACTCCCAGTGCAGGGAGTAGGGAACTGATAACCTAATTCTTCTATGTAGCAAAACAAAGTCCTTGGTTCCAGATTGATTCTGGGAAGGACAAATGGAGTTATTCTGCTTGCAATTCTGTACAAGACTAGCAGATTAGGACCAGCAGAATAGGTGGGCAGTCATGTAAAACCAACTATTTACATATGGCAGGAACTTGATTCTTCTTGAGCAGATGATCCTGATTCTTCTTGAGCAAAGTGAGAATATARAGTGCAGCATAAGATGATGGCAAGAAAGGCATTTAGCTGAAAATCTGAGCCTGGAAAACTTACCTGATCTCACACTTCTGACTGAAAATCTGTTTCATTTCTTAATCTTGATGCAAGAAACTAAATTTTCAAGTAAAAACACAAAACAGTATCTATATTTTCCTATAAAGTCAGTAAATTCTCTCTCTTTTGAAAAGAGTTGATGTTTCCATAGTTCATAAAAGCATCTATTTCTTCTAAGATCTTTATCTGAGTCCATTCCTTTTGACAATTATCGTGCTGTTCTGAGAACTTTTTTTTTTTCTTTTATCATTTCAAAGTTTACTGTGTGGTATTCCTATTGAGAGATCTACTTTTCATTCTGTGAAGTTTACCTTCTGTGCTGACAGACCTCCAAAGCCAGAGCAAAGGCAATAAAGCAACAGCTGCCACAGGAACTGGCTATCATTTGTCCAGGAAACTTTCTCTCACCTGAAGCCATCAGTCTGCTGTGAAAACATGACAGATTTCTCATCACTAAACCTATGAAATATAAATGTTCACATATCAAGTTTACAAAAAAAATTTATTGTACTTTTAAAAATTCATTTTTTAACCTAATTACCCAAGACTTCCCAATGTTTTCCCTCATGCTTTTAAAATTCCTGTTGGGTCTGTTAATGATGCTTTTTTCTTCACTACCAACTAAGCATTAGATTCATGGAAAAGTTCACAACTACATTTTGTAGCCACTACATTCTTTCTTTTATGTTGATATATACTAATATTTTTGTCTTTTTGACCAAAGATATTTATTATTTTTACTACAACACCAAAAATGGTTTGCTGGAATACATATGAATAATTCAATTTCCATATGAGTCATGTTATATTTTTCCAAAACTGCACACCTGAACTTACATTCATGTTTTGTCATCTGCAGAATTCCTTCCCTTTTCCCACTGTCTCTGCCACAAAATTCAGAAGTAAACATATATATCAGAGTGATCAGTGAAGAAAATCAGTCAGGATTATTTGCAGACTTCTTTTCCATGACTGCTGGTCCCAAAGAGTGATAATATTTTATAAACAAAGTCAAGGCAATATATATATATGGATTATTTTCTTAACTCCACAGCACTAGGCAGGAAAAGCATGGGCTGCATTCATATGGATGGTACACTACATGGAAAAACTAGACTACAAGCTGAAATAAGATCATTTCTCTAAATATCATTAAGTAGCTGGAAGCTGCTGCAGGCAAACTGCTGTCTGCATCCAGGAAATACATCTGGCTTTCTGCTCAGTAAACATTTTTCTAAAAAAAAATGGTTTTAATTTTTAGCAAACTTTAAAAAAATAATTAAAATAATAAAAAAACCCCAACAAACACATGGTGTTGTAGACTGTCCTGGAAAAAAAAAAAGTGAACCTGATGTTGGATTCTTTTTCTAGTCTCAAGGAAGAGCATTCAGCAGAGTCAATAAATATGACCAAAATGTGCATTTATAAAAACTACAAAAAGACTTCCATGCCCATGACAAGAGGCGATTAAACTAGCTGTCTAGCAGTAAAGGTTGTTTACCAGGTTTTGGATTCCTAATTGGGTGCCTAGCCTGCTAAGTAGCAGCTGGTCTTTAATTAGTTGAAAAATTATTATCACTAAAAGTTGCCATAAAAAGAAAGAGAACAATATAATTAAAGTGTTATAATCCATATGGTGGGAAATGTATATTCACTTGTCAATAGCTGATTTTCCTCTCTTTTCCACCAAGCATTAACAAGGAAAAGCTTTTTTCATTTGCAAAAATTCTCTTTKTCTAATTTGAATTGAAAGTAACATTAAACTGGAAGTGTGCTGAAATACTGTACACAGTGTAATGTTTCTCTTTGACTGTGAAGTTATCCAAGAAGCTATTTTCCACAGGAGTGAGTTAGGATTGATGAGTCAYCCTTGCCAGCACACCTAATCATGGTAGGACATCATTATCTCACCTTCATTCATTATTTATAAAGTAAAACTAGATGAAAACCTCTTTGCGTGTAAGACTTAGCAAAACACAAATTTTATGCCTGTGATGTATTAAATATGACCATAGCCTGAATGCACATTACAATCTGMTATTTGCACTATAATTGCCTCAAAATATTTTATACACCACTTTTTCTGGTGGTTTACAGACCTTCTCTGCATTTCAGGATTATTTGCCTAATGCATGTGGAATGATGAGACTACATGTGAAGCAATGGGGTGTTAATATAAATAATRTTTAGGCATATTTTTTTCTAAAATATTTTTAACACCTGTGCTATCAATTTTAATATTATAGAGTATTACACTTTTTTATACTTACTGTTCTTACTGATTTTGTCTAGGGGGATGGGATTAGGAYAATATTACTTAGTTTTGTAATAGCTGAATCACCTCCAGTTAAAAACCTGGCAGAATCATCTTGTCCATTAACCATCCATTTTGTGGTGGAGAAATTCAGTAGCTGGGAAAGGTATTTCCTTGTAAGTGGTGCAGTATTAAAGTTAAAAACAGAAAAAGAAAATACTAACTCTGTTTAGTGTCCAGATTAACTATGGAAAATAGACAAATTCTACATTGCTCATACTAGCAGTGGATGACTTCCAATTATCTACATATGTTATTGTTTAAATAAGAGCAGAGAAATCTAGGAAATAAAATTATCTTCTGCTCTACAGGAGCAGATTGCCAGTATTGCAAGTCTAGATAATCTTTCTTAGCTGAAGGTAAGATCATGACATTCAGAATAAAAGAAAGGAACTGCTTGAAAGCCTAAATTTCCAAGTGACTCGATTATCCTGAACTATCTGTTGAGAGAGTTGAGAAAATATGTTTTAAAATAGCYTTTCACCATAAAATACATTGATTCTTGGCAGTATCTACATACAGTGGAAACAGGCTTTCATAACTTTACATAAGCCTTTCTTTAAAGTTATGAATTTGCAGACAAAGTAGAAAATATACATCAGATAAGCAGCACAGAGCAACTTGCATCAGCTTCAGTCCTTCACTGTAATGCCTTCCAAAAACAGTCATTATTTTTTCCCTGCTGAAGTGGTGTTTTTTATCTAGACTGTTCCACATTCAGATCTCACTTGTATCAGGTCACTGCAAGGCACCACAAGAGATGAATGTGCTGTAAGGCAACTATAATAAAGCAAAAAAATTGTATCAACATTCCATCTTCAAATACTTATCASCAGGTCTCCAAATTGCATTGAAGGGATTAAGAGAAAAGGTTTATCTAATAATTCCATTCCATTTTTCTCTTGACCTGATTTTAATAGGATGCTAGTAATTTTCTGTAAGATACAATTTTTTTTTGTTGAACTTGAATKTAACACTTATATGTCTATAAAAAATGTGATTTCCTTTTGGTACGTGGAGCAGATATTGGACTTTCATTTAGATTTAAGGTTTGATCTGTGTCAATTTAACTTTTTGAAGAAAACAGCATGAAAATGCCATTTTTTAGCAAATTACTTAAATATTTTTTCATTAAACTTTTAATAATAATTTATAAGTAAAAGACTACTGAAATAATTCTATATTCAACTACTGACTGATTAATGATTCTTCTATAATACTTTAAGACAGGACTTCACAATTATGGAGAACTGAGACAAAGTTTTTTTGGAATGTTTGAGAAACAACCACTGCTTTTTATAGGCAGGGGAATTTGTTGGGGGGTGGTGGTGTTTGAATTATTATATTTAGTTCTTCTTCATTACTACATTAATGATGAGTAACATTTTTTTCTATCTCCCTGTCACCCAAAAATCAACAAAAATATCTATGGCATGAAAAACATGGGCTGCATTCTTGACTCATTTTATGGTGAAGAATTTTAAGAAACTATAAAAAGAAAGTGAAAGCACTTTTCAGTCATTTCTGCATGCTAGTGTCATACACTACTAGTGTTTGATGCCCACCAATGCTTTGGTAACTGAGGTGTGTGACCATTTCCCAGTCTGTGTAGAACAGAGATCCTAATTCAATCTGACATTAGAAATGCATCAGTGGGACTGAAGGGACCTCTTGTCCTGAAATTCTGGGAAGCTTGGGAAGGGGGAACCTGAAGAAAGAAAAATGGAGCCAGTTGTAAAGGTCAGGTTGGCATGCCTGGACAGTGCAATCCACTTGGCTCCAACACTTGCTATCAGCTTAACCACAAGGCAATGCCAGCAGCTTCGAAATACACTGAATATACACATGCACAGCAACTCACAGCAGCAGGAGGGGCATTARCTTTAGAGAAATAATTGATGAACTGCAAAGAGAAGTGCCATGACTTAATATTTTCRTTCAAAATGTACACAGACAAGCACAAAAGTGTGTGTGTCACCAGTCTGCTAGACAACTGTTTTCTTCAAGTTTATAGCAGACATGCAATAGTGGACTGCCATTTATTTACACTTACAGACAACTTTGTTGTCTGTTGTAGGTAGGACCCTCCAGTTAAGGTAAGTTTTCCTCCAGTTAAGCTGAATCCATATTTATTTAAGTTTTTCTCTACTTTGAAATTATTTTTATTCGAATCTGTATGGAAAAATGTACCAAATTCAGGCATCTTAGCTGCCAGATTGCTGCATGGACCTAGATTCAACCTTCATGTAATTTCCAGTAGCAGCTGATAAATGAAGAGATAAAAAAAGAGAACTGGTAYAGAATTCTGATGAGCAAGCCCTTTCTAACTTCAATCAGAAAAAATGAAAACTCTATTTGATTTCCATGAAACAGACTGTATACTATAAGCAGCAGCTGGAAAAGAGCTTATTAAAAACGTAACCATTAAAAGCTGACACCCTTTTGGTGTCTATTTTCTGTGAGGGCTAAGTCTCCCTGACCTGTCTCACTGAAAGTTCTTTAAACTCAGTAAACCTTACAAGGGAAGCAGGATTAAATACAAAATAACAGTAGCAAAATTATAAAGTGAGAAAATCTTTATTTCTTTAATCACAGTTATAAAATACTGTTATAGTAAGCCAGCATTCTGCACTGCAGAGTAGAGACTGGTACAAAAGATTATAAAAAATAAAAAGAAATTTTTGATTCTCTAATCTAAAACAAATTTCTGGCCAGTGAACCTGTTATTTAAGTTTCTGGRAAATCAGCTCATGTTTAAAATTGGAAAAAAATAATTCACTTGGTATCCCTCAATATAACTTCAACAAGCTATGAAACTTAGTATTTGTACTTCATAATATCACTAGATATTACAAGTGTAGACAACTTTTRTCTTGGTAAGTAGTGACAAAGACCATCTGCAATACATTTAGATATTAAGAACATAATCAGCTTAGAGATCAATATTTGTAAAACAGTCTAATACATATCAGTTGAAAATTCTGCAATCTATTATTCACTAGACTGGTTTGGTATGGAAAACAAATAAAAAAAAAAAAAAGAACCTACTTGATATCTTTGCTCTATAGAATTTTTTCATTGTTTCTGGGTTTTATGAGATGAGATGTCTGGTAGATTTTTCCCTCACAGCTTCAAGTTAATGCAAAGTTGTGAGATCCAGAGACCACAAGGGGCAAAAATAAGCAAMCTATAATAGCTTGTTTACATTATTCAGCATGTGGTATATAAGCACACATTATTTACAAGATTCATTTTACATGCACATTAATTATGGAAAATTAGAGACACCAAGAGAGAGCCATTAAGCGTCAATTAGACACTAAGAACAAGAATGCTGGCAGTGCTAGTAATGAGAAACCTAGATTACTTCCAAAGGGAAGGCAGTTCATTAATATTTTGCTTCTCAACAGTTCAATTATGCCTAATATGCTGGACATTAGCCTTTGGGGGCCTGAATCAAATTGTAGATCAGAGAGAGATGATCTTACTTGTTTYTTGAAGATGCAGATGCAGCTTCCTGGGGAACTTTTATTGCTGTCAAACCAGTTGATCACCTTATTCTGAAACCTCTTTAAAGCAACACATCTCCTTCGCCTGTAAATGTTATGGGCAACMCCAAATAAATTGATGAGAAATTTTTCTCTTCCACTGGAAACTGGAGATTCACAACTTAAAGTAAAGTGCAAACAAATATCAGGGAACACAAGAACAAGCATTTGGTCTTAAAAAGGAACGAAAAGTGGCCATGTCTCTTTCTTCAATACAGTTGTGTAAAATATATGGCATGCTGAATGGGGTGGGCGTCATCCTTCATGGGAAAGCTTTCTCATCATTCAGTTAATAAATTAACAGATTGTGAAAGAAATTAAAAAATACTTTTAWAATATAAATCCAGTTTGTTTCTAGAAATCCACAGCAAAAAAAGTTCTGATTCAGGGAAAGAAAAGAGTTTCTAGTGCACATATTCATTCAAAAGTTGTTATTGAAAGCAGAYGGTGATATGAACTCTAACTTCTTCATAAGCTACAATTATTGTCTGAAAATGGAATATACAAATAGCAATGTTCATGAGACATTGTTTTACTCAGAATAAAGCCTATATAATTTTGCTTGCATTCAAAATTTTTACTCCTGTTGGCCTACTAGACATTTTACCTTTATAATAAAAATATAGCGGGAGAAAGTAAGTAATTTTTTCAGTCTAGCATACRAACTAAACTGTTTAAAACCTAATCATAAATATAGCTGCATTCTTTCAGTGTGCAATTTCTTTTCACAGTTCATTAATTGCAAAGAGATAACTTGAATGGTGAGTTTGCAATTTTATGATAGGGTCCTGTATGGCCATGAGGGAAGGATCCACTTTTATGTGTTCATCTCACTAATGATACATTACGGAATAGAAAAGTGAATATGAAGAGCTAAGAAGCTGAAAACATTTCTAAAAAGGGGCAGTATACACCATATTGTAGTCTTGGAAGCAGCAGACCTGTCTTGAATTTTTACTACTTATTTTTCATCTCTGAGCAGCTGACAACAGGCAAGGATAAAGATTCTCTTCATAATAACAAGGAGCATGAGTGCACCAGAAAATAATTTGACCACCTTATTTACTAAATTTAAAAAAATATTTAAATGTGTTGAAAATGGAGGTGTTAGGGTAAAATAAGGTAAAATATTTCTTATCTATTCATTGCTTTTGTTTAGTGCAATCAGGAAGACCAATGAGTGCTGTGCCTGTCTATTAAAATGTCTGCTTAAAAAGCCCAAACAAAAACTTGAAAGTAAAACTTGAATACATAATGTTAGTTGATTTGTAAARTACTTTTGAATCACTTTTTAATTGTAATGAAAGTTTACTATGAAAACCAAAGTGAAGTAAGAGCATCATCAAAAAAGATTACCAACAGGTAATACATGAGGTGATTTAATATTTCCTGGACATACCAGGTTATGCCTACCCGAGATCCAATATTTGCCTGTATGACATGCCTGATCAGCCAAAAAAACCAAATTACATCAAACCTCCAGTGGCTGTGAGGACGAAGGTTCTATTTAAGGTAAACATTCAAAAGGAGAATTCAACACTGTCATAGTTAATAAAAATCTGGACAAAAAACCCTTTTGTTCTTTACAGAACTACAGTGTCCACAGGCTGGAAGAGAATGAAAGAAAGTCCTAAATCCTAGTACCTTGAACTGCCTYGGGATATCTACAATAACTGAAATAAAAACTTGATGAAACCATGTAGACAACATTCACCTTTGAAGTCCTCAGCAGGACACAGGTGCAACCTCCTGCCATTGAATTCTGACCYGAAGTCAAGTACTTTGAAACATTTGCTTGATTACCACAACCCATGTGATGGAAAAAGAATTATTCTGAGGCAAATAACCTCCATCTACCRGAAAACTGATTTGGATTTCAGCACTGGTGGTCTCCCTCTGTTTTGCTAAATGGCTCTCAAAAATAATTCAATAAAGGAAGTTTTTGCAAACACGTTAAAGAGGAARGTTATCTGTTGTAGGTTGWTTGGGGKTTTTGGYTTTTTTGGKGTTTCTTTGTAATAGAATTTTCAAGATGAATTTCTGGCTTTTGATTTTGAATTCTAGTATCTTTTCTTGAAACACAAGTGGTCTGGAGAAAGAGGAGATGGGTGCAAGAGATTCAACTGGAGATAAATTACCTGCTAGCTGCAGAAACATTAGATTTTCTGTAACTAATTTCTCATCCATAACCAAACAAGGTTGCATTATTTAAGTAAACATATTCAGGGTTATTGAATCTCAATAGCARTATTTTATGTAATACTGTCAGGTTATTTTTAGAAACCCCAAGAGTAAATGGTAAATAGGATAAAGTGGCATTTTTTATTAATTCAGTCATAGATATACAATTTTGAATTTTTTTTCATAACCGACATTAAAAAATATCAATAATCATCACAAGATATGCATTTATCCCAGAAATACTACTCAGAGACAACTAAACAAGTTAATGCTGCTATGATGTAGTTAGTATAAAGGAAAACAAACCTTTATGAAAGGTCTTTTAAAAAAATTTAAGTCTAGTACCTTTTTTGTATCAAGATTTATGTTTTGAAAAATAAGCTTTCTAAATTAAACTTGGTTACTAACACTGAAATTCCACAGAGAGCTCAAGCTAGAGAGAACTTTTCTCTAAAAATCTGGAAAGAAAAAAACTAAAAACATATTTGCTATTTAGTGAGTAAACCGAGAAACTATCTTAAACTAACAGATTTATTGCTGTTTTAGAGATGCTTCATATTTGATTTTCTGTATTATAGTTACTAGAACAGATCTATGCAAACATTTTCAAACCTCATTTACCTGGCCAAGCTGCTGTATATAAGATCAAGAAGTGACAGAAAGGGAACCAATCCTCCCATCTCTGGGTTATGAACAAAGTGTASTGTTCTACTCAGTGATTAAACCAAGACTCAAAGACACATTCTCCTACATGAACATACTGTAATCTCTCACAAAAACGTGCCTGGAAGGAAAGCCTATAAGGATTCCCATGTGAAAAATGTTCTACCTGTAACAGCCTGGGAAGACCTCAGAATTGTTACATGCATTTTAAAATATTTACCATCTAATAAGCTTCAAGAGTCCCAATATGTAGGATGAATGAGTTAAGAGTGGGAAAAAGCAAACTCTAAAAGCAAACGTAAGTAGTGGACACCCATCACAAGCTTAAACTGCTAAGACACAATAAACTAAAGGCTAAYGGCTACAATCTATTTGAAGAAATGATATTTCAATCAGGCTGTAATTTAAACAGATATATAAAGACAAAATAGATACAAAGAAATTATCTGCTTTTAAACTAAACACATTGTAAATGTGGATGGGGAGAAAACAATGTACTAMAACTCATACATAGAGCAAACCCCAACCTATTAGTTTTTAAACTGTCTGCAGTACTGGACAAACAATGTTAATTAAATTTTGAAAGAAAATACTTTATGTAGCCAAAGGTACAATTTGCAAGAAACTGTGTTATTACCAGGCACAAGCAATTATTATAGAATCATTAGGGAACTGAACTAAAATAATTTAAGAAGGCAAAGAGAGTGCATTTGCTTTGGTTTGCCTTTTGATTTGCTGTAAAGTATGTAGATCTTCAGAGGCATGTATAGGAATAGGTTACAGAGCTTTGGAGCACCTATGGGCCAACATCTAAACATCTCTCCCTTTTCAGTGAAACCCCTTTCTCTATGGTAGCACTGAGAAGATCTCTATCAAGACTTAAGAAAAAGGTTAAGACAACTTTGACATAATGGTCTTGACCATAATGAACTGATCTGCRAACAGAGGGAAAAAATATTCAGAGATGTCATGGGATCTAAACAGAAATCATGGCTGAAGTTTGAACAATAAATCAGACCAGAGTGTGAGTATGTATAGAAGATACCTTAAAGATTAGGATATTTGAGTCTAAGATACAGAACAGGGTCTAGAGCAAAAAGAGGCAGGGCTCAAGTAAGGTCATGAAGAATAAGAAAAATTCTGAACTGCAGTGAAAGTACAGGTAAGCAGGRAGATACAGTTGTCTATTTGACACTAACATCCACATCCTTCTTGCCCATCAGTAGCACAGATGATCATAAATTTCTAATGAAAGATGATGGCAAAGCATAACAGGAATATTCTGAAAGAAATTTCAGCAAAGACAATAACTAAACAAACCATTAAGCTACAGCAGTGATAAGAGCTAAAATATTAGGATTTTTCCCCTCAACTGAGCCACAGATGGATCCCATTTTCAGTGGAGCCACAAGTAAAGCAGTGCAATCTCCAAACTGACTGTGAAGCATTGAAAAAACTTTCCGAGGTTTTCTGTTTTTTTACATTGAACAGTYTCAAGAAACCATGAGTTTGACAAATATTTCATTTTTTGACAGCACAGAGAATTTCTCCAGTGGTCAGGAGCAGGAATACTGTGTTGAAAATCCTGAATCTTCCCAGGCAATCTTGCCACAATAGGCTCAGTTTTGCAAGTTAGTATACATTTTTGCAAACAATCCAACTTAAAGTACATGAAATCAGTCTATCAAGGTAGTCTGTTTCTATCCCACCCAATGTAACTCACTGAATCCCCAAATTTCTCTTAAGCAGCCCAAATCAAAAGAATTTTTTAGAGCATTCTGTGCTCCAAACAGGGAATTGAGTCAGTACTTTTTTTTTTTTTCTCAATTTTTTTTCAGTTTCTATTTGGACTCAAGCAGAACTGAAGCTGTTCTAGTTCAAATTCAACAGTCTGATAGCTGACTCTCCCACTGAAAGAGACTGCACTGGAAAACAGGGTATAAAATCAGAGAGGATGGGCATATAACTGTCATAGCCAGWTGAGAGATGCACCCCTCCTGCAGGCAAGCAACCCCATCCCCAGCAGAGCAGGTAAATTTTTTGTTAGACTTCTTAATCTGGAATTTGAGCTGTGGAGTTGGTGGTAGCCTGGCAGCACTAATAGGAACACGAACTGTGCCAACAATGTATCAGGGTAGAGAAAAATCSTAGCAGTGAGATGGAATTCCTGTAACTTTTACTCTCAGATAAACCTGTATCTCCAGAGCAGCCCAAAACTACCCCAATACATGACAGCAAAAGGCACCCCAGGGGTGCCTCTGGCAGACAGAGCTGGAGGCATCCTAACAACTTGCCTTAGGCATAACAGCCCAGAGCTCTTCCCAAGGAAGAAACAAAAATCAGCGACATGTCCAAGCCTTCCCCATTAACTGAAGAAATCTTTGGGGACATCCTTTCCCCACTGGACAGATTCTCGGATAACATTTGCAAAACCTTTTAATGCAAAAATCACATCTCCACCGAGTCACAGAGTAAAGGTAAGGTCTTCATGAACATGCTCTGTAGATCCCAGCTGTGAAATCGACCCCACACTAAAGCAGTCTCTGCTGAGGCACAAAAGCTATTAGTCAGACTGCTCTTTTGAACTGGCATCCCAAAATAGTACCTCAGAAACACATTTGTTTTGAAGGAAAAATTCTAGAATAGCAGACAGTATCCAGCTAAAGTAAAGAAAAAGAAAACAAAGAATCTAGCTCATATTTCTTCTTGGGTTTTCACTTGCTTCCCTCACCCATCCTAATAAATGTGAAAAAAAAAACCAAATACACGCACACAAACAGAACTCAGCCATTACGTTAAACAACAAAAAACAATGGTTACATGTCAACTTTACACCTACCTATCATGATTGCAGAAGTTTAACAAGGTAATGAGGAACCTGAGATTTACTAAGATTTATTAAGATATTAATCTTAGTCTTCTCACTGTTACAAGCCCATACATAAAATACCRGTCTCCCATTTAACTTCATTTTGCAGATGAGAAAGTAAGCTCTTACCAGGTTATTTAATAGCTTTCATATGGGCAGACACAAATTATTTCTTTTAAACATTCTTAATTATTTGTTTCTGAAAAAAATCCATCACCTAGTTTTGAGAAATAGCATTTATTCAATTACAATTCTATAAAAATTGCACTTTATCAGTCCTCAGCRTGGGACAGGAACAACAAAAGATCAGCAGCCATTAAGATATTGCAACAAACCACATTTATTCTGCAGGTCTTAGATCAGTCTGAAACAGTGCAACAATAATGTGCCGGATGTTTAGTTCAAAACCTTGATACCTATTCAAAATAATTAATTGCAAATTCAATTTCTACTTCCCCAAATAAATTTTACTTGTGTTAGCACTGTCACCATCCAGTGCACCCATGTGAATATGCACATAAATTTGTGCACATATATGTGTTTGTGTAAGTATAAATACCATGTCAAATTTAAGCACATTTTATTAAACATCATCTTGATTTTTATGGCATGTTAGCAGCAGTTATACAGATATTTTACCTGTGACATGGTTTTGAAATAGAACAAGTGTTTCTGTAGTCYTCAGAACCAATAAAAACTCAGAAACCATTTTCTTCAAGGATATATTCACTTCAATGCACAAAACCCTTCCACTGCTCCATTTATTCCATTAGTGCAGTGGATTAAATGATGCATGAGGCTTTCAGCAGTGAATGTCATTCTTAAGGTCCCAATAAAAAGATAAACAATATAAGAACCATAACTCAATACTGAGAAATATCTGCGAATAAAAGKACAACTGTAAGTAAGTACATTCAAGTCCAGCCTGACAGAAAATAAAGCAATTTCTCCTGCTGGCATTAGGCCCCAATTCAAATCAGCATTTAAGAACACGTTTATTAACGTTAAGCACCAGCTCTAATCAATACAATTTGAGTTCAGACTGATATGCTTTATTGAGACAGGGCCTCAATGATTAGAGGAGGCTCAATTACAAAGTGAAGGTAGCAAAACAGTCAATAGTGCACTGGGAAAATGAAAATCTACAAACTTGTTTCCATTTCAACAACTGGTCAAATCAGGTAAGTGCAAAGTCTGGAAGACTAGACTTGCTTTGTCAGTGCTACATTCCAGAATAATAAATACTACTAAAAAATATTTGAGTTTGATCTCATTTTCTCTACGCTTCCTAGCAGAGTTGCCAGATACATTATTTGAATCACTTGTCCAATTTCTTCAATCAAAGAAATTATTTTTCCAATTAAGCTGCTCTATGTAATCAAGAATAGAAGTAAATGATGYGAGAAATGTTAGAGCACCTGTGACTACCAAAAATAGAAGAGGGAATAAGYGAGCATACTGCTTCTGTGCTTCCTCTCTCCTACTCCAAGAGATCTGGCCAATTCCAATCAAACACTAAAGGCATCAGTAGGTCCTTAAAAGGCTGGTGAAAATCTGTGGCAGTGTGACTAGTCATACCACAGAAGGGACAGCAGCAAAAACAAGCAGATGCTCTTATTAATGCCTCCCTTGAAGCAAAGGTGCCACGTGAGCTCATTAGTGCTCTGGTGTGTTGGTCCTGCTGCTTAACCAGACAGCATCTACAACACCTGAGAACAGCCTCAGCACTGCAGTGCCTTGTGCCCATCCAGGTGTTATGGAACAAAGTAAAATCAACAATCCCAAAGGATAAGTGAAGATTAAAATCTACARAACAATTGAAAATAATTTCATTCCTTGAGAAAGTTTTGTTTTGAAAAGCAATGATGAATTTTAAATTCAAGGAACTGTGGGCTTAAAAATCAAAGTAGTTGTACTGTGCTACATCACTATCTTCAGGAACTGCTACCTGCATACTCAGAAGGCAGCGAGCMAGGCTGTTCTTTCAACCCTGGGACCAGCCCTCACACTCAGCAGAGCAGTGGCAAAGTTGTAGGACAAGCATTTCCTAGTCCCTGCAAACAGAATACTATTTACCTTTGTCCTCATGGAAAAAAAGGGGTAAATTGCTTCCCCCATTTAGGATTTGGCACTTCTGTGTGTTGGGACTGTTCTGATTTGTTTGCATGGGGACCATTTTTTCTTAAAGAAATTAATTTCTCATTTAAATACTAAATATTCATGGGAGGTCAGCAACTTTGTTAGCACCAAGCAAGCTCTATCCAAAGAGCAAYAGAAAAGCCCACCTTTGTCACTCTGAGCTGAGCAAGGCCTGTTTAGAAAAGWGCTTCAGCCCACTGAGATGGTGCCATTCTTCCAATTCACATACCCATTAGATGTTGCTTTGAAGACTTTTTTTTGTCCTCCTCAATAGTCTCATTACTTATATGTCATAATCAGATGTACACCCTAGAGACATAGTTTCAAGATACAAGAATTAATACATTCTCTCATCTACTYCATTTCTCTCCCTTTTGATTCTTTCATATGATGTCTTGTCAGAGGACAAGTCTATGGCAGCAAATACTAATTTTCTCCTTAAATAAAAACAAAACCACAAATAAAAAAACAAACAAACAAGAACAACAAAAAATCATTTTCAAATCAGATGTTACAAATTTTTATAGTGTTAGACAATTAAAAATATTGCAGGCCAAGAGTAKGAATTTCAGAGTATATCTTGTCTTTTAAAAATATCTCTCCAGTATTTACAAGATGGTACAGAGTATAAACAGAGCAAAAGCTTTGACAGTTCTTAAAATCCTGTATCAAACAAAATCTGAAGCAAACAACAACAAAATAGACAAAACCCTGCTGTCCTTGCACTGCACAGAAAAACTTTCAAACTTCAGGAGTTTTACATAATCAGTTCTCCCAGTTTAGTCTTAAATTACAACATGGGGCATACACATATACAAAATCAATGGCTGCAYATAAAAAAGCTGTATTTCCTTTTTTCCTCTGTGCTGTACAACACACATCATAACAGACTATTTTTGAATAGAAAATAAACACACAAATATWTATATATATAAYACAAGAATATATATATGTAAGCATTACACTTCAGGCTCAGGAAATCAGCTGGAGGTTTCATGAAGTGCTCTGTTCTTCTGCAGCACTGTATTAAGTTCCTGAATCACATTTGATGGCAATTTACTATCTAGTTCCAAAGTAGTTTTATTTGTTTTGCTTTTATTTTTCTTTGGTGTCTTGTGTGGTCTTTGGTGTAATTCAGTCATGCCTGAGCCTGCATCACCCTCAGAAATCAAGTTTCGATGTGTTTTTGCATGATTTCGCACTTTCTCCTCCTTTCTTTCCAAACATTGTGCCACAATTGATGCTTTTTCTTTCAAGTTTTTTCTTTCTTCCAGAAGTTCCTTATCATGATGTTCACCAAATCTTGATTTTCCAGTTTGTAGTTCTATATTCTTACCAAACAAGCAAAGAGAAATAAGTTCATTCACACCGTATTAAAAACATGTTTAGATTGCAATTTTGGCTGATTAGTTTCACATAACTTTTAAAGAAAAAAAAATTCTACTCAAGAGCTGAGACAGCAAAGTCAGTTTTAAATTGCCATAATTGTCCTAGTATCATTTAGTAAGCATTTTTAGTGAGTGAATTCTCAATTAGTGATTATTCTGAAATTTACATAAATCATGCACCATACCGATGAAGACATTTATTTTCATATAATCACAATTTGATTTTTCATTTTACCACAGTGGACTCAATTTTAGCATTTTACAGCAGCTCTATATAAGCTTAAAAACTTAGAATTCTTTGATGGAATGAATACAACTGAGTTGTATTTTGCAGTTTTGATAATAAAATGACTGAGCAACTTGAATATACAAGAGATAATTTTAAACAATCACATAAACATTTTCAGCAGCTATTAAATACTATGTGATCTGTTATAAAGACTGGCTTCTTTTTCAATTGGCATATTGGTGGAACTATTTTCAAGTCGAAAATTAAAGGTAAATCAGACGCTGCATTTAAATTTGCATTGTTGTATTCTGGCTATTCAGTTGATGTGAAAGTAGGTAGCCTGGTAGTTCTAAAGGAAAATTAGATCCTGGAACACTTCTTCAATGTGTGGCATCTTTCTTGACAACTAGAAAACTGAGGGGGACTTTGGGGTTTTTTGTATTTCCTGTGTGAAACTTGTTCCGTTTGACTGCATTTTTTATGGAGTTATTTATATATATATATATATATATATATATATATATGTATATGAGCAACTTGTTCCTTGGAATCTTAACACCTCCTGTATGTTATAACAAATATTAAAAACTACTCAAAGACTAAGGAGGAGCTAGTTTAGATACACGGGACTTTAGAATGGTTTGGGCCTTCTTGTAGTCCTTTCTTGTATGACCTATTATAAGTCAGTATGCTCTTTGTGCTTGAAAGAAAAGGTTTTTCCTCATTCTTCAGTCTTCCTGTATTTTGAAATAAAATCAAATACTTGCTGCAGATACACAGCAATACATTTTTATTTCAATAGAATAATTCTGTATGAGAAATGTGCATCTTTTAAGTGCAGTATCCACATGTGCAACATGTGGTGTAGAAATAACCAAAATGTTTTTTTTCTATTTGTTATTAGGGTTCTTAGTTATCAAATCTTTCAAACCTTTGGTATTACACATTTMTCYTGCTAACACACAWTAAAACTGCTTYCAACAGTGGGGAAAATTCAGRCATTCAAYAGACATTTTAGCAAAAAATGTTAATATTAAACTCAGTTTCTGGGTATCTTGAGTTTATAGTGRTTTGAGGTTTTTTTYACCCCCWGTCATCTYTCTCTCACARAGACATCACTTTTTTCACTGCTTGGAAAACTTTCAGTCTCTTTCTGCCTGTATAGATTGATGACATTGCTACTACAAGTTTACACATTGATCTGTAAATTGATCTCTGTTTTYCATAAMCCAGCATTTTTCAGAGGATGCTTGTTCCTGGTATTACTTTCTAATGCTTTAAAACTGAGATATTCTTGCATGTTGGAAGAATACTCAAATTCATGGAAAGGCTGRAGGCATGGTCTTCCAATGGTGCATCTTTTTTTTTTTTAACTGACTCCACTGCTGTACAATATTTCTTCTTAATAAACCATATAATAAATAYACTTTCTACCACTACTTTACTGCTCATTCCATAAAAAAGAAATAAAAGGTTTTATTTTTCATTATATATTTTTGTGTTAACCTTCCTGAAGTGTGCAAATACCTTTTGCATTAAAATTCTCTAGATCTAGTCATGGCATAAATAATGAAGACTGTGGATTTCTGATTGTAACTTTAAATGCAGACCTCTTTGAAGCTGCAGTGTACAAAACATGAGTTCTCCCTAATAAAGCAAATTATTCACAAAAAAACCAAAAAAATTCATACAGTACTATAAGGCATTAAGTACTTGTAATCATGAAGCTTAAAATCCAATCAAACTTTTATCCTAGAATGTACTAGAGATTTCAAATGTGCTTGCAAAAAGAACAGGTAAGAGACACACCTAAAGGTTATGAAGTTTTTTGACTGACAAGACCTATGATTTGTTTTCATCAAAGAAGTTTCAAAACACAAGCATCAGAAAGAACTTATTAAAATTTGCAAAAATACTTTTTGAGAGTAGGTTAAGAAGGAAAAAATACTAAAGTTTGTAAACAAATTACAAAATTATTATATTCATATGGTTTTATACTTGTAGTTAGACATAGCAGCAATTCTTTCAGGAAGAAAGTGTAACATAACATGGAGTTGTCTTTTACATAAAGCACTATGCCTGCCTTTTGCTTTTGGTTTACTATGGAAAAAGTCAACTTTACCACTCTGTACCTGAACCACCATCTCCTTTCGTGGTGATAACACATYCCAGATTAACTACATCCTTTCAAAATGCTCTCAAATCTGCAAGAAATGATACTGCTGCAGTCAAAGGACCAAGCTGTTGTTTCAACAGTTATTCACTGCTGCAGTCAGGCTAGTTACCACTACTATTCCCAGGTAGAACAGTGCTTCATCTCAGCTGGAAAGCAAGGCAAGGAAGTTCTCCCCACAGGCATCAGTATCTCTATGTGACTACCAGAAGTTAATCTCAARCTGATATGATACAGTTCAGACACATCACTAGTGCACATAATGTAGTAACAAAGCTCAGTCTATTCAAAGAGTTGTAACTAAGGCCTCTTACTCTTCTTTGAGAMTAATAATAGTACAACTTAAATGTATCAAAGTTAGTCCCATCTGAGCTTTTCCATTATTCTCACAGAGTAGGTAACTAAAACAGAGCAGTTATTTTAGACAAAAGAAAAGATATTGTAAGGTACACGTGCAGGACACTTTTCAAGGTTCTTATTAAAAATAAAACCCATACTGTAATAATGGGTTTAATATTTCCAGCTAAAAGTCTTATTTACTCCTAATGAACAATCTCTACTAAAAAAAAAAAAAAAACCAAAACAAAACAAAAAACCCAAGCATAAATAAAAGTCCATTATGATTTACTGAGCAGCCAGAGAGGTTATGCAAGTTGAGACTACAATAGCTTTTTCACATTAAATGTCCTAAATGTTCCTTTAATGACAAAATATTGGACAAGACATTGATAAGAAGACCATCAGCATTTTATATTTATCCAGCTCTAAGATGTTAATTATTACTGGACTATTTATTACAGCACTGTGGTTAGAAGTTCTACATCGAGTTTAACCCCACTTACTTCTGTATTCCCTTTGATTTTACAAGTGTTCTTCTCCTGATGAATGGGAATTAGTGGTAAGCCTCTGATCTTTGGACTTTTAGTTATGGACTGTTTTCTTGCTTTTCCAGCAGGTGGCCATATGTCTGCATGCTGAAGAACAAAATAATTCATTATTTTCCATGTGGAATTTCATAAATACACAAAATTCTTTGGTATGTAAAACTCCCTTGGAAAAAGCCATATACAACACAATACCATGCCCTCCTCTTGTGGGAGAAAAGGAAAAACACTATGATGTTTAAAATTATGTTAATATCTTGTAAGTGCTGCACAATGTTGAGTGAAAAGAACCAAAATGTCTCCACATAATTGTCATTTACCAAATGTCTTCCTTCCTTAACGTTATTCTCATTATCCTCAAAAAATAGACAATATCATCAAATGTGACATACATATTGACTTGTTTCACWATTTCAAAATACCACAGAAGCATGCTTTCAGGAGTTCCAACRAAAGTTTGTGAAGTAAGATAAAATTACCTCAATGTGCGAGCATTTCAAAATGTGTTTCTTGTTGAGGTTCAAGACCAAAGTGCAGGGCACAACACTTGGGTCACAACAACCCCAGGCAGTGCCACAGGCTGGGGCAGAGTGKCTGGAAAGCTGCCTAGTGGAAAAGGACCTGAGAGTGCTGGTCCACAGCTGCTGAGCATGAGCCAGGGTGTGCCCAGGTGGCCAAGGAGGCCAAYGGCATCCTGGCCTGTGTCAGAAAGTGTGGCCAGCAGGAGCAGGGCAGTGACTGTCCTCCTGTACCCAGCACTCGAGAGGCCACAGTTGAAGTTCTGTGTCCGGTTTTGGGGCTCTCACTACAAGGAAGATGCTGAGGTGCTGGAGCATGTCCAGAGAAGGGCAATGGAGCTGGGGCAGGRTCTGCAGCACAAGGGCTGTGAGGAGCAGCTGAGGGAGCTGGGGGGTGTTCAGCCTGGAGAAAAGGAGGCTTAGGGGGAACTGACTGGTCTCCACAACTGCCTGAGAGGAGGCTGCAGCCAGGTGGGGATCGGTCACTTCTCCGAGGCAACCAGAGACRGGATGARAGGAAACAGCCTWMAACTGAACCAGGGGAGGTTTAGATTGGATATTRGGAAGAGTTTCTTCTCAAACAGGGTGATTAGACTTTGGAATGTCACCAGTCACYATCCCTGAAGGTGTTTAAGAAAAGACTATGTGTCACTCAGYGCCATGGTCTGGTTGACAAGGTGKTSTTAGGTCATAGGTTTGACTCAATGATCATAAAGGTCCTTTCCAAACTAATTGATTCTGTGATTCTCTCAAAATTTGTATTAATAATGTAGAGAAAATAATTGCTTAACCTATGATAGAACACATATTATCGAAAACACAATCTACAAACACGCAGATCTGGTTTCAACAGTAGTCTTTGCTGTAGCTTGACTGAAATAGSTCAGATTTGGGGAAAAATGTTAAGCTTGACTCTGAAAAAAAAGACTGGGAAGAGAAGGGAAGTTAAAAATCCAAATTACTGAATATTTCAAATTTGATCACATGAGTTCACAGTCCTCAGATAATGTTAATGAAAAGCAGAAAGACAGATTTGAGGACAAGGTATTTCAAGAGTATTTTACTGAAAAATCATCAACATGAGATTCTCACAGAATCTCATGAAAATGTCCAAGGCCTACAGCTAAATCGGCACAACTGTGAAGGAAACTGGCAAGCCAGGACTGCAAATCCATGAAGCAAGTCTCTWCAAGACTGTATTTAAAAAAAACGTTGTGGAGCTATGATCATACTTGTAGATGGTCTGCAAGTAAAAACAGCATTATCATTAAAAAGCCATTAGAATCAGTGATTATTGACTCATGATGCCTGACTAGAAATTGGAAGCCTTGGTTCCAAATTTAGAAGATTTTATAGACTTATATCTTGATGGAGTAAAAAAATCTCAGACATGGTGTGAACCAGGGTGATGCAAATGTCTGTGATAAGAGTTTTCTCCAGTGACCATTAAGAACATTTTCTTCCAATGAAATGARAAAGTATTATCTGAAAGAGCAGCTCTTGCCAACCAAAATCAGTTTATTGTGGATCAAGATACAACAAACACAATCCAGAAAGTGATGGAGAAACTGTAATCAGCTTCTGAAGAAAACTGTCTGCCTTAATTCCCAGCAAGCCTAAGGAAACCAYCCCTGTCAGTTAAGCAGCCTGATTTCCCTTTTGTGTCTGCAACATTTCTTAAAATAGAACTCAGAGAAAGTATATCAGAAATACTAGCAACGTATTAGGCCACATAAAAAATGTATTTATTCATAGTTCTGACCCCTCTCCTCTACTGCACCTCATGGTAGTATAATGTGCCTCCAGCTGATCAAAGGCAAGGAAACTGGAAGAATACTAYTGAGTCCATCTTCATACCAATTAATTACTTCCAACTGTATGCTATTCATGTTCTTAAGAGATTTTGTACAGAGCTCTTATAGAAATCAAGAATCATGCTTTTCAGGATRGTTTTGCATAGAACTGAAAGAAACATAGGTCCTACTTCAAACACTTAGTATGTACCAGCTTGAAATTTAAGATAAATAACCTCTGGATTAACKTAATCACCTTTATCAAAGTACTCTTGTTGCTAGATTACAGCAGTACCTACACTTTGCTATTTATATACTCTGCACTGTTTATACTACAGAAATAAACTTTATCAAACAACAGGAAAAAAATAGCAATAGTACAACCATTTTACTGATATTAATTACTAATAAAGCTTTACTCTGCTCAAGCACTGAGGACCACAGTAATATTGGTTTATGTCCCTCTTAATTGCACAAGATCATTAAATGYCAATGTCTTAGTACTTCAAAATCAATTTTGCAGTATTTTTCAATTTCTAATCRAAGTTATTCCACTGGCAAAGATGTCCTGTCTGCAGTCTCACTAATATGTGTGTTCAAATGCAGCGACAACATATACAGTAAAAAACCAAGCTGACTTCCCTAAAGATGGTCTTAACTTGAAAATTCTAACTAGAAATAACCTCAGTTGATATTTACAGTTTTCTGGTTTAAAAATGGGGTAACGTGGTAATAATTGTCTGCTGCTGTATGATACAAGACTTTTTAGAGATCTTACAGCAAGCTTTACCTATATGAGGCATTGCATTCTTTAGATTTTCTCTGCAACAAAGTAGTAGATTGCAATAAGAACAATACACTAAGTCTACATCATTAGCACATCATTTCTCATGTAGTTTATAGACTGACAACATTACTGATGTCTAGAATGCTGGTAAAAAAAACAAAATCAGCAATTTCCCCAAAAAATCAAGCCAAACCACAAAACCTTTTCAATGTGGTACTGCTAATTTGTTGCACTGTTCATTCATTGGAATAAAGTTTTTAAAATATTAGCATGAATTAATAGCAAAATTTTTAATGTACACAAAATAATTTGGTTTCTTTTTTTCTGTTAGGAATACTTATCCTGGACATTGAGCAATGGCTYCCACTTCTTTATCTATATTGTCAAAGGAACATTCTACCTCTGCCTGAGCAGAATCCTAACAGACTGCCCTTCATTGTGATTTTATGTCAAAAGGACTTCAGCAGTTACCAAGCTTGCATGAGTTACTTCTAAGTTTCCTATATCAATAACCTCTGAGCCTATTTGCTRTGACACTGCTCATGTTATGCCCAGGGAATGTATGCCAGCTGTTTCCATAGAAACAACAATAGTCACTTCAGTTAAGGRAGCTGAATAAGAATTTGGAAGTCTTACTTTCAAGGCATGCATTATACTTCTAGAACTACTATCTATGAAAGTCAGATTCTGTTTTAGAAAGMCACTAAGAAGTCTGTATTTCAACAGCCTTCTTTGAAGCCTACTTTATGCAACAAAAAACTCCCAGACAATCATAAATCTAGCARTGTTTATTCACAATGATATCCTGCAAAGCTCCTTGAACATCATGGGAAAAAGAAAAATCTGACACAGATACAAAATCCTGTTAAACCTTAAACTATGTCSCAGTCTCCTGTCAGGCTGAATTCTTCCCATCTTGCTTACTTCCACTTCTTTAATGTAAATATTAAACTCCATTTCCAAGAATGTGTTATATGTCTCTCAAACATATACCCTCCTTCCACTCCTGTAGCAAGCAGAAGAGTACTTAATTTAGGATAAAGTCTACCCAACAGAACAAATTGTCAGTGTTAGGTAAGCTAACCTGGATACCAGAGAAATAAAGCCAAATTGGCACAGGTCTTCAACAGGGCTAGCTCACACCACTATGCTTTTAAACATGACACCCTTTTTTCTTGACTATTTTAGTGACCAGAGAARCAGCACTCAGGTATTGTGGCACACAGACACACCCCTGAGGTCAATGGGCACAATTTCATCCACAAGAGCTTTCTGCAAAGGAAATAACTGTCCTTMTTTACCAACCTTCTCTACAACACAGTGGGGTGGGGGTAGGGAGTTGATGCCAGAATCTAATGTTCTTACTCACTCTCAAAGCACTCCTAGTCTTCATGGACTGACACATCTTTTGGCATTTTTATTGCATGAAGTRTTCCAGAAAATTTGGCACTGAACTTTATGTATAACACATAGATATTTAATGGGATTTTCATAACAGCAGAATAAATTACATTTTTTGATCAGATTAGTACCTGTGCCATAAAAATGCTGATCATCCACTCCATCTGCACATCTTGTCCATCACAACATATATACCTAGAACACAACACATAATTAATATGAAAAACAATGGAGACTCCTGTTACAATTAACCATATTAAAGAACAGGCTTCTAAGCTACTTCAAATAGTGCTTACATTCATTCATGCTGTCTATATTTATTATTAACACTACCAGAAAAAAATAGGATTTATAAATACTTCAAATTATCACTTTACCTACTTTGAAGACAATGCCTGTGTCATTTTAAGCATGTGAACAGGATTAAAATCTATCATCCTAACTTTATGACTATTGCTTGCTCTCTGGTCACAGAAGGAAGCCAGACACCTAAACCCAAAAGATGAACCAAACATATCAATTAAGAAAGTTTCTTTACTTAAAAAAGCAAAAATAAAATTCAATATGAAAGCAAAATAATGCTCATTAGTTTCCAAACACTCTTACTTTGCAATTGAATATTTCAACAAATAAGTTAACAGTGAAGTTAAATCAAGCATGCATTTCATGTTTACCTACCACTGGTGTTTTTCAGAAAATACTGCAAGTCCCCAGCTGAAAGAAAAGATTTTCAGAAATTAGTTCCATAAACAGGGACATATTCCTTAAACTGCAAAAATTAATTACCTTCATATAGTCCTTTTTAACTTGAAAAAATAAAATTACACTGCAAAGTCTAAACGTGTGCTGCAAAACCAGAATAAAGTTGTGGGTTTGAGGATGGATTTTGCTCATTTCCTCACAATTGATTCACAGTTAATGAACCTTCTGTTCTAGACAAAGGCTTATAGCAAAGCACTGTAGATGACAGCTGACTACTTGCCTCATTTTTCTGTGCCTGTGCTTTCTAAAAGGTGCTGGAAATAAAACTCCCTGGTGAAGAGTCCACTACAGTGTGGAAGTCACAGAATGAAAAGAGCTATGCTTGTACTGTAAACAAAAGGAATCACACGATTTTATAGGGATTTAATAATTGCTAGAGAAACAAAAAGGGAGTGGGTGCACAATTAAGACTCTGAGCTGAAACAAAGACACTTCTGGAGATCCAGAAAAGACTTGGTAAGATCTGCTTTTGAAAGTAGACTAAAAATAAACCTCAAGGTAAAAAACCCCAAATCTATAAGGACTCATTTACATAATCTTTTTACTCCTATTCTGGACTAATCTCTTACTCATTCTGCACTTGAATTAAAAAAAAAAAAAACAAAACAAAAAACAAAACCACCACCACTGTTTTCTTTAACATGGCTAAGCTTTAAAATTCACAGACCTTTTTGGGGTGTTTTGATTTGCTAACTGTAAAAAAAAAAAAAAAAAAAACAAAAAACAAAACCACCACCACTGTTTTCTTTAACATGGCTAAGCTTTAAAATTCACAGACCTTTTTGGGGTGTTTTGATTTGCTAACTGTAAAGGAAAAGTTCAAGCAGATATGTTTAAAGGCTACAGCCAACCTAGACTCCCTCTGGGATAAGATCCTATGTGCCTTGTCTCAGTGTCTCAAAGCTTTCACCGAACAAGAACAGGAAACATCTGAAAAAAACAGGTGTCATTTTTCACTGCTCTTTTCCTGAGAGATAGTCACTGATGTTTGTAAAGGGCACTATAGTCTTCAGCTAGGAGAAACATCAAAATAACAAAGATCCTGAAAAAAGAAAATCCTCTGCTGAACAACAGGAACTGCCAGTAAGGGCCATGACTAGCTGGTTTTGTCTTCTCTTCTTTTTACTTGGTRCAGGGAAAGTGTGTCCAATGACATGCAGGACATATAGCACAAAACAAAGTGAAGTAGGAGCAACCATATCCACAAGAGATAATAAATGTGCCTTAAATTACAAAAAGCCAATCAATAAAGTAATTTCCTAGCACAGATTAGTTAACAYGGAACATGAAAACAGATATAGGAACAGAACAAATAATATTACAGGGGATAATTTAATTCAGCATACTGCTATAGGCTTGACTTTTCCTTGTTCCACAATGCTCTATGTTACCCTTTATTAATGATTCTATGATACTTTTTACACAGTGTTAATTTTCTTTTCTATTCTTACTTTGTTGGTGGCTTCATTTTCTTTTTCACTCCAAGATAAAGCTTCAGAGAAGTGACAGGCAACACTTTTTCAGGTTTGCTAGCCTGCAAATAAAGTAAGATTCTAATTATCAGGAAGGTGCCGAAGAGAAAATGCCACATGACTGATTTCACAGTTCAGTTTCTTTCATGGAGTGCACCTCTCTTTTTTATCAGATTAAAATATTTTGTGTCTTTGCCATTAACAAAGTGTACCAATCACTATTACAGGAAGCAGACTGATTAAGAACTTAAGGTTCACATGAAATCACAAAACTATAACACAATTGGAATAATGAAGATGTGGTGCTATATATGAACACACTCTTCAGTTGAAGAGAGACACAATGATAGGAAATGGGATAGCCCTCTGTTAAATAACCACTTCTATGAAATAGTGAGAATTTTCTTCAGACCACAGAATGGTTTGGGTTAGAAGAAACTTTAAAGATTATCTACTTCCAACCTCCCAGCCATGAACAGGAACATCTTTCACTAGACCAAGTTGCTCAGAGCCCCATCCTGCTTGGCCTTGAACACTTCCAGTGATAGGGCATCCACAGCTTTTCTGGGCAACCTGTTCCAGTGCCTCACCAACCTTAAAGTAAAGAATTTTTCCTAATGTCCAGTCTAAATCTACTCGCAGTTTGAAGGCATTCCCTGCTGTTCCTCTTCTAAAACATCCCTTTCCATCTTTCTTCTAGGCTCTTTTCAGGWACTAGAAGATGACAAGTAGGTCTCTTTTCCAGGCTGAACAAACCCAGTTCTCTCAGCCTTCYTTCATAGRCTTCCTCCCTTCCTTCACCCCTCTAGTTGACCTGGTAGCCTCCCTTGGACTCGCTCCAACAGGTCAGTGTATTTCCTGTGCTGGATGCAGCACTGCAGGTGGGGTCTCACCAGAGCAGAGCAGAGGGGCAGAATCTTCTCCCTCCCCTACTGCCCATGGGGCTCTGGATGCAGCCCAGGACACRTTTGGCTCTCTGGACTGTGAGTGCCCATGGCTGGGGCATGTCCAGCCTCTCATCCAGCAGCAGTCTTGAGTCCTCCTTGGTAGGACTGCTCTTGGCCTGTTTTTCCCCCAGCCTGTGCTGATATCCTTAGCTGACCCAAACAAGGTACAACACCTGGCACTCGATCTAGGTAAACTTTCTGAGATTCCCATGGGCTTACTTTTCATGCTTGTCCAGGCCCTTCTGGGTGGCATCCTGTCCCCCAGGTGTTATCAACCACACCCCCATCTTGGTGTCATCAGCAAGTTTGCTGAAGATGCACTCAAATGCATCATTATTAATATATTAAGTAGTCCCAGTAAGGACCTCTGAGGGACACCACATGCCACTGATGTCTATTGGGACTTTGAGCCATTGATCACTACCCTCTGGATGTGACCATCCAACCACTTTCTGATCCATCTAACAGTCTACTTATCAATTCCATCCCTCTCCAATTTAGAGAAAAGAATAAGGGACCATGTCAAAGGCTTTAAGGAATTTCAGCTAAATGGCACCTGCAACTGTTCCCTTGTCCACTGACATGGTAAATTCATCATAGAAGGCCACTAGGTTGGTCAGGCAGGACTTGCCCTTGGTGAAGCTGTGCTGACTCAAACCCACAATCCCTGGTTTAGCCAGTGCTTCATCCATTAGGCCACTGGGGCCACTAAATCAGGATAAAAAAAGCAAATTATGTCTTTGAACAACCCATAGAATTCTCTGGATAACATATCCTGACTCTTATGGGACAGGGGAAGGGGAGGGCAGGGCTTTGTTCTTCCTGGTATCTTCAGAAAGAGCARCCCAGTGAGACAGAAGGAATCCACTTGGTTTCTGGAGAACACCAGTATTGGGACTTTCAGAGGAGCCTGTACAGCACAAAGAAATAGGACAACAGGAATCTCATTATATTTAACAATGATCTATAAAAACTCCTGCACAGGTGAAGGAAATGACAGAGAGTGGGAGGTAGTTCTGTTGATAGGGACCTGAGCATGCAGTAGGTGCCAAGCTGGGCATAAACCAGCAGAGTATCCTAACAGCAAAGCTGGTCTCATTTTCCTGAGTTAGCAGAAGGASAGTGAGTAGGTGGAGTGATTCTCCTCCTTTCCTCATTGCTTGTGTGACTGCATATTTTGGGTCCTTGAGAGAAAAAAGAGAATCAGTAATCTGGAGAGGGCTCAGCAGGGGYCCACTAAGCCATCTGGGGGCTGCAGCACTTGCCCTGGAGGAGAGGCTGACCCCAGAGTGAGGCTTCTTCTTGAAAAGACTGTATCTGAGGACAGACAAACTTTCCCCCCTGAGGACAGTCAGGTACTGCAACCGTCTGCCCAGAAACATTGTACAATCCATCCTCGGGGCTTTCCAAGACTTTAATTGATTAAAGCTGTGCACAGAATGTCCTGGCCTTGGCTGTTATCCCTGCTGTGCACAGSAAGTTGGACAAGGATCTCCTGAGGTTCCTTGCTTGCTCCTTCTTGAACTAACTACCTTTAGTCAATSTACAGCACACATACACTCACACTAGCTATGAGAACTGAATGTGACTGGAAGATGAAGTGCTGAAAGGAAACAATAGATGCACACTATAACAGAGAAAAACTAATATTTAACACAACACAAAAGCATTCCTTTAGTACTTTTAGGTCAAGTGTTTTAGCTCCCAATTTAGAAAACAACAAATCGTGTAATCCCAGTACACAAAGCTACTCCCTAGTGTTTACTGTCCCTGGATTCTCAATTTCCCATTCTGCAGCTTTCAATTTCTACCACTCCAGTGTGGGAAAAGGGACACTTAAGAGAACTTCAGAAAACAACAAAACACACAACWGTTTTATGGTTGGTATTCTTGTGTAACTTCCTGCTCAAAAGAAGGGTACTGCCAGGATGAAAGAAACCACTGCAGAACATACTATTAAGTTAAACAACTGCATACTTCCCACAATAATGCACCTTAAGGGAGCCATTTCTTTGTCTGTGAACTTATCTCTTAGCAACAGAACATTAAAGGGGTAAATTATTTCAGTCAATTAGCGCAATATAGCAATTTAGCATACAGTATTCATAGAAACTTTCAATGTTTTTGATAATTGCTCTTGAACAAGAGAAACATTGAACAGAATGTGTCTCAACCTGCACATACAAAGTTAATTTGCTGTTAATGAGAATTTATAAATTAATTAGTACACGTGGTCTTATTAACTACAATTTTCCATCTGCAATGTCAAGCTTTCCTACTATTCACTTCCAAATATGACTAAAATTAAACCAAGATTATTCACGATAGATTAATAGTTCTCAAAAGAAAGTAAAACAAACTCGTACTATTTGATCATAATTGTATTGCYATTTCCATTAAAAATAAAAAGTAAAGCCATTTAAAAATAAGTGTTCAAAGCACCTCCTGAGTTGGGAAATTCAATGTTTTATAAATTAGAATGGCTTAAAAAAGTAGATTTTAAAGTGGTACAACAATTCTGTCATAAATTCTTTCCAAGAAACTAATTAAGGTTTTATGGGCATATTAATTTATTCTCAAATATGTGCCAATCTGAGTTTTAGCACTAAATTTTAAGACACTATTTTTGACATTCTGGGATCATTCTAATCAGGATTGTATTCACAGCTTCACAAGAAGAAATTGTGCATTAGCTTCTGTGAGCAAGAGATATGTGTTAAAAAGTACTTTAGGAAGGTCAGCAAATAGATCTCTATTTTTTGGATGGGAAAAAACAGCAGTCAGCAAAAATAAAAGCATACAGAAATTACAGGAACTAAAATGAAAACATAGTTCAAGACTAATATTATTTGGCTTTAGACTTAAATACAAGCTGCATACACTCAAACCCACTGTTATAAGAAAACCCCCACGAAATATTTAAAATTGAACCCTTCCTTGCTAACAATCATGACTAAATTCACTACTATGGAATTGTGAGAKATATCTAACCTAATTATCAATACCAGTTTTCAGAGGACTGAAAATACATCTGAAAATTGTTGTTGGGAAGCAGGGAAATATTTCCTAGTGTATTGAGAGTTATTGTTTCCTATAATCTTTTCTATCATAAGACATGTATGTATGGATACCATCTTGCTTTAATTTTTAAGGGATTTGTCTGAAATAGCAAGAAAAAAATGGCATGCACTCATTTAAGTTCCATATTACTTCTGCTGCAGCTCTCTACAGCAGGTTTTCAAATAATTTAGCGTCAGCACAAAGCACTCATTGTTCTATTTTTAATTTTTAAAGCTTACAGTAATGTGTAACTACAATAGCTGAATGACACAAACTCCTACTAACACACCAGTGAAACAGCAAGACAAAAATCTTACACATTTACTCCAGATTCTAAAAGTTGCCATTTAATATGAGGAATGTTGATCTGTTTGCCTTCCTTTTCATAAAAAAAAAAAAAAAAAAAAAGCTTAATGCAAAGTTAGTTGGAGAGTTTGCTGCTGTACCTTCATATCCTTGTACAGAAGCAAGTTTCCTTCCTGTAACACAAAATATCTGTCCTGGAATTTGTTGCCAGACAGTAGTTTTGATGGTTCCTCCTTGCACTTCAGATTGCCTGCTTTCACACTATCTTTCTCATTTTTCTCTACCAACAACAACAAAAAAAAAAAAAAGTTATAAGGAGATTTTAGAACAGTAGAAGCTCCTTGTTTTTAAGTATTAATGCATACAGAAAACCTAAAATTACATTGGTAAAACTGATTTGGTCTTATGCTATAGATATAGATATATATATAATTATATTTATTATATTATATAAATACACACATATATGCACACTATATATTAAACTTCAATACATATTGCATATTAATATATTCTATATTCATAAAGAAGGCATTCTTAAATATCCACACCATTATTATTTTATTTACTAGTGGCAAAAAATCTTCTCTGTTTCACTTCTATGATAACATGCAAAGAATCTACCAACMAACTTTAATTCAAAGAATATTTTCAGCATATAAAGTGTAGTTAAACCCAAGAGTATGACTTTTAATCTCTGTGCTTAAGAGAAGCAAAACATTTCAATAAAGATCTGTTTTATCATGAGTCTGTCTGGATTTTTCTGTTTGTGTTAAAATGCACAAAAACATGCATACAGTCAGTAAAATTAATAAAAACCTCAGACAAAATACCTCTCACACAAACCCAAACAGTAACTTTGCAGTCAAGTTTATTAAGCATTTAACTTTGTACTGAGAACCCAAAATACCCAAAATACCACCTCTCACACAAACCCAAACAGTAACTTTGCAGTCAAGTTTATAAAGCATTTAACTTTGTACTGAGAAAGCTCTTATTTAAAAAAGAAAAATATCAGAGCTATCAAGGGCTTTCAGTGTTAAAGATTTCTCAGTGCATTYGCGGGAATTTAAAATCCTAAATAAAAGAAAGAAGTATTACCAGTGCATTTAAACTACTGCGTCACCACTTCTAGGTATTTTTAGGTTTCCTATTCTGCTCAATATACATATATTTTTTCACTACTTTATCAGCTTCTCCCAGTAAGTACCCTTCCCCAGCAAAACTTCTGAACACTAATTACAGTCATTGCCATACTGCTATGACTCATGCATATAAACTGACACTAAAATAGCACTTTATTAGTTAAAGTGAGGAAGAACAAAGGAAAAGACAATACATCCTACTGTCTTTATGAAAAAACACAGAATTCAGCAGAATTCTGAAGTATTCTTTTCTCCCTGAGGCAAATAGGCTGGAAGCAGACTGTGGACATGAGAAGAGAGCAGGTAGGCAGATGTACCCTCATCCTCCACTCCACACCATTTCACCTTGAAGAGGGAGCCAGATTAACAAGGCTAATAATTCCTTTATCCCCAAATGCTACAAGCCTACTACTTATGCCTTATGTTGGCTTTCACCACCTATTATTTTTAGCTAAGTGTAGGTACTTCCTGTAAGTCATTCATTTATTTAGGAAATACTGARCCAACTTATTTAGGAGTCACAGAATGATACCACTAGCTTTGATACTATATTAGTTTCAGGATAAGAAATAAAACTGTGATGTGAAAGGGGTATATGTTGTACTAAAAATCTTATCCTTACTCAAGTACTAAACTGGCTTCTTCATTGTAATTCCACTTASACTTTGAACATCTGATATCAACACTATTATTAAGAAGCAGCACATGATAAAGTATCTAAAAAATTATAATCTAAATCCAGATTCATTTCAAAAATTAGAACCAGAAATTACTTAGAAGTCCTCAGTTATAAGTGAAAATATACATGCACAGTTAAAAAAGCACTGATGCATCCTCTCTTTGTCAATAAGAAWATTAATTTCAAGTTCAAAATAGAATATGAATCCTTACCCACACAATCACAAGCACTTTTTAWTTTTTTTAAAAAACTATACAAAATGAGAATAGCAGAGTAGTTAATGAGAGTAGCAGGATACCTCCACATCTGTACCAAGCTGGAAGATTTTAAATTTCTGCACACAGCTCACAACAYGACAAAATCGCCTTCTAAACGTCACAGCACTCCTACGGCAGCAAATCTGTCAAACACTTGATACTTACAAAGATATTAGAATAGCCTGAAGGAGGAGAAAAATAWTTCTCTAAACTGATGATATTCCCTATACTTTAGAAGCTAGCATTTCATTAAGTAAACCTAAAACAATAGGGATGTGTCTTAATCAGAATGTATTTTTCAGACACAAACTTTACAAAATAAGCTAAACTTGCTAGAACTTTGCAACTAGGAAGTAGGTACACTTAATCCATACAGGATTGATCTGCCTGTGGTTTAGAAGCTTGCWTTTCAAAGAATATCTCTGAATAATAGCCCCTGTTCTCAGAAATCAATACTCACCACTCAAATTATCTGTACTGGAAAAATATCAAGGACATATACACAGACTTTATAGTAAATTTAACAAATAAATAATATTTGGTTTTCTAACAAATGAAACTTTAATATGAGAAATTTTTAGGTAAGGAGAAGAAAAAGGGTCTTGAAATAGAATTAAGCTGTCCTGAGTATCTCTTATACAAAAATACACTGCACACCTTGCCCTGCTGAACAGCACTTGAAAGAGCGCTCCTACAACAAGTATGAAAAGCTATGGAATAAATTGTCAGGAACAAGTAACCAAAGAGCTGAAATACAGTAGAAAACTCACCACAAATTTGCTGAAACATATCAATRCAAATAAACTAACTCTTTTTTTCCTTGAAAAGGAAAGTTGGTTTCTATACAGGAGAAAACATTCAYCTRGAGCTCAGTACAAGGTTTGGATCRTAGAATCTCAGAACAGTCTGARTTKGAARGGAACCACCAGGATGACAGAGTCCAACTCTTGTGTGAATGYCCCACATGGGCACTGAACCCACAACCTTGGTGTTAYTAGCACCCTCCTCTAAACAAMTGAGTTCATTTCAGTTGCAGAACRTGAGAGAATAGCTTAACATCTCCAAGATGAGAATAACTATTAAAATTAAGAATGTACTAAGTATAAGGGACATAGGAAAAGTTGCACTGACAGCAAAGACTGTGGTAAGTAGCCAAAACRAAATGAGGCTAAAAGAGCTGTTCCTTAGGCTCACTATTGAACCAACAGCATTTCAAACAACTTYATGGATGAGGAGAAGCCCTCAAGTATAAGCAGTGGCTGAGGTCACTTGGTCTGTTCAGCCTGGAGGAGACTGARYRGAGACCTCACCACAKTCAAAAACTTCCTTGTGAGGGGAAGCAGAGGGGCAAACAYTGATCTTTTCTCAGAGGTGACCAGTGTCAGGCAAACAGAATGGTCTTTTGTTGTATAAGGCAAGATTAGTCTGGATATTAGGAAAAAAAAATAATTACATACCACTGTAAAGATTCACCATGTCTGCTGTTAGAAATCTCTTTATTATTAGATATGCAGTGCCAGGCTCTGGTAGTGAACTCCAGTGAAGAACTTGTTCTAGTACATTCTCTGTATAATGCAGAGGACGTTCTGAAAAATGACARAGAAACAAACCACAAAAAATTAGAATTAAAATGAAAGAGAAAACCCAACAATATTGGAGGTCCTCACAAGTTACATTTGCCTGTACACCACAAGGTCTCATTGACTTTGAGYTACAGAAGAAAAATACTGCTTTCAAAATAAGACAATTGGGCACTTCATTGACAATGCTTTGCTGGCAGTGTTTGCACAGGTAATGAATATAGAATTAAACAAGTCGTAGCCAAATGTATGGTGACTCTTTTGTATGGCTACATTTTTTAATGTAAAGACACTAAAGCACTGCTTTCAAACTAAATACAAAATTTAGGACTTATTACAGGGCATGCCTAAAGATCAAACAGAACTGAGTCCTTCAGCTATACTGTGCCTTATTGACCTATGCTCAATACAAAAATGAAACATCCTAGCTACCAATTCTCAGCAATCAAAGAACCAAAGAATTTGGAGAGATCACAGTGAAAAAAAATGCCTCCAACTGGTATGGATTATACTGTCTGTTATTGATCAAAGCAGACTGAAACAGACTCCTGGTTTCATTAGATTCTTTTTACTAGAGGGGAAAAACATGTGGTCTTACTAGGTCTTCCCCTGGTGCTGTGGTTAGGGAATATCCAAACTTGCACCTGTGTATTTCAATCTTGTACAAAAACTGCAGCAAGATTAAACTAYCACTGAAGGCATGGCTAAACTGTCTGTGTGCACTCCAAAACTTCAGACACTCAAACACACATTTTTTGATAGGCATCATCCATCCTAGAAGAGAAACTTGGAGACCTAGCACAGAAYTGAAAAGCTGCAGTGATAAGAAAGCCCAGACAGTACTCCACACAAACCCCAGTTTACCTACCAAATGAAGGCARAAAAGATCTTGCAAATAGTCCCTAAATCTGCATTATCAGATCCAGCAGAAATCTGAGTGTCACATGAGCAGCACAGCCTGATGCAACACTGATGTGAGTGGAGGAAGACACACTCACACCCCTGAAGGCTTTCACCTGCTCAGCAGCAAGTAYCTGCTCAATTCATGAAACCACAAAAGCCTTAACAATGGCTTTGCAGGTTCAAATGTCACTTTCTCTCCAAAGAGAGATTGTTCTAAAATATCTGGTGTTCCCATTTGCATAACAATTTATGTGGGTYAGGCCTTGAGAAGAGCTGGGCATGGCTCCTGAAAAGCTACACCTCTGTGACAGTGTCGTGTTGGGTCACAGTCTAGCCATGTCCCTCGRGTACTGAAAGGCAAAGTCTGCAGCCATAATCTCATTTTTTATTCCTGCTATGGCATGATGAATATGAATATGAGATGTGAATATGAAATGTGAACAGCTGCTTTGGGACTCTCTAGCACTACATTCTAGCAGAATGTATTTTCTAGAACACCTGAACACCAGAGCCTCAGAAAGCAGCAGCCACAATTAATACACTTCAGTGACAGAAAAGAACACTGCTATTTCAGGATGCAAAAATACCTATGCTACCTGTAGAGCTGTGGTACCACCTATATAAAGATTTCATTATTCRGACATGACACCAAAATAGCCTAACWAGARWATCACTKCAGCCCAACCCCTACTTTATTAACACCAATTCTTCTGGCCCTTTTGTTTTAAATGGTCAAGCTTCAAAATTTTTGGGAAACTGTGGAGTCTGATGTGATAAAGCTTAAACACTTGATGCCTTTGTACAAGAGAGAAAATCCACTCTCAGGAGGAGAACTTTGCAAATCAAAGGCAGGAGACCGGCAAATCACCACATCTTCCTAGAACACCAGCACTCCCACAGTAAACACCTACTGTTTTATTTATAGTTACATTTAAGACCATCTGTCATTATGGATTACATGGTACATAAATCATCATGCTGAAAACCATTAGCTATTTTACTTGCAACACACCTCATTTACAAACTATCCATCAATCACGTATTATTAAAAAAATTGTGTACACCCTATTTTGTAAGAGCATATGGTATTAAATATTCTGCATTAGGTTTGATAAAAKCGTCAATTATTGCAACTTTTCTATATGCAAATAATTTAGCTGATTTTTTAATATTGCAGTTCTAGTATTTTGAACAGCAAGCAGCCAACACATACATTCAATTACCCTTTCTTTTACTTAGGTCATCATATTCTAATAAATATCCTAAACCAGTCATTTTCACCTTAAACAACATTAACTATTAGTAGAAAATTACTTTCTAGAAAATATTATTCTAATTTCTTTCTTTCTCAGGGGTTGTTTTCCTGACAGGATATATTAAAAAGTAAAATAAAAACTTAAAGAGTAAAATAATGTAGGGTTGAGTATAACAAGCAGAATACCACCATGCACTGGACAAGTAGCAGACCACAGCAGGAGAAAAACCAGGAAATTAAATGGATTTAAAACACTGGTGTACATTCCCACTTTGTGTTGGAAACTCTGCTTTCAGTAGGATACACTCTAACGTCTTGCCCATATTAACTGAGTTATATAGGGCCTTTAGTGTCTCACTCAGCTTAATTTTGTTTGCCTTCTATAGTCATTAGCTCAGAMAACATTTTGATATCCCACTAAAGTACTAGTTGTTGCACCTAAGTACCTCAAGAAGCTGTTGTGGGGTCTGTTTGTTTACTTTTATATTCTCTTGGCCATATCTGGTTTATTTTTCATATTCCTGTGAGTATCATATTTCAAGATGAAGAAAATAAAATTCAAATTTTTCCATTATTTAGTCTAAAGCAATGTGATTTATACTGTACTTGTAGGAATTATCAGGACACTTCTAAAGGAAGTAGAAGCTAGCATTCGTTGTCAGTTGTCACCCCACCTATGAGTCTGGAAATTAACACTGTATTACAACTCTATACAGCATCACCAACAGACTGTAAGATGTGAAGAGTGCTCAGGAGAATTTATTTTAAGTTGAAAGGGAGAATACACTCCCGTTCTAGCTTTTTATACTTCCAGGCTCAAGACTGAGTACATAAGTAATACTAGTAAAATTCAAGGAATTATTGTACTTAACAAGTACAATTATTGTATTGTACTTATCTGAAAATCAAGTACAACAAAACTAATCAAAAAACATTAGAAGTATTTTTATTAATCTTATATTGTACACTTTCTTGGTTTTTTTTCTTGACTTGAAAATAGGTATCTTCACTATAGAAATAAACAASTCCACAGTCCTCCTTTGTAATATGAGAATAGTTAAGAGCAGCAATTTCCTAAGAAATGCAAATAGATGTTGCATATTTCTGTCCCCATATAGTCTTCAAAAATTCTTTAAGATTACTTTAAGGAATATTCATCAACATATGTTTTAATTACAAAAATCCTTATTACTTTATGTTACCTTAGGTACTTTTAAGAATAAAATTCTCCAGCATATTAAACATGCTCCAGGCATGTATAAAGTATTCCCAATGTTAAAATGTTTTTTAACATTCATGAATATTGTGGCCAAATGACATTTGCTTTTGTTAGCAGCAGAACCTTATTTCAAACAGATTTTTCAAGATTCTGTTAGTTACACCATAATGCCACTTGCCAAAAACACACTTTAAGTRCRTAAAGAATTACACACTTTATGCCTSCTTTTTTCACCTRTGTACATTAAATATTTTAATCAACAAAATAGAAAAGATTCTTTCTCCAAAGTATGACATGCATTTTCTCATTTAATTTTTTGAAAAGCATTATTGCTTATAAAATCAAGTGCTGACATTCTTATGAAAATARGGTTTTCTCACTAAGACTTATTGGTAAGACCTACTTTTTTATAGCTGATGATTAATGAATTGCAAAGCACTGTAATATAAAGAACATCTTCTCAGCCCCTAATTTATAAGCAGTTTACAACAACTCATCACATCATTTTGGCAAAGTGAAGAAAGAAATCATGCAGATGCCACAACAACCAAATGTAAAACATTGGCATGAAGGCTTTTTTTTTGGTTCCATAAAGTTTTTAACTAAGCTTTTAATGATAATAAGTATTGAAAAATTAAAATAATAAAAGCTGATTGTCATGCATAAATTTAAGTATCACTAACCTAATTCTCCATTTTCAAGTACTTCAAAAGCAGCCCAGATATCATCTTTGCTGGGAATAATGTTTTTGATTCCTAAAACATCATTAGTTAATTCCTCTGCTTCCATCAAAGGTGATACCTGTAAAACAAATTGAGTCAGTTTATAATACATTTCAACTATTGAATTCTGACATATTTTTCAAACTCTTCCTCCCAGCATTTGCCCTAAGGAAAAAAAAAAAAAAGCAGCAAATATATGAGCTGGAAACCCATAAAGTATCTATCAAATTCCAGCAGGCTTTCCTTATTTTGTTTCATGAGATTAAAGTTATCTTTTTAAGATGACTGTTAACTTGGCAGTTTTAAATTCTTTTTCTCTACCTCAAAAAAATTTGGAAGATAAAAGCCTTGATATAAAATTTCTTAGGTGTGGGAATATAATATTAGAAAATCACCTTTTTTGTCTTAGTTATGCATATTCCCATTTTTATTCCTATTTTAAAAAGCATGTCTTATGTTTATCTATGCATACCACATACCCCATGTGTGCACAAACAAAACTGTTTAAGAGTCATATGCTGAACAGAACAAAAAGGAAACACAACCAGAGAGGTGTAATAAAAACAACAGAACAGTACTACATGGAGATGCAGGTGYTTAAATGCACTATTAAATAGAAAGCTCAAAAATCTCAGTTATAGTCAGTAACAAGCTTTGGTTTCTTAACACTCAAAGAAAGAAGAAAGCCACAGACAGAAAGGRGGAATGTCATTTTAATGGCCTGAAYTATCAAATAAAACCAACATTCACTGTGCACTTGTTAATGCTCGTATTGCACATGTAGAGGTGAGAGAATGGATCCTGTTGTATACTACAGTAAAACTAAAGCAAGACATCTCAGCTTTAAAACTGTATCATTTTTCTACAAGTTTTTCTTAAAAATGCAAAAATGCATAATAATCAGTCTTTACATAATTTAGGCAGCACAACAAATTCTACAACAAAATATTTAAAATAGTGATAAACTAAATTCTTATTTTCATTGTGTACTTATACAAAAACAAGTATTAAAATAAATCTGATATATTTCAAGAAAAAGAGCTTCATAAAATCACTGTACCATTCTTATACACTAACCCTGATTATAATACTACAGTCTGGCTCCTTTCTTTCCACATAAACTTCAATAAGCAAATCTCCAGCCTGGGAAACCTAAAAAGAAAGAATTAAAAAAAATTTAATTGTTAAAAATTAACATTTTAAATAAGGAAAGTRCAATTATTTAAGTAGTGTAAGGAAAAAAATACCTATTCACTGATTCAGGAGAAAAATCTAAACCCTGAATAAATTCAACAGAATCATATCAAACAAATTTATCATTTATTTACAGATACTCGTTCAAGAGCAGAAAAACTGAGGGGGACATGGCAAAATGGGAAATTTTAAATTTACATTTAAGACTACAAAGTCTTAGACATGAGTGTATCTCAGAATCTTAAACTGCAAGAAGCCTAACTCTTTTTTTATTTGAGGGTTAGTCAGGCTCACTTCAGAATCAAAACAGATGAATAAAATTTAAAATAATGAAAAAGGACTGTAACCCYAAAATTACTTAGTTAAAAGTGAGATGAAAAATTACAAATAACAGACTATTTCAGCCACACAACCATATGCACATATCAAGAAAATAAAAATTCGTTACTACAAATACTGTATTTATCATTCTTAATCAAAATGAAAACTTGTCATTACTTAATCAAAGAAGGAATTAAATGCTCTCAATATCAACCTCCATTAAATATAGCTCTTCAAATTTGCTGGGGAGAAGGCTAGACTTTACACACAATGCTAATGTGGAATAATCAGATAAAGCAAATTTATGACATACAATAGTTTCATATACTCAATACTAACAAATGTTATTTAAGAATGTCAAACAATAAAAAACTCAGAAAGAAATTAGAAAGGCAATAAATCCAACATTTTATGATCATGAGGAAACGTATGATTTATGGGAAGGGATGTAATATTTTCTATTTTAACTAGGTTTGCTCATCTATGGCAATAAAATTATCTTAGTGGATGAGAAATTACTTTATTTTTCCAAAGTTAAAAATGTCTCACATTTTGCCTGCTCTAATTCCCTTTTAGTATAGTTATAAGCATCTYCAAAACATTGCAATTCATCTCAGTCCAGTACCAAAAGATATTTCCTAAAAAATAAGTGATGATCAGAGCAGAAGATGAAAAATCAAGRCAGAAAGAGGGACCTATCAGAAATTGCACCATTCTATTAATAGGCAAATATAAATAATTCATAATCAAATTAATACTAAGGTAACAATTTATGTCTTCATTTYTGAGAATGGTAGTGTTGATAGTGATGCTATTTACTTGTATATCACTACAAAGAGAGGAAAAGGTTGAGAAAAGTGTATAAAAAYRTATATATATAAATATATATATAAGCAGTTGAGCTTTGGGATACATTTTGACCAATTTCCAGAAGCTAAGATTACATTTCTATAGAAAAATAATTGGCAGTGTGRAATTTTAAAGAACATTAACATTTTGAAAAACAGCAACTTTTAAGTTAGTTTAGCCTTTGAGAATAGAAAACTAATGGAAACGTTTCTGAGGAAAAACATTACAAAGCTACTTTGAAGAAAGCTGCTTAATTATAGTGGCACAGACTCAAAAAAGCTCATTTAGTTATGAAATTTGCTTTTCAGATGATATTACAGAAAAAGGTTGGAAATAAGAATGAAGCTGACACATGATTTCCACTGGGCTCMAACAAACAACCGTATGGAGAGGAAATGTGATGTAAATTACTGCAACAGCTGGCATAAGTATATGGTGGACAGAAAATGAAAAGCGACTAATGAAGTGCCACCTGGAACAGAACTTCAGTGACATTTCAGACATGTGAACTTTGAGTAATTCAGCAGAAACTCAGTTCAGTTGTTCTCTGAACATTCTGCATCACCAGAGATAATAGTACTGTGGCAACCTATATATTCCAAAGTATTAAGTAGCTACATCACTGATTTTCCCACATATAAGCACACATTTTGATTCAATGATGTTAGACTGTCAATTGTTAAATGTAAAGAATTCTTACAATTGTTAATTGYAGCTGCTTGAGGCCTAAGTTGCCARTTATCCATGATGCTTACACGATTACAGTGCTGCTGATACATCACTCGATTGCACCACATCATTAATTYTAACCAGAACTGGAAGCCTGTGAATAACTGTGGAGAACTGATGAGGGTGGTTAAGAAAGAACATGAGYTGAGCCACTGATCTTGCACCTGGTTCAAGCATGACTTAGCAACCGTGCAGAGCCTGGGGTGATGCTGTCTCAGTGATGAACAGCAGAGCACCCACACCTAAGTACAGAGATGTAAAGGCCTCACTCCCTTTTATTCATGTCTAACTGGAAACTTACCTGTGTGTCTTTCCACCTTGTAATACAACTATTCTCTATGTCCATTTGTTTGACTTGGTCTTCATTTATCTGTATAAAGAAATAATTTTGGAGTGATTAATAATAATTATTGTAACAGTTGCCAATATCATCAGTCGTGTTCTTATGCAAGCAAGTATGCAAAATATTCTATCAGTCAGWAACAGCTCTTCATCAATGGGATTCAATATTATAAACTTCATGGAATATATACTGAGGAATATATATTCCATATAGTTTATGGCATTGAGAGGAATTAATGAAAAACTGCAAAACAATGTTATAGTGGCACAGTCAACTCCAAATCAAAATGGCTAATATGAATTGCTGCTATTAATAGCTTTTGCTATCCAATATTTCTGAAGGGTCTAAGGAACAAAACAAATTGTAATCACAGCTCAGAGACTAAGAACACAAAATCCTTCCATGCTTCAGTTCTGATCAGGCTCGTGAATTTTAGTTATAAGCATTACTTTTATTAGTCATAATCATAAAATTTTCTWAAAATTAGTAAGCTTTTGATGGCAAGAAGAATGAGCAACATCTTGGAAAACAGCAACTCACAGTATGSCATAAATAGCCTTTCCTACACAGGTAAAACTAACTGGGAAATAAAATTTTAAGCAGACCAAGAAAAACATCCACTGAATTAAGAGTTCAAAAATCCTGTAAATCCTCAGATCGTTGAACTAGTAGGAAGACCATTTTAAAGCAGATTCTTATATTTTTGAATCTCTAACATCTGAGCAGTTAGGATACATATAAAGATACCCACATGAAAAAGTTGCACATAATTTTTAATTAGATCTTCAATTACATTGACTTCTTCACTAGTTTGGCCTTTAGTTTGAAAYAAGCATGAGGAAAACACCATGGCTAAATTGTGAGGGTTCATTTGGTTAATTTCAGAACACTTCTGCACCCTGTTGAAGGAAAAATAAACATATTTAGACAGATTCATTGTTACTTTGATTGTCTGAGGCTCCTTTACAGAATATGGAGAGCACTTTAGAAAAGGTAACTACATTAAATACAACTGAAACATGTACTGTTATTTATTTAAAATTTCTTTATATTCTTTAGTTCTCACTATAGAAATGAAAACTTTCTAACTTCATTTCAAGTGATAACTATTTAGAATAGAGAACAATAAAACCAGAACAGAATATTTGAGTTAGAAGGGATCTATCAATCATCCAGTCYAACTGCTGGATAGCTTAAGGGCTGACCAAAAGCTAAAGCACRCTGCTAAGGGCACTRCCCAACAGCACTGACAGGCTTGGGTCATCCACCATCCCTCTAAAAAGCCTGTTACAATGTTTGACCACYCTTTTAGTAAGGAAATGCTTCCTAATGAYAAGTTGGTACTTCTCTGGATGCWGTTTTGAACCGTTTCCATGCACCCTACCACTGAATACCAGGGGAAGAGATCAGTGACACCCTCTCCCCTTCCCCTCCTCAGAAAGCTGTACAGAGCAATGAGGTCAATGCTCAGCCACCTCTTTGAAGAACTAGAAAAGCCCAGAGGCCTCAGCCACTCCCCACAGGAGATTCCTTCMAGTCCTTTCTCCAGCATTGTTACCTTCCTCTGGATGCATTCAAACACCTTAACATCCCTCAACTGCAGATTCCAGAACTGCACACAGTGCTCCAGGTGAGGCCAAACCAATGCTAAATACAGTTTCACTATATTATGTGATGTAAGTGTATTCTAAAAGCTTGAGATCAAAGATCAAACAAAATGTGGAAAGAAATTAGGTGCCTCTTAGTTCCTATCCCTAGGATTAAGTTTTCATATCAGTTCTGTTGTTCACATAACATACCCTTTCTAAGTGTTTTAGAGGCAARCACTTTAAACTACCAAGAATTTTGGCTGTTAAATGCATGAATTAATACTATTTTCAGAACAGATGCAACATCATATTAATGTATCTAACTGGATATGCTTAGAAAGTTCTGAAACACAATACACAGTACAATCTTTATCCAAATAATGAGCACCAATCACATAAATATTTTTAAATTACATCTGCTATGTACCTGGCCACGTGACGATTTCTGAACACAACATCCTGTAAAGAGAAGTTTCTACATATTCTATACTCACTGCAATTGACCAAAAATATAATTTGACTTGTCCAATAGATTATATATTATASACCAGTACTATTTAATCATGACACCTCAGAATCATCTTGTCACATATTTTTTACATATTTTCTGCCCCTTATTTGATCTAAGAATAAGTTATGACCTTTGGTGCTTCAACAAGTTTGTATTTTGGATATTCTCWAGCACTACCTCAGTTGTAAAATGAAGCACTGATGAAAAACAGAAAGGGTAGGTAATTCTCAAAGTTATTATGTGCAAAACAGATTGTGGAGAAGGACATTTTCACTGAAAAAAATATTTTAATTTCAAGAGTCATTTGCAACAATCCTCTGGAAGACTAGCAGACTGGAGTAAAATGAAATTGCATAAAGAAGCTACATCAAAAATTACCCTACTTGGACACATACACTAGCAGCCCTCTCTCACTGTAAGGCTGCTCCAACYCATTGATTTTTATAGATACCTACTGCTAAAAATACAACCAGAGAAAAAACACATTATCAATTAAAGGAATTCAAATRTAATTAATTGCTGCAACTAGATAAGCTTTTGTGATTACTAGGTAATGAAACAAGCCACATTTCATATATTGTGGAGTTATATTGAGAACACATGATAAGAATTTCTCTGCTCCAATGCATTATTTGCAATGACCTGTAAAGATGTTCAATTAAAGCAGCCAAAGTTGCTCTGTTGACTGGTGGAAGACTCCGAATAAAAGCTCTGTACTTCTTTACACGTTCCTTTTCGTTCTGCATATCTGCCAGAAAATAATAATTGAGCATTAATARCAATGCACACTAAAAACTAACTGCAGTTCTCATTAATTATATCAGCATCATCTAATCTTTTAAAATTACTATTTACCAAATCAACCTCTTTTCCATAAAAGCAATGCTGACAATATACTATCAAAAGAGTGCACCAGTTYAGGGAAACACCAATAAAGAAGGACAGTTCTATGTTCAAGCACTATTTGCCACTGTTTAAGACTAAAGCCCAGAAGAGCAATTGCATTTTCTCTCAAAGCATATTTAATCTGTAGTTTGTGCATGTACATGTGTGAGTGCAACTGCATATGGACAAGCATAATGTACTTCTAAGAGTTCCCAGCAATAAGAATGGAAAAGACCTTGTCATATTTTAAGTACTTACTGGAAAAGTGTCTGAAGGCACAAAGTAGTTTAAGAATCTAAGTATATATACGACTGATTGGAGGAGAGCAAGGGGAAAGGGCTGATAAATAAGTTGTACCAAGTCACATACAGCTGAACAATGGCAAGGCTGATGTCAGGAATCCCAGTTTTGGGAATGACGGTATCTGAAACACAACCACAGCTCTCAAGTMTGCCTCCCTGTGCTGCTTATGACCCCTCATGCTCAGGGCATAAGCAAAGTTAAGGTATTTAGTTATTTGGCTTGTCCCTCTCAGTCTCTTGCCTCTCCCAAGTTTCTGAAAAGAAAGCACAGAACTCTTCTGGCTGATTGATGGTGCTCTCCTCTAACTACTGACTGTGTTTTGGTTTCTTTGGTAATTGGAAGAAAAAATAACTAACAAAACAACAGTTTCAAGATTTCTAATCTATTTTCTTAAATGTTTYAGTCTTCCTAGAAGCACCTTCTATATCATTCAATAGGACAGGATTCTCTGTTTTAAAGCYGAAGTAGAATTTTAGCCACATGTRCATATCAGGAAGAGKAATCACTGTAACACTGTTAAAAAGCGCTGACTTAAATCTAAACTGCCTCAGAACTTTTTGTGGTTTCTGATGAGACTAGTCATGTGGTAAGTGAATAAAGTCTTAATATGTCWTCCTCTAGTTTTTGAAATTGAGTTTAAAGGTCAAAAATGTGTAATAATGATAATATTTTAATTTCTTGAAAGTCTAGTGGCTCATATTAAAGCAACATCCATATATTTGAACTTAAATAAAATCAGAGAGGAATATGTTTTTAATATCTTTTTTAAAGACAAAATGTGCCACACTGTAAATATGCCTATGGGACTCCTATGCATTAAGACAGAAATTAATGTTCCATCAGCATTTCCCTCGCATCTCTTACTGCTGTGCCTGCAATTTTATAGCACAGTTTGGCAGGCAAACCACTTGTTTCTTGCAGCTTGCAAATATTGCAATATAGAAACTAAAATTTTAAAAGAACATTATAAWAATCATCTCTGATTAACAAGTGTCTATTGCAGCCATGTCCCAAATATTTTTCCTCACTACAYTGTTTTGCCAGTTATGAAATAACATCAATTGACACAGGGTAAGTAAATTAACAACCCCCTCAAATTTGATACTGAAAATGTACATGTCACGTTTATTGTACTGAATGTCATTGAATACATTACCTAATGCAGAGATCCAGAATGGATAAAGTTCCTTAGTGAGAAGTGCATCATCTATTTGAGAAAGAAAAYGTTTCAGTACATCAGTCACATCTTCAAGCTGATGTTTTCCTGCTCTTAGTTTAACACTTCTTGCATCTTTTTTGAAGCTTTCCAGCAGTTCAGCCACAYTGGAAGAATCACCATTCTTATGATAGATTTGCTTGCTCCCTAAACCTAAGGCACAAAAATACAGGAGAGAAAAATAAATGAATGTAAAATTTAGAATCCTTTTTAAAATTCCAGACATCATTATATGAAAATTGTATGTGGCTGCCAAACATGTTGCATTTCCTAACAAAATCTTTCTGATCTTTTACACATACTCACTTTGTTAGTAAAAACACTGCCAAGTCTTTTTATACCAAACTAAACCTCTTTGCAAAAACACTCATAATAGTAAGCAAGCCTGGGATCACTATTTCAAGAGTATTTTGCAGGCATCTCAAATCCCCAAATCTMTTCAGGCCTTCCTAAAACAGTATTTTTAAAAGGCACAGTAAAGAGAAGAAGCTTCAATGATAGTTATTATATTACACATAAAACACAGCTGCTTTCATGAGAAAACTCCTTTTATTTATTATCATCTATGGATGAACTCAGCTTAAGACTCAAAGTATTATTGYATATATCCAACCTGAAATATTTATTCTTAAAAGCCTCAAGATTAATAGAAAATACCCCTTTTTTCCGATTTGTCTCATGTTCTGGAAGATATTGGTCAGCTACTATTCTTAAATGTAAAAACCAAAACCACTGAAGTCAACTGAAAAAGAAAATGTGTAGTTTAAAACAAAGTCATGACTACCTTCCATCACTGCATATGTTACTGTAGTCAAAACTTTTGTTTTGTAAAACTYGAGTAAGTTTGGCATAGATGTGCAGTGCTATTTATCTTTGTAGAAGTCATTTCTGCATTCACATACCTAGATAGAGGACAGTACTTCATGCAAAACCCTGCTTTTCTTATATACCTGTCAAATTAAATGCTCTCTCAAAACCTGYGAAATCATGTCTAATGTTTTCACAGTTCACCTTTCCTGGAATGCCCACAAGCACTTCCATTTGRTAGGGCCTCTGTGGTGTTACTGTTGGGAACAGCCCTGGACTGCAACAGCATCTGTCTTCTGTAGACTACAGCTAGAGACAGAATCTCTACAATGATGGTACAAAASATGTCTGCATGCAGGTAATGCAAACAAATAATTCCTCCAGCTTTCAGTGAGCATTTTAACAGCTACTAATGTTGATCCTGAAAAGCATATTTTTGATAAAGACTTAATTAATTTAAAAGACATTAGGAAACTGAATTTTAATTGAGACTACGCAAATGTCCTAAGTGGCAGAAAAATTACCCTGCTTTAGCAATTCAGTGAATGGTCTAAACTGTACTTGGAATTATTTCTATTGCTAATGATTAAAAATAATTTAGTGAAAGCTTCTTTTCTTACTTTTAGGAACTAGGTGTAACCTTAATACAACTATTTACAATAATGCAGTGTTACCGTATCCAAAGGTTATTTAGTTAAACTTCAGTGACTCAAACAGAAATTAAGTGCTCTCATACTGACAGAGGTTAGAGACACATTTRCACCAAGGACAGATTTGTACAGGGTTGATATGCTTGTGGCAATCTCACAAAAACACTCATGAATTTTCAGTAGTAAGAGGACATAAACATCATCTGCATATAACCTAACGCCATGGAAAACTATGCTGGCAAAATTTATTTAAATAAATGGTAACCAACTATGCATCCTTAGGTTTTTTCACTGAAAAAACAGCAGCCTAAGACTGAGCTCAACTCCACAGCTAATACCAGCTTCCAAGATGTGTTCAGACCACAGCTTTTACAGGTTTGCAGAGTTTATTTTTTGAGCTGCCTGCACTGGGGCAGTGGACCCCAAGACTGAGTTTCACAAGACAAACAGTGCAATAGTTAAAATAGAAAAGTATCTATTAAGGGCATTTACAAGTTGTATTTCCCCAAACTGGCCATTCTCATATGTGTGGTAGTGTATTGCACCATCTCATTATTATCATGGCAAGGCTAATGAAGGGCATGGTTTTACTTTAAGTAATATATAAACTTATTCAATAGGATCTGGTACTGATGGCAYTTAGGTATTATACAAACCATCTTAGCTTGAATAAAATCCACTCTACTTACCATACTGTGTAACAAACGCTATGCAGCTGTTCACTATAATAGGAACATCATTTTTGCTGAGCTGCTGATCTTGTAATGCATTACCATCTGTACCTGCTGCTTTTTCAATTGCAGTATACCAGACCATGAAATCCAGCTTTGTATGGCCATGGATGTATAGTGTTCTGAAAAGTATAAAAATATTTTGAGTTGGGAAAGAAATAAAAAAAACGATGTTATTGTACCATGGCAACAAAGCAGATGCTCAGAAAAGAAAAAAAAAAATGCTTGGAGTAAGACATCAAGGTACCTTTCACCACATAAAGCTGTGATGGTGGTCTATTGTTACAGAATCGTTTTTTTTTTCCAAATTCATTTGTGCTACCAGTGCCATAAAAAATGACAGAAGATCCACAAACACTGTCACAAGCCTTTTAAAGAACTTGCCAACAATTTTAATTACTCTTCTTCAGTCTTGCACCTACATAATACATTCATATGTCCAAGCCAGAGCTAACCAGGAAACAAATTTAGAGACAACTTCCAATACYGTAAAAAGATTTCCTTTTTGTATTCACACCCCTAAACACCCCACACACCCACCAATCTCTTCTATAGAGTAGCTGAGACATACTGAACTTCCCTCCTACACAAGTATCAAAATGATCCCCCACTATCACAAAGTTAAGGAAAAYAGAAGAAAAAGCTACAAGTGAGGGAGAAGTTAATGCAACACTTTGACTTTATCTCAAAGCACAGCCTTGTTCTGACTCTTTTATCTAAGCAGGCTACAGTAATCTCCTGTGTGCCACCCTGACATACTAGCTTCTCAGAGAAAATACCAAAATTAAAAGTTTAAGGGGGTATGTCCAACCATATCCATGGGTGTAATAAACAACTGTTTAAAGTGTAAAAATAGTAAACAAACTTTTCTACATGCGTTCTTATTTCCCACTAAGGACATGTAAGGGACCAATTTTCTCTAATGACAATTTATTTGCTAGTAAGGAAAGGTCTAAATGCTCTACTGAGCTTCTATAAAAACAGTTTCATCAAAAGAGAAAATACATTCATTTTGATTATTTCAATTTTGGAGGTGGGGAGCATTTTATATGATAAGGGAATACTTCATTTCATTTCTTTTTGCTAATATCTTTCAATTTTGCTTTCATAAATGTTTCCGTTCTAGCATTCCTTATCTTGCTAGGAAGTGGGGATGCAGTCAATGTATTGCATGCACACAGTCAGGATCTGAACTCTTCTCAAGATCCACCATAAAGATTGAGCCATTCAACAGCTGAGTAGATGACACTAAAATACTTCATCCCATTGAACCATGTTTTTAGGAAGACTTTACTTCATGACTTTAAAACTCATGTTAACTACCATATACACCATACAGTAGAAACATAATCTCTCTCTTCCACTAAGAAAAGAAACATTTTGCATAAATCTCCTCTATTTTTGCAGCAAAATGAGTGAGCCTAATTCAATRCTGTCAGATGTTTCCTTAAGACTTGTCAAAACACGTAGTTCTCAACCAATGCCTTCCAAAGGTATTGCCCCATTTTCTGGTATTGCTGTTGCCATACATATGTAAGGAAAGTAAAAAGTTCGAAGTGAGTAGAAAAAAGCTTGACAGTGCATGATACTCTACTCATTTCCTACTATTATTCACAGATCAAAGAGGTTAGGACAATGATTTATAAAAGATTTATGGTCCTTTCCAACACAAGAAATGTACATATATATGCATATTACTGTGTGTTTATTTCCCCTGCAGAACAGCAGGATTCACATTACAATATTATGCAAAAGGATAAATGGAAGTCTCAACAGATTATTTTTTACCCAAAGAATTACGATATATACAGGAAGCAGCATAGTGTAAAGTAAAAATGTTATTAYTTTTAAACAAGAAAAGGGCAACTGTGCTGCATATCAATGAATTGATACCAGAGAGGAGAGAAAAAATATCATACTGAACTTCAAAGGTCATATAAACTTATCAGCATTTTTCATAGAGATAGGAAAGTCTAAATCATGTGCCTGTCAATCAATTGTTGTGATATATGAAATACCTAAACTGTGTGAAAAAGATCACCTTGTATTTTATGGATCTTTCCATCTTCCCCTCAATGCATTACATTAGAAAAAAGATACCAGAAGTGCAAAGTGATGATGTTCTCATTGTTTCCTAAAATTTGGGAAGCTGTTGAGCTTAATTCAGTTACAGAGGAAGAGGCTGCTTTATAATTAGCACAGAAAATGTGGTATTTGTTTAAGTTGTAGTCCCAAAGGACCAACAAAGTCATGAAAGAGAAGTAGCTGGTAAGAAATAAAAATGTGAAAATATTGCTGCTATCATGGAACCTAAACTGTTCATAGAAGGTAACTAATTATTTTTGAAAAAAAATTAACTTGCCCAGTCAAAAATCTCCAGAGTGGAAGCATCAAAAAGTAAGATTTTTTTTTTTTTGAGGTGTTGTAGTGAAATGCATTTTCCACTACAATCCCACAAAAGCAAAGAAGGGAGAAAAGGAAATTAAAACAGTTCCAGACACATTTCAGAACTCAGTCAATTTCCCATGGAAATGGTTTAAAAAGCTCATCTCAAACCACAATATTTTTTGGCTGAGAGAGAACACATCTGGAATAAATTCAAATCAGAAAAATATAAAGCATTTTAAAAATACGATGTTTAAAGCAGTCCTCAGTTTAGTCCTTTTGGACAAACATAGCAACTTTTTTTTCCTTTTTTTCTTTTTTTTTTTTTCCCCTTAATTGGAAATGAATTTTTGATCTCCTTGAACCTGGAAGTAAAGAAAAGGAAAGGGGAAATAATTTCCAGGAGAAGAGCAGAACTTTCCTCAAGCACATTATAAGTATTTTGCAGAACTTTATGAAGCAATGGAGATAACTTCACAGATTCAACCTCTATGTGCATCTCTTTCACCCAGTTGTCAGACAATTAATAAGAAATACATGCATTTCTCACTGAACTGTCATATCAAAATATAAAGTTATATTAAATCTGAGGTTTAAGACTAAGTTTAAACACAGAGTGAAATATATTGATGTCCTATGCAGCTGAGGAATTTAAAGAGCTTATAGAAGTAATCACGTTTGAAAGTATTTGTACTGTAATGTTTATAAAGATCTACCATGGAGATTGCCAACTATTTTTCACACACTCAAGCAAAATCCATTCCTTCAATACAACTGCACTGCCTTCTATAGTATGTTTATGCATGTGCTATTTGTTCAATTCTAAAAATTGATTAAGATCTTACATTTCATAACAAATAGTAAGCAATAGTGACAATATGGTGAAAAATGGCAGAATTTTTGCTATGTTGTGTGAAGCACATACAGTCCATAGCCAAGAAATTAATAATTTAAGTACTCAAACAAACAAGGCAGCCTGCCAACGTAGATTTCTGCCTTAGTGAATTGAGAGAATTGAACTGGCACAAGTGACTGCAGCAGATCAATGAGACTCAACATTAAGGGAGCTACTGTTACYTACACAGCTTTATTGTTGACTATCAGCACATCCTTCTGCCCCAGCAGTCACACATGACCATACTTCATCCACCAGAGTGCAAAGGCCTCTCTCTAACCCATCCTGCAAAACCCCCCAGCTTTAGCTATGTCTGTAAGCTTTTTTGCACTGCTGTGCAATGGGAAAGCAGTGGTACTAGGTGATTTTGGGYAAGGTGGGCAGGGAGAGGGAGAAACAGACATCAGCACAACTCAGTGCCCTCTGGCAATTCCCACATGTTCTAATAACTTACCTGTCTGAAAACAGAGGGACTGAGAATGTAAATATCRATATGAAATTATTTAGGAAAATCAAATTGCAACTGAAGCATGGACGTTCCATTAAAAATCACTGTTAAATGTAACCAAGCAATATTTCTTCAAGGGACCTTTCAAAAGGTCTTACATCCAGCATATCATACTGGAAGCACAAGTCCTTTTTATCTGATACTTAAATTGATATTAACTCCGGATTTTAGAATTTTTGTGACCCTAATAGAATTCTATGAGAAAACTTACTGCTATCATCAAAGGGTTAAGAAGAAAGCATTGAATGAACTATCAGCCTAAAGAAATTGTGCCAATATGTAGGGAAGGTTTATTATCCATAATAAGAAAGAGCTAACTACATCAGAAGCATAACAGGGAAAAAAAAGCACCATCTGGATTACATTATGGTCTGAAAACATYCACTGATGCCTAAGAGAGAGCTTAAATTATTTCAGAAAAATATAAGAAATGTTTAAAACTGAATTATCTGCACAACTGTTTCTTTAAAGTGTAGCATTRGAGAGTTTGCATTAAATTCCACCTATAAAAGATATATTTAAAAACTACTCTATACAGATGCTTTCAAACAACTTTCTTCTTTTTATCAAGCAGAWCCCTCTGTTGGCCTCTATTGAACTACACAGGAGTAGCTGTTTCACCAATATGCTACTTCTGTTTGGATAGCAACAGGAGGTCAAGTATCACCAGGCACTTCAAGCATTTTAAAAATACAGAGATCAAGGGAAAAAACCCAAATTGAATATGGATCAAATCAGAGGACACCGCTGTGTGACGAAGGGAAGCCTCAAACACAGAAAACCTTGAAATGGTTTGCCACTTCTAGCAAGAAGTCAAGGAGCATTTCAACTACAAAACTGGAATATTTCAACAAGGAAAGTGGAAAGCAARAAGAGGCAAATGGCCACCTGATTGGGGTGTAAAACTATACATCACAGTGTTGTGAGAAGTCAAGATTTCCAGCCGAGTTAGATACAGTTCTAGCAGTCTAGACARTATGTTCCAATAGAGACCAGAATGCAACAAAATTCCAGTAGGTGTTAAAACAAGAGTGTTCTTTAATTCACTTTAGCAAAGACACACAAACACAAGCCATTAACATGTCTGAGATAGAAAAAAAATAATGTTGAATTAAAAGTCATCTAGAGTTATCAAGAAAATTTATGAGCTTCAAAAGAGACAACAATCTTCAAAAGAGAAGCWGTCTTGTGTGGTTCAGCCTATGATGATATGCTATTACTTGGTATGACTGCCACCTCTTATTTCTGAGCTGATAGACATCATCAGCTGAACATGCAGAGAATAAATTAACAGCAGGGTGCCAAGGAGAAAGCTGGGTAAAGGAAGAGGGGGCAAAAAAAGAAGAGGTAGGAGTGGATTCTATTAATATCAAAGACATATCAGGAAAATCTCACATGCCTTTTCCGGTAGTATTGTCTCTGAATTCTTGTATTTTATACAAGCTAGAAAGTCTTATGTACATTACAGCCCTAAATAAATTGTAAATTCTTCTTCTGAGTAGATATGTATCACATTAATGTCAAATTTTTGTATCCCAAATTTATTATGTTTTTAGGAATCAAGAATTYATAGATTTATTACATTCTAATAATTTCAGCAGGAAGACTTAAAGTTTTTATAGTTTCTGAAAATGTTTACTTGCATATGCAATCATTCTTAAGTGAGAAGTCAATTGTAACAACTAAGCAATTCTTTTATTTTACCTACAGTAATTAAAAGGTGTGAAAGAGAAAGATATGATACATGTAAATGTGTGACTTTCCCTAATTAATCAGCCCAAAGATTGAGACTTGTAAAAGAGGAATAAGTATTTGTAAGAAACAGAAAGTCAGTAGAAAAATGCCTCAAGGAATTTTCATAATATTTCCTAATAAAATTTAAGCAGACACTGATCCCTTTTTTCTTTGACAGGAAGCTGGGGTTTTTTTGTTTGGTTTATGGTGTTCGGGTTCTTTTTTCTCCTAAACTTCTCCTTATTCTAGAAAAATCTTACTTGTTTTATTTCATTCTCTCAATATTACTTTTTATTTATTTTATAATTTATCCTGCATTTAAGTGACTAACGAATTAACAAGAAAGCCATCAGCTACATACACAGAGTCTCTTCCAAGTGATAAACCTGTGCCAAAGTTGACATTAGACAAACACAGATATAAAATAACACACAGAATGGGAAAAGCTATAAACTTTGACATTTCATTTAGTTGATGCTGATGACATCTCAAGGATATTAATTTATCTAGAGCTTGGAGGAGCACAAAGAGGATTAGTGGCTTTATTTCCAATTAAAGTAATTGAGTCTAAAGACAAAGGTGATTTTATATTTAATCATTTTCCCCACACACATTAAATTGCTTATCACTTTAAGATGCAATCTCATACAACTGCACTGCACACCTGGATAGTTTTGAAGTAGTATCATAAACAACAATGACCATGCCAAAGCCTGCACACTCATATGGCTTCCAGTGTTTAAAATAATGTGAAACTATGCATTTAAATTCTTTATGGCATATAGTGAAGAAAAATTAAATATATTCAGGTCCACTTTAAATCAACCAGTGTTTCTGCTGAAATTATTTTCAAATAGTTCAGAATTTCCCCTAAACTACTAAAGTGGTTCAGGGAAAACCTACCCTCACTTGACAGAAATATTATAATGAAATAAATAATAAACCTTGACTTTGAGCTAAAAGTTTTGCTCAGCTTTAATACCTATGAAATTATGTGCATGGTTTATATCCATCTTTTGGACTGCATCTTGARTAGGATACCTCAAGTTCCCTGTTTGGTGTATGTAGCTTACTTAAGGCTGCATCTTTCAATATGTTTTTTTTAAAAAACAAAACACACACAAACCAAAACAAATCAAACCAACAAACAAAAAAACCCAAAACAAAACCTCCCAAAAAGACAAGAAAAAGTGTTTCCTTCTAACCTGCATAGCTTTACTCCGTTCTGAAATTTATAAAATATCTTAGAAAGAGTTAAAATTCAGAACACACAAGTTACAATGCATTTCTGACAAGCTATTCCAACCCTGAATGGATGTCAAAGGTATCTATGGGGTTTTTTTGTTTGCCAAATAGAAAAACACTCTTCATTTATTAACTTATTATTGGCTGTTCCAAAGACTGTATAAACATTGCACCACTTAAGACACACTCTCAATAACCTCTCATTGAAATAAAAAAAGCCTCAACCTATTAAAAACTAAGAATTCTCTTCCATGATTTTTACTTTCATCTTTGAATTCATACCCATATTTGAGGCAGAAGTACCACCTCACCTCTAGTTCTAACCTCCCCCTATCACTACAAATATGGCATAGTCATCTCCACTGAATATTACCTACTTGGAAGCAGACATKGATCACGTTTGTCTCATAAGTATGCTTTTTCCTAAATAGTATATTGTTAGCTGAGATCAGACATTACAGTAAGATTAGCCAGACTCATTCACATCCTGTCAAACCTGACCCAGCCATACTGAGACACAGAATTCTGAGACATAAAAATGATTAAAAAATCAAGCAGTTTGCAGTAAATGCTCCGAAGAAGTACTTTTTTTTACAGGGTAAAAGGTTTCAGTTCCTTCTGAAGAAATCATTATTGGCAGACTAATCTGGGGTTAAATTTCTCAATGGGAAAACTGTTTTTAATTAAGTAGTGTTTGTTAACATTTTGTGACACAGACATAACATGTATTTATGTACAAGGATATTCCCTCCTTTAAAAAATCTCCACATTTACTCTCTTGCTAGCAACCCTAAGTGAAAAAACTCCAGAACTTATCAATGATAATTCTAAGATATCAATATAAAAACAGATCAAAAAATTTTTTCAGATAGGAACCTTACCTTCCTTTTTCAACGAGCAGCAGGACGTCTATTCTCTCTCCATTTTGCATCACACTACTGGTTGCTGAAAACAAAACACATACACATTCATCTGACCTTCACAGATACATATTTATATACCAACACATACATACATGCAGCACATATAGACATGCTGTTTTCAAAATGATCTCCARTGGCAAAAGAGGCATGGAATACTTAAACTTCGCAAATAAAGAATGCTACTGATAATAGAAACAAAYCTCTACAAAATACCACATCACATTTACATTTAAAAGAAAAACTAACACAGAACATTATCAAGAAAGTTTAAACAAGTGCTTTTAAATGTGAGAACATGCTACAGCGTTTTATTATACTAAACTTGTAAATACAAGCTGTAGAAGACATAATGATTCAGAAGTAAGCTGGATTTTGGAATCCATTAACTTTTTGCACCTTTAATGGCTGCACATATTTACAATAAGATACTGCAAGTTATCTGTTAACATGAAGATCAGTGCCACTCTTCTTTATGTTGCCTCATGTTATCCCTGCTAAAAAAAGCACCTGTAAAACACCTACATTGTACGTGACACAGCAAATACATCTGGAMAGTTTAAAGTTGCACTGCTTAAAAAACTATACCATGCACTATAYTAAAACAAGTAAATTAAATGTAACCTGCTTACTAATTTGAAATTCTAAAAACTTCATTTCCCAAAGTCTATGTCATATATAATCCACACCTTATTTCAACTAATTCCCAGTAAAAGAGTAAAGTCCTAAATACCAGTGAAACACAATAAACACACTGCATGTTATATGATGTTTTTATMTCAYGCATACCCCTAGCCTCAYCTATATTTACTAAGTCGAATATCAAGAAGGCCCTTCCACAAATGATTCATTACTTTTCAAGTTTCATTTATACAAATCAGTATTAATAGTGGAGCAGATATATTCTGGAGAAAGCAGAAATCAAAGAGAAGAGTAYATGTAATATTTCCAAGAAATACAACKAATATTAAAAACCCCAAGCAAAACAAATTCCCAACTCAAAGTCAAAAGTGTTTCATTTTTATACATGAGATATAATATACACAGATTTTGCACGCTCTTATGATTCTGGCAGAGGCAATTACAGTTGCATCATCAAAACAAATATCAGAAACCATTCTCCTAATCTTTTAATTCTGAATGAGGATCAAAAATATTCACAAGTTAAAAGACACCTAGAGGCATAAAAATATTCCTGATTAAAAACCACCTTCAYGGTGTTATTCACACCAAATATAAGGTGGCAGTAAATAAACAGTAGAAAACCCAATGGCATTTAGGCAAGCTCCTGCAAAACAGTCCACAATCTGTCAGCATTTAYAGAGTATCATCAATAAAGAGCTAATATATCTTCTCTATGTTACTTTATTGTAAAGGTCAAATTAGATGTATTTTTCTATGTAACATATTGCCTTGTTCAAAAACAAGTAAGGCAGAGATGCTTAAAAGAAGATTCAGAGAATAATTACAAACAATGATATAAAATCGGTCATAGAAGACCATTTGTGCAAATATTCTTATCTCTCCACATCATGATATTGAGCAAATAATATTTTTAGAATCAGAAAAAAGTCTATTAGTCTGCAAAATAGTTCTCCAAGAGAATTATAATTTYCCAGTATGTTTGAGTATTTCAAAACTAGACCTGTCAATCTTCTCAAGAATGTGTTCTGCAGTGAGTATTTYTGCCTTGTCAAAAATATGAGACAATAATCCCAAAAGGTTATATATTATTCTACAATTCTGTACTCTTGTACAGAATGCTGCAACTGAAACAAAAATTGTCATCATTCATTTTAAAGCTGTTTAAAATTTCTCTGGCATGTGCCAAAATGTAGGAAAAAAAAACCCAAGACAGCAATTAACCAACTCCATATTTAGATAAGAGTTGGAAGAACATCTGACATACATGTGAAAGAATAGTTACYGAGCTTCCCAATATTTATTATTTTGAAATGTAACAGAAATGTTCCTAACAGTGAACTAATCCCACAGAGCATTTTCTGAATACTAGATGCTCTTACTTAGTTCTTGCAACCTCCTTAGATATATGGAATCTTCTTCAGCATCCTCCATTTCCAGACAAAAATAAAGGCTGGACTTCTCAATGGCAAACCAGCCTTTTCTCCACTGGTCCAGGCTGTGGCAATCTTTGTAGTACAGCTGCCCAATRAGGTCACAGTCCCGCTCCAGCAGGGATTCAGCCACTGGGGGAACAAAGTGCTACCAAAGAAAATGGGGTGAGTCAGATCAAGAAAAAAACCCTCTGCCCCGAAAAAACAAAATCAAAATATTGCAAATCTACAGGATTCTAGTTATGAGGGTCACAGTAAAAAAAAWATAGCTTTGAGATATAAAATCCACAGTTATAAACCCACAGATACACTAAATTTAAAATGTAAAATCAAGTTTAACATTTTTGCCATTCATGTTATACAATTCAAACATTTTTGCTTTTAAACTATCATTGGTTTAATTAGTAATGTGATTATTAACATTTGGAACAGTATAAAACATGGTATCACTTTACGAATTCCATTTCAGCAAATAAATTTAATAGAAATTGCAACCATAAAAAACTTAGCTGAAATATATTCATACAGTACATGTCTTTATACTACAGCACATTTAATATATTCTTAAGGTCGGCATTAAAATGCTGYTTCAATTCCTTTCACATTTTATTTTATTATCTTGTTTCAAACATTAAATCACAAAAGTTATTTCTTCCTGCTGCACAAGAAACCTTTACATGCAGGAGAGATCAGTATTCATCAATAGTGGCTTCCCAAAGATTTTAAGCTAACAATTGCACTTTATTATTTGTAAAGGCTCCTGGCCTAACTGAAAAATATAATTATCAGTATTACCTTAGCTATTGCTGAAGACCATTTTCTTTGTGAACATGCAGTTTCAGCTCCAAATAGAAAAACACGTTCTGACATTAAGTATATTTCAAATGTAAAGATGTCCCTGAAGGAAGCAAGAGAAGAAACTCAGCTGTATTTAGTCTTCAAAAGAGTAGGCTCACGAGAGTTTTATTTCACTATTTTTTCATTCTTTCATACRTACAGAATGGAATTCATCTGCATTTCTCCTCCAATATTACAAGTACAGCTCAACTAATAATAAAGCACTTTACTGTACAACAGGMTCTAAGTACTCTGCAGGTCAATAATACATGTTTAAAGGCCATGGTGTAATAGTTTTTTGAATAATTCCAAAATGCATKAAAATGTTTACATATAGTCATTAAAAATGCATACGGAATTTTTTCGCTTTTGCAAGCTCATGCTATTTGATCAAGTATATTTTTATGATGCATTTAAAATATTTTTTCTATTGTATTTGTCTTTTTTTGTATGTTTAATATAATATATCCCATTCCCACTAGTTGAACAGGTAGTTGTAAATACTGGTTCATAGGGACTTTTAGATGTCATTTGGTCTAATCTCCCACTGAAAGAGGGATTATCACAATGAGAAGCCCTGAAAACAGTCAGGGATGGAGAGCACTATTCTTGTCACCAACCTCTCCCTGCCCTCCACCTGCCCTCTAATTGAGGAGGCTTTTCCKGTCAGACAGCCTGAATCTGCTGGGGTGAAATGCAGGGTCACTGTGAATCACCTGCCAACACCAAGATGAGTAGGAATACTTTGAAGTTGCTGTAGCTCAAGAAGCACTTAAAAGTTTTCTTAAGGGASGTCCTTGGGTTTTTTTCCTTTTTAAAATTATACCACTATTAAAGCAGATGAACCCTGCTTATTCAATTTTAATGGACAAATAAGGACAGTAAAAGAAGAGAAAGCAAACCAGTTTAAATTGGTGTGRAATTTGGAAAGTAAATATCATGCTGAAGTTAGGGTCAGCCAGTCTTGAACTTACAAATTAAGGTTCACCAATTTATAGTATGATTTTGTCTGTGACCTCTCGTTAGATGCCAAATAGATGGAGTATGCTTTTTCCTTTCAATGCTGAAGACTGAGATTTGTCTAAATGTGGAGAGCTGAGCATAAGTCATTTGTATCATTTGCAATAACCACTTTGAAAAACCCTTAGTTCTGACTAAAAGAATAGGCATTTTTAAGGACCAGCTATTTCACTACACAAAATATCAAATCTAAATAAAATTTCTCATAAAACTCCTCAATCACAGGTAAAGCACAACAGGAGGTTAGTTATTTCCAAAGAGTGAAGTACTCAGCCAACATGTTTTTCAATTTCAAATTAGGTATTACCCTAAAATGGAAATTGGAAGCAAGCAATTTCCCATTTRGAAATGCAGCAAGCAATAGGTTAGATTTGAAGACAGAAGAAAAAAGTGATTTTTTTCTTTTTTTCTCGGTATCACAGAGGTACTGCAGAATAGTGAAGATCACTTCTCTATATTTGACAGCATATTGAGACATCACCATGTTTCAGGATTTCTCTCCCCTGTAGTACTTTAAGTCCTTTATCCCCATTATCTTTCTCAGAAGCTTACTGAATAGACTATGCTTTCTTTGCAGACAATTTTGTTTTGTAACTTAAAGCATTAAAGTATTATGCTACAGAAAGTTATTTTTAATTTAGGTGCATATACACATGTTAAAATATAAAGAAAGTGCTACAGACTCTTCTAGACAAGTACAAAGTATATTTTTAAAAATGTTGCACTAAAGAAGTTGAATATCACTGGAATCAGATTTAGGTCACTCTCCATGYGGTATTTTTCATGCACAAATGGGATGTGAGAGAGTTATAAAATTAAAAACAAGACCCCACAAAAGAAAGAGAATCTGGTTTCTTCCAAGTAAAAATRTTCATCAGTTACACTGTTGTCCTCAGCTACAGAACAAAGAATGGATTTCAAAGACCAATACCTCTGTGACCAATCCAGAAGCATTGTGGAGAGTTCTAGTCTGCTGCATTAGAAGGAAGAAGCAAAGCAAGAATTTTGGCTTAAGACAGAGGTCAATCCCAGAAAGAAAAATGARAATTAATTGTTCAATTTATCATCGTGTAACATTTCAAGCACTGAGAAATATGCATTACAGATTTAATAGGAAACAGGTGTATCTAATTTAAGCAGTCCTTTTAAATTACCCTAATATTTTCATTCTATCRCTATWAAAAAAATCCCTAAATATCAMATAGCATTAATTTCTTGACGTCAAATAAAACCAGCTTTTTTTCTAAATTGCCTATTCAAAATTCAAGAAAAAATGAACAGTTTGTTTACTGAAGTATGAATTCAGGAGCTTACCCTCTATTTAAAAAGAAGTCTGACTTGTGTACTACAAGACAGATAACTTCATTGATGTCAATCATACCATTAGGAGTGGTAGTTTTATCATTTTCATAGTAGCTCAGAAATCCACTTTCCAAAGTGCACCATCTTTTGTTGCAATCTGTGATTGAAGCAGTAAAAGAAAGGTCAGATTTTCTTTACTTTTTTTTTTTTTAAGTAAGTCAATACAAGATGGAGAAAAACGTCTGCAGAGCAACTTCAGTGAATTATTTAGGTATATTTAATTACAACTAAATGTTTACTCCCTCTTATGACCTAAAATATGAATACAACACATGACATAGCATAGTAATGTATATTTGTTACTGAAAATAGTCATTAATTCATTCTAGCTCATGTCTAGTTCTTCGAACAAAATCTGAGGTGTATCTGTTTCCACTACTGCAGAGTAGTAGACCCTTAATGAAAATACTCTTTTTATTTTCCACAGTCATAAAATTCCTATACAGCTGGCAATGTACTTCTGAGAACTTGGTAAAACAGATCCGGCAAAAAAAAATCCACAAAATTCAAACAATAAAACAGTTGCAATTTGCAAATACTAACTCTGTTATCTGATTTCATCCATGGCATGTATAAGTTTTATCAATATTTTGGTACTATTTATTAATATTTATTTGTATCATGATATTTTCTGTCTAGTACTATCTAGTTTCTGTCTACATACATATGTTAGGTTCTAAAATAAACATAAGATAAATGGCTCAATAATGTATAAGTTTATGGGAGCTGAGCACCAAACTTTAAGGTTTTGAATGTTCAGGGTTTTTTGTGCACCAGCTTTCCCTCTCCCATCTTCCAAAACCTATTCTACAAAACAGCTCACTACTTCAATATTCCTTAAATTATTAAACTCTCAAGGACAATTTTGGAATATCAAGGCTTTTTAAAAGGCTCCATAAAACCTTTTACACTAGAAACAAAAGCCAAAATCAAACTTGAGCCCTTAAACCTCTAAGCTTTACTTTTTGATCCACTGCATCAGAACACCACCAACACTTGAGCTCTCTTCCCGCTGACATCAACAGCTGTTAATTAACAACAACTCTCCTCAAATTTTACACACCCCTGCTGAAAACACTGATGCTGTTGTAATGAGAAGTACACAGAGTTGGCTCTCTCCTGCACTGAGACACACAATGAAAAACAAGGCTGTATTTCCAGGAGTTCCACCTGGCTGGCATTAAACCTTGGTTAATTCACAGCAGTGAATGATTTCTTCAGTGTCCTTTAACCGTTAGGGCCAAGTCTACAAAGGAGTTACAGTTTTCCRTGACAACAAGCAAGCACTTAAATTCTCAGCCCTTGGTGCTGAGGGCAAGGCTGTCAACTGCCTCAGAGATTCCTAGCACTAAAGAAGAACTTAATTCGAATGGTTCAATAGCTTCACAGGAGTCTGAGTTGGAGTCCTATCCACACCACAGCAAAAAAAAAAAAAAGCCCTAAATTTGTCTAAATGATGTGAGAGGAAAGTGCTCCCTCTCTGGCCTGCAGAAGCCTCAATTAGTTCACAGCAAATCAGAATTGCTTCAACAGGAGTTCTCTAGAACCAGATAGTTAGATCAGATTTTTGAGGTAACATGACCTTATTTGAATATCAATMATTTGATATTTGATATTTGAATATCAATAATTTGATATTCAAATATCCAGAGGAGAGAACTGAAATTTTCTCCCACATTTTAGTACTCTAACCCTCAAATCACTTCCTAAAAAGAGTAAGAAGGAGAAACAGTATTTCCACTTACAATAATTTGCAATATGAGTATTACTTCATGTTASAGAGATTTAGAAACAGTTCTGAATGTAGTGAAAGAGAAAAAGAAAGATTATATATTGTATGTTTTGAATAGTAAGAAGTATTTCTGTCATACTGCTCCTTATACATGGCAGAGATAGATTAGAGCCCTAAGGCAAGAGTAGTTTCTCATTCAAAGTTGCAGGGGTACTTCTGTTGGTTTTGAGAGGATGTCATTAAATCTCCCTTTCTTGTTCTATTTGTCTCCTTGAACTGCAAATGGTCAGGGAAACCTATCTTCCCATGTTTCTGTAAAGAGCCCATCCCAGAAATAACAGTCCTGACAAACCCATGGGTAATTCAACATGAATATAAAAACAAATCAACAAAAAAGCCCACCTCCAAAAAAGCAAACAACAGCATGTCTACCCATCTTCAAGACACAATCACAATTTCAGAGAACAAAACCTGAGCTGAGAGAAATCTGGTTCCTTTCCAGATGTATGTTCCATCAAGTTGTAAGTGCAGTGCTAAACAACGGACTACAAACTTTCAAAGCAGCTTCATTTCTGTCCRCTAAAGGCTTGAAATGGAAGACAGTCAAAATTTCTTGCCTGAGGGCTTTCCTCATAAATTTTAAGACATGCTATTAACAATGCTCAGCCACGGTGCATCTCCCCTAAAAAGGACTACAAGAGGCCATTCCGTGAGAAATTTCAGCCAAACATTCAATCTATCCAGGTATTTACAAATATACTGCACTTCTAATATGCCATTGTGTCAGAAGAGATTGCCTTGTATCTGCTCTCCACTTGGCTAAGCACTGAATCGTGGGGTTTTTTATAAATTTCTTTATGAATACGTACAGATACCCACAGCAACGAAGATCAGCCCTGAACTTGGAGCAAGTAGCAATGAGGTCTGCAGTTATTACATTGTTTCCCAAATAAACTCAGTGCAATTTCAGAGCAATCCCAGATAGCGTCCTATGCAGAAGCAGTCCTCTGTCAAAACAGGCATCTTTGTTAAGAACTGCAAGTTGCTGGGAAATGCCTGTGATTAGGCATTAGCTCRGTTATCACCAAATGCTTTCAAGAATTTGGAGCCACACTAACAAACAGATTCTTTAAAAGCACATTTAAACAGGAGTTCTATGCTTTAGCATTAATGTCCACTACAGACCTTAAAGGCATATGCCATGAGAATATGGACACAATCATACAAAAATATGTATACACCAGTGCAGGATGCCATGTGAGGATTTTAGGAGCAATAAATTCAATAATAAATCACCACAGATTTTAAAAATCCATTATATTTGTTTAGATGGAAGAAAAATATAGGAAGACAAATGGGAAGAAAAAGGGAAAAATTATCTRATAACACCTCTCTCCCTCAGAAAAAAAAACCAAAAAACAGAAGACTGACAGGCACAGGAGACCATGTATATCTACTGTGATATACATGCATTAYCACCCCACAAAGCTCAAGTTGTCATAGAGTTGTTGTAGATGCTTATTTCTACTTGGAAGATCTTGTAAATTTGTGAGCTTTAGAGAAATATCCTACTAAAAAGTCAATGCTACTTGTAAATTATTTCTGTAATAGAATCATTTTAGATGAAAATTAATTTTTGGCATTAATCTAAATATAATTAAAGCAAGAAATCTTTCTATTTGTTTTTTATCAATTACTGTGTTAACAATTTTTCAGAAGTTCGGTCTTTTTCCTCTGTCAACTACTGAATGAAGAGATCAAGACAAACAGTATTTTCTTTATCTGAAAGAGGTCTACTGAATCAAAAGAGGACATGTCATATCAAAGACATTTTAATCTCAAGAAAAGTATGCAAGAAGTTAAAAAGAATCAAATTCATCCAAACCATACATATTAATGTGCTATTCAAATACATAAATTAAAAGTTTAAATACCTTCTTTTAATTTCTTCTCTGTAGGAAGCTTAGCCGCGTTAGAAGAAACTTTGTACAAGAATTCACAAAGAAAGGTGGAATGTGAAGAATCTTCAGAGAAGCCACTTTCAAAACAAGGTTCATAGTTTGGGAAATCTATTGAAAGACAAAGGAGTAAATAGCAGACAGATTTTCAGTTATATCAGTTAAAGCCATGTTTCCACACATCTTTCTAAATGCAYGTCTGTAAATATGTAGTTGCTCTGCAGTATCTTTACTGCAACACTGAGAAAACTTACTGGTTTTATTTTTATAATTAGAAAACATACTCATTTAAAAAATTGGTTCACATTTGTTACAATATTGCCATTGTCTACCACAGCCTGCCAAGGTAAWATAAAATAATGTTTTCTGATATACTAAACTTTGATTTTCATCCCTTCTGTAACATACTTCAATGGAAGGAGATTGCTTCTTTTGAGGGCTTATGTAGAATTTACCAGCAACTGTAGTAGCAGACAGACAGTGATTCCGGGAATCAACTCAACATGCACTCATCTCCCTTTCCCTAGAGATAAGAAAATGGTGATGCTGCCCTGGCTGGAGGGCCAAACGTAGAAAAAACAGAGCCAAGACAAGCAAACTTCTCTATAATCTTAGGACCACCTGAGACCATCGGGGGCAAAAAAACCACCCTAGCTACATGTGTGCACCTGACTGARCTCAGCATCCCATGATCCAGTGCATTGCACTGGCCTGGGCAATACTCAGGCAGAAGTTAAGGCACTGTGTTTGCCCTTGCAAGGCTCAATTCATTCCTGTGTTTCCCACTAAACCCTCTTTTGTTCAGCCTATAAAGTGTTACTTTGCAGAGTGACAGAAGCCAGTGGAAAGTTGGTCCAGAACTACATCCACATAGCTTTCTTCTTTTTTTTTTTTTTTTTTCAGTGTAGATCTACATGTGAAGCTTCAGCCCCTGCTGGTTTGAGACACTGTCCAGTGCTTTTAAAAGAAAAGCTCAGTTGCACCCATGCACCTCAATATATTTACTGTTAAAAGCAGCTTTCTGTTTTCAAGAGCCTTATAGCAGCCACACACTTCAAACAGTATTGCTAACTTCCAGGCCAAAGTTTATCATTTGCTCCAAGCTGCAACAGAAGCTTTGATGGGAAAAAGAGGTTTCTGGGATACATCATATAGCAGGTTCAAGAGGTGAGTTTTTCATTTTGGGATGAAAGTTTGTGAAAAAAAGCTAGRTCTGTGTGCAATAGGAGTAGGTATCAATTTAAATAATCTGTAAGAAAGAAAAACAGTGTTAGATGAACTTTTTAGACATATGTTAAATTTAGTTACCCATTTGTTTTTTGGTAAAAGACTGATAATATTGGCAGAGAAAATGATGGGTTTTTCCCTATGCTATAACTAAGAGTATGAGATCTGTGATTTATCACTGTGTTGTCTGGGGGTTTTATGAGTCCTAAACATGATGTCTGAGCAAAATAGCRAATCTGCACACAATTGAAATTATGCACTAATAAAATACAGTTAATGCCATCACAACTGCCCCTGTGCTATGCCACTAGTTTTCAAAGCAAAGCCAAATTTGCTTCTGAACGATTTCCTTCTCTTTTTCATAGTATAAAATTAGATCAAACAAAAGAAATGCATCATACCTGAGAACTTATTATGGTACAGGAATTCCATTTGCAGTCTTTGCCCAGCTTTCTTGGCTAATAGGTAYGGGGTGCTGTACACAGGGTCTCCAGTGGCACACATAGCATCAGCCCCACTGAAGAGTAACATCAGAGTTTCTAGCACATCTTGCTTGACTACAGCAGCACACAGGGCCTTATCATAGACAGGGGAAATAGGAAGTCTGTTTAAATTGGAAAGTTACTGGCAACAAATACATGCAATGTAGATTCAAATACTTTTACCTCTGATATAGCCAGACCATGAACATTGATATCAGAAATCAGATATGTTAAGACTAWTAATACATATTAAGATAGTTTTAAATCATTTTATTAAGATGTATCTTGATACTTGTTCATTTTCCTTCAAATTTAAACATYTCACCACAACCTAAAACATGAGCCTCCTTTTATTTTTGTGTACACAAAGACAAACATGATCAACTTCTTTTTTTCTTTTACAAGATTGGTCCAAAACCTTAAAACCAAAAATAGCTACAAAATTACAGCAACCTATTCTATTTAGGAATTCAAATTTAATATTTATTTAAGTTATTTAATTAATTATTGAGGGTTTTTTAGATTATGAAAACAAAAGTAATTCAAAATAGCAAGATTGCTCCTATAAAATTTAGCTGCTCTAATAAACACGTAGGCATACAGGAGGCACAGGATCACAGAGAACACAGATAAGTAAAAGTTCTAGAACTACTTGGCAATGAATGCCTTATTACATGGTAATTTCATATCTCTATAGAGWATTTGGTAACTTTTCCCAGTATTTAAATTATTATTTGACATATATATCCTTCYCCACAAAAAACAAACTCCACAATCTCTGCATATCCTTTAAGACAATTTGACTGATGTAATTGAAAGCATTAAAATTGCATAGTGCATTAAAACTCTTCTGTAGTCATTAACCCTGGAAAATCATTACTCAAACCATCACACCTTAGAATTCAATCACATGGACATCAAAATATACAGAGATATTCATAATTAAAATTCTCCATTTTACAACTCYAAAATATTTGTTATTTTTGTAAAAGTGGAGAGCAGATATTTTCCATCATTAATTTTAGCTTTTTCATTTCCAATAAGCTACAAGCTACTATGTAGGTGTGTATAAGCTATTTTCACCACTGATAACAATGAATCATCCACTGTATTTGAATGTTAGATGTCAGTCATGTGGGATATAAAAAAAAAAACACATAAAGAAGTAATCTAAAGAAGTGAAGTGGAAATTTGCATTCCTAGAATACAGTTGAATTAAAATAAAGAACCATATTTTGATGGCTAAAGAAAACATAGGAAGAGCTACAATAACTTTCTTCAAACAAACWAACAGGAAAAACAATAAACTAAGTAGTCATGCAATGACTTCTGCAAAAGCTTCTAAATAACYCTTATTCATCTGTGCCAGAATGTCACTCAGGATGCTGAATAATTTCTCACCAGTTTAACAAAATGATCAAATTGTCCACAGATACAATACAATCCAAAATATATGGGCTTAACCATGCAACATTACCTTATTCAACTGTTCCTTGGTTTTGTAGTGAAAAGGTGTTTTCCTGAACTTTCCTTCTTTGTATTTTTGTGTAATGAATGCTATCCTTTTTTCTGCAGGGTCATCAATATGCAATTCTTCATCTGGAGGAAGATTTCCAGCCCAAAAACTGTTTGCCCTCTTATTTCCAATGACGATAAAGAGCTGGATGAGGTGCAGGGAATAAATTAGCAAAATAGCAAAATGGAAGGATATGAAGCTAGCCTCTAAACAGTTTTCAGCTGTTAAATGTTGAAAAGGAAAGTTATTAAAGGAAAGAAAATTTCCTGCAGGAGACAGAAGCCTCTCTCAGTCACTGCCTATGGTCATCTATAAATGAATAACAAAGCCTGCAGTCTTCATTTACCATCAACAGCAGCTAAGCTTTACAAGTGTTATCAGTTATAACATTTCATTATATATTAGATAATAWTAAAGCTTAGAGAAAAATAGCATGTGTTTTAAAAAAAAACTGATGGCTCCAACCCTCTCTATCAGGACCACTTTTAACATCCCAAGCAGCTAAGCTGGTAGTGACAAGTTTCCKCCCTTTTCCCCTTTCYTTTTCATGAGCATTCTCCAGAAGCATTTTATTTCTTTTTCCCCAAAAATATTGGATGCTTGGAGAAATACTAAGAGAAATTGTACGTTTTCTTAGCAAAACAAATGAGTATTTGTAATTACAYAGAGGTACATGATGCACAGAAACATTGAGTTTACTGTATCACCATATTGTTTAGCAGTTATATGTTCAATTTTGTTATGAGTAAGGCAGTAAATAACTCCTTTTTCATACAGTAGGTTTCAAGATGGAAAAAAGAGTTAGAATAGCACAACATACCTCAATAAGTTCATTGCTCCAAATGCTGGCATCCATTTTTAGACTCCGGACTTTAGAATCTCTTGGTCCTAAAGATCTGTGCTGTCCTGAAAATCCAARAGCATTACTTAACTAAGACACTTAAACAGGTTTCTCTTCTGCTGAGATAACAAAAAAATGTGATGAAGCCAGATTTAGTCTACTTGTTATTTTTTAAAAAGTTGGGTTTGACATTTGAATATTAGATAAAAGCACAAAAAATACACCTATTTTAAAAAAAAAGTTAACTTCATTTGACAGCAATGAATAAAAAAAGTGGGCTGTTTCATGTAGATTATTTCTGGGAGAGTTTGGTTTGAGAGAAAACCTGGGATTATAAATTATTTCCTTAAATCTACCSCTTAAGCRCATATTTCAATATAAAACATGACAGAACTATTTTTTGAGTAGTATCTGAAAAAGCTATCCCTATGGGCAGTAAAATATGTGTAGATGTAACAAAATTAATACTGAAAATTTATACACTAAAAATTGTTATTCTTTGGCATCTAGCCTTGCAAAAGCCATTCCTTTCYCATGAAGGGTTATTGTGTCTTAATTTCCACTAATTGTGAAGGATGACTCACCCAAGAGAACTCAATCACACCAGACATGCCATTTATGCTTGGAAGTGCTTTAGAATAAGGATGTCCTTGGTATATAAAAAAAAGTTATGCTCACATTTTGTTTTTCAAAACTTCCACAAGGCTAGCACTTCAAAAATTAAAAAAAAAAAAAAAGCACCAATTCAAGGACATACATAGATATGCAAATATGACATTTTGTGGAACCCACGTAGCTTGTCATTAATTACTCTACCTGCACACTTCTTACAAATGACAACACAGAGATTGATGGATGCCCAGTCAGGACTGGGAGCTTTACAGTCAGCGCAGCTCCTGTTGGACTCATTGAACCAAATCTTCTCAGCTACTTCATAATCAGATAGAGTTTCTGCTATTGATTGCTGGAGTGCTTCAATCCAGTCTTGTTTCTCTCTTTCTGACTCTGCTGTAAAGCTGAAACAATTGACTTTTCTGTGTTATTGATCTTTATTTTAAAGCCCAATTAAACATGGTCTGTAGTCTCCTTATTTATTACATTTACACCTGAAATCACAGTGAAAAATCTTCCTCCACACAGTTATAAATCCTAAGACAGAATTTAATATTTTTTATTTTTAGTCAATGAAACTCCCTCTGTTTTAATAATGTTTTTAACAAAGCCACTACTAGAATAATCTACATAGCTTTTTTACCATTCATGGAACATCCCTGAGTTAATTTCAATCCTTTTATGTTACCAATTACCAAACTTAAAGACTGAACTTTAACAAAAGCATAKAATGACATAAGGAAACACGGAGAATTAAATCAGAATTTTAAAAAGACTGAGAATTAAAAAAATTACTGAGAATAAAAAAAACCCCTTGCTTTTCATTTAAATTTATCTTTTTAAAAATTAAAGAGTAAACAAACATCAACTTAAGAAAAAAATCAAAGAACTAGCTATCTACCAACCAGCAACAGATTCAGATTTCTGATAAAGATGAATTTACCCTGCTGGTTGACTGAGAATGAAAGTATTTGCTAACATTTAACAAGCCCAGCAGAACAAAGAAATTTCTTTTTCTCCTTCATTATGACATTTCATTTAAGAAACACAACACTTAACAAAAGGCTTTTATTATCATKCACTTTCATTTTCTCAAAAATCATTACAAGTCTCAGCAATCAACCAAAGTGAAACTTTCAACTGCTTTCAGCCAAGGATTTCTACAAGGGATAGCACATGAAAGCTTCTTTTCAAATAAAATGCATAATACTAAATGGATGCAGCATTATTTCACTATTGAAGTTTATTATTCTTTAGGATGAAGTCAATTTGTTAAAGTGGAGGAATTAATTTCTCTTCTTTTTCCTTTTGCCCTTGCACAGAACAAGCAAAGAAGGCTACATAAAAGTAGAAACCTGTGGGCATGATATGCCGAGTCAGGAGCTAACTGATGAAACACACAACKAAGCAAATCAAAGAAAATCCTCCCATTTTTCTAAAAATTGCTGAACATCATTGATAAAAACATTATTTTTTCATCCAAACCAGCTATGGCTCTGCAGTATGAAACCAGTATTTCTTTAGTGCCTTAGTAAATTGCGTATTTTGTAAAGTAAATATTMAAGTTCTTACCTAAAGCTTTTAAAAGGAGTAATTATTTCAAAAGATTGTTTTGCAGCCCGATCCACTTGTTTTACGTTTGCCACATTCATAGGGATTAAAGTGATACCAAATCCTGTYTTAAAGTCCTAGGAAAAAGATATTAAAAGTTTAGGAGGTTATCATTCAGGAATAAAACATGTAAAGAAGAATTATTTTATCATGGTCCAAAAAACCCGAGTTGGTAATCTTTGCCAGAACATACAAACCACTTCTAATTTATTAATTGATAAACAAACCTCCAATAAATTTTGTCCAACCACTAAGTTTCCAATGGCTAGAATGACCTTACTTGATTGTTGGTAGGAGAAAAAATGCATGCTTGAACTATTAATAAAGGAAAGAATAAAATAAATTTAAATAATAGATTGCATTAAAATGTGAATGCAAAATTGTGGAAGGATCTAGCTTAAATCATGCTTTAGTTTTTAAATAAGCTTTATATATTGAAATCCTTCTCACTGACAGCAGTTTTTCTGGCTTTAAAACTGAGTGTATATGTTTAAAAATATGTATTAAATATGTATAAAATTCTTTCTAAAACTTTGGTTCCTCAAGCTTCTGATGTAGTACCTAACTAAATATGTCTTTGAAAAAAGATCTTATACAGCAGCTAAAATAGACAAAGGAATAGCTGTGACTCAGTTATAAAAAATCAAGCAAAATTGTTTGGGGGCTTATTCTGCTACATGGAAAAATGTACTAAAAATAACTTTTGTATTGACAGAATTGGGAAATAAAATGTGAACTCAYACTGAGCTCCTGTGAGGGCCTCTCATATGTATGGATTTTGGAAAAAGGAGATGAATACATATGTTATTTCTTATCTATTTGGAATACCATCAGCATTTCCTTCTTTACATTTATTTACATGTTCATCTCAAGTTTTCCACAAGCTTAATTTCTGGAAATATTAGCATACTTCTTGAAAACACTAAATAAATCAGAAACAAAAACAACCTAGAGCACCCAAGCAAAAAGTCAAATTCACATATCTTACCATTTGCATGTTCACTGTTACCTCTCAGGTAACAAGTAGTTGGGTACAGACTGACAAAAATAAAAGCACTGAAGGGTAAAAGCTTCAGAGTTGCCTGTCTCTGAAGAGAGGATTGTTTTTCYAGTTAATACATATTTAAACCTGCATCACTGACAAGTTTCTCTGCAAGATTCACAAATTTTTGAGCACTTATGCCTACATGGAGAAAATACTTCACAAAACTCTCGTAGTTTTATTTCCCTATTTCAGGTATGAGCAAATAAAAATATCATTTTTGCCAAGATTGCYAAGGCTAAATCTGACAAAAGACACACATATATGTGAATGTCTATGCACAAGCAGAAGTATCAATTGTATCACRTGAGGCATTGAATAGACTAATGCTCAAAAAGCATAATAATGTCCATTATAAGATGAGATTTTAGAATGACAGAATTCCCACTAAYTAAATATATGGTGAGGTAAGTGAGCTGATGTTTCCTTGCCAGACTCATTATTATTACATGCTATTACCTTTGACAGTAACAGTGGGGAACCAGGTGTGGATTCCGACACAAACCTTTATAAAAAGCAGGTTTTTAATACCTAACCTGGCTTAGCCACTCCTCATATAATTTATTTTAGAAAATAGAAAAAACAGAAATATTTTAAAATATTTCTACTTTTCTTCTACCCTCCTATCCTGTAAGCTAGACATTTTTAATTTCTCCCCTCATCTTCAGCCCCTACTCCATTTTCCTATAAATCAAGGGGTTTTACTGACACACCTGCCTCAGAAAAGAGCAGGGAGATCTGTTAAGCCTACACAGTCCCTAATTCACCCTCTATGGGAAAACAGTGGGCAGAATAATCTCTTTTTGAGTGTGAACTTGACAGCATTCTCTATAGCAGTGAAGCATTCTTAACTTCACATCACCAGTGAGAAAAAGAGGAGCATGAAATAGTAAAAAAAAAAAAAAAAGAAAGACTGAGGATTGAAAAATGCAAAACTTTTATTTCTATCAGTGAAATGAAAGAAAAAAAAGAAACCTAATTGAAACAACCCAAAACCATTAACTTTCCAGCATTAAAGGGTTTATGCTTCTGAGATGTAAACTGGATGCAATTTCCATTTGTTGATTCAAAAATTTCAAATTATTTAAAATAATTGACCTTAATAAATCCTGATTTTCAAAGCAGAGGTAACAAGCTCATCCTTGAACCTGCACAGTGCAATGCATTCTTTGTTTATTAAATAACAGTTGAAAAACTACCAGAAGCTATGGTTAAAAGGTGTTCAATATACTTTTATGTCCAGATTAAAGTTCACTGAAGGTAAACAATTAACAAAGATAACCAAAATAATAACTACCTTATTGAGCCAGATCAAAATTCCCCTAAAGAGCAGCTTCCCTTTAGGCGCTTGCCACTGGTGAGGGTCATAAAAATAATGCAAATAAGAAGAGGTTCATACTCATATTACCAAATAAGCTCCCAGAAATCTAAGCTCTTAAAAGCCCCTAGACAAACTGTTGCAGCCAAGAAAATTATACTTACTAGCCACTGACAGACACACCCTCAAAGAGTTAAAAAGCCCACAACAACAACATGCTTTGAGGTCTCTGGAAGATCTTACTCCATAAATTTCCCAAATACTGGTTGTGAAAAAAGGAGGTCCTTTTGTGTATATATATATATATATATAGCCACCGGAAAACTAAGAATTTTCAATTTTTTCCCTGACAACAGAGAATTTCATTACATAAGAGAAAAGAAACACTAAACTTTATTCAGCTATTTATTCCATAATGTTCCTTCTTCAAAATATTTATTCTGTATTCCTTTCAGTCTCTTTCTTATGCCTTCAAACAGCTGATTGCACCTCCTTTCCTTGGTGCAAAAATGGAGCAAGCTGCATGGAAGCAACCTGCCACACGAAGATTGCACACACACATTAATGTCTGTGGAAACAGACACCAAACTTTGTTGTACTACATTTAACAATACAGAACCAAGAAAGCACTCTGRAAACAGAGTGCATTAATTTGAAAGTCTTTACCTTTAGGTGCAGCACCAACCCTCCAAAATTTGCACACRTGCCCAGAGTCTGAACAATCCCACTAAAGGAAGAATAACTCATGTTTTACATTCAGCAAGGGCATGAGAACTTACAATACTGAATTTCAGTGTGAGGAATGTCAGAAACGTTAAGAAATTAGAATGTACTTTTCAGAACAGAATATGGTGGCAAATTAAGCAACTTCATTGGTACATTACAGTGAAATTATTTCCWTAATGGTCCAAACAAACTCCTTAAGATAACTGCACAACACTTGACATAAAGCTGGCTTTGTGAGTGACAGGTACACTAGAATCTAATTTTCAGTGCTCAGAATTATATGCTTTCAGGAGTTGCAGTCTTCTCTACTTCAGAAACAGAAGTGGGAATTGGTACAGGGAAGAAAGAAGTGCTCCACTTTGAAAGATGAATTCATTCACTTTGAGTGTGCAGAAGGACAATAGGGCCATTCAAGAACCATACAAAAAATATCGACAGCAAAAGCAAGCAGTGTCTTTTCAGAATAAGAATTGTCTTGCTTCTACCTGCTGCAACATCATTGTTTCAGATACATTTAACTGTGCTGGGCTTCCTGACAAAGGAAGAAAACTTTAAGATTCAGAAATGCACACAGAAAGATGAGGGTTGGGTTTTTGGTTTTTTTCTTTTTTTTAGTTTAAAAATAGATACAACTTAAATAGTTACACTATCTTCATGAATTCTAAGAAAGGCTGAAAAATGAGTTGACAATAAGAGGYTTAAAAGAACGCAAAAAATTCTTTATAGCTATAATAATAGATCTAAAGTATTCACTAAACAGCACAGTTAACTGAAAGCTAAAAATACTAAGATGAGTACTAGCTTTCTGATTTGCTGTTGTTCCTTCCTGAAGGGTGAATGATTATAATGTGTGAGTGTTGCTGTCATTATCACCCCTGTCTGAAAAAGACATAACATATAAAAACCTATCATCTGTATAAACCACGAAATTATTTATATTTATATTTAACTTTTATTTTTAAACATACCTTTAACATGTATCKATTAAGTGCCTCTAGTATACAAAACTGCCTTCTCTATTATGCATTATGTTTTCATAGGCAAAACCTGCCCTGTGACAGGCTTTACTAACATTTCTTCAATTCTATTTAGGATGAAATTCAAGGAGATTCAAAATTAGTCTCACACCTTTTCTAATAYACCACCACTGTTTTACAGACAGAAACACCCACCAAGGTTAAGGAACACTAAAGTATATATGTATAAAATCATGCTACTATATCTGAACAAGTGAAATTTTCAGAGCTACTGGGCACCTAACTTTCAGTATGTTGTCTTTAAAAGACAGACTCGGGYACCTTTCTGCATGTAAATTTGTAATCAGAGGCTGAACCTTGTGACTCAGTAAATACACTTTCTCCACAAAATGGCACTTCTAAAAAAACTCTTCTCCTACCTAGAAAGTRTAATTATTTTTCTTTCTATTTTTTCCCCAACACCCTTCCACTTGTTTTTTTTTCCAGTATCACCAGGGCAGGCATTCTTATTGGTTTATTCAAACCAAAATTCATCTGAACACAGGAGTTCTAGAGATGCTGCTTGTGTTCCTCAACATTTACTGTTTCAGCAGTTACTATCACATCTTTGGATGAACTGTCTTTCATGGATCTAACATTAGCTCCCCAATGTACAAAGTTGATTAAAAAAATTTTGCATGGGGAAAACATCTCAGTGAAATGAAACCAAAAAATGCAGCCACAGTTATAACTTTACCCATACTCCTCACATAAAAACAATTGAAAATAAAATGTTAACTAACTACTACTTTCATATTAGAAAAACCAATCCATCTSTTTCTTTTTTGGTGGAGATCTAAGTGGATAACAGCAACAGCAAAGAAAAAGGAAAATTGCTGACATKAGTTCAAGAGACTATGTTTCTACATACTCACAAATGCATATACACACATAAGTATATAACTTAATATACAAATATATGTTGGTAGCCCATTTAGAAATAAAAAAAAAATACAGAAGTACAGAACTCTGAAGTACAGAAACAGCACTGATATATGCTGGGWACACAGCACTTTTGAAAATTCTACATCAAGTGAGTATTCTCACTGCACATCAGTTTCCTTCCTGTGAATTATGGCATCATGGTGTATTTGCTTTTTTGTCCTTGGCTGTCTGATCTTGAGGACATGYAGTATTTAGGTGTGTGCATGCACACATACAGATTTATAGATTAAGGTATGTATAGATACACATATAAAATAAAGCTCCAACAGTGGTAAGWGGTAACAGATCAAGAACTTTATACTACATATAAAGATATATTTACACACAAAGGTATAAGTGTGTGTTTATAAATGCACACTCTTTTCTTTTTAACAGCTATCTTTCATACCACCCTAAAAGTAATTTATAAAAGGACTATTCATATTTTTGAAACTACTCCTGTCCTCTGCCCATACACAGAAAGTTCTTGACCTTTAATCACAATATCTCTGATCAGAGTTCCAAAATAGGAAATTACAYGGTTCCTTGAAATTACCATTTAATTTGCAACAGCTCTTTAGATTTACCTTGGGGAAGTTACCATGAAGTCTGTGACAACTGCAGTATTCCTGCAAGATCTGAAAATTCCCTTAACAATTTAGCATGTTTTAATCTTTTCCTTCATTCTTATCCCATGGCATTTGATTCCTTCCAAACAAGGAAATTATTCCAGAGAGATTAAAAGCCAGTAACCAGAATCATTCAGATGAAGCATTCATAGTTTCTTTTCTCTCCTCATTATTTGGAGGCRTTATATTTCAGCCTTTCCAGATATTAAAGAGGGCTAATTTCTGCAACAGAAATATGGAAAAAAAAAAACTGGCTTCCATATTAATGAAAAATTAGGACTTTTTTAGGTATTACAGAGTTTGAGAAAGATTGACTAGTAATGCAGAAATTTCTTTGATGATAYTAAGTTTACACAAATTTATATTGATTTCCTCCCCTTTTATATGTACTGAGCTTRGCACCCCCAGTTATTTTTCATCAGGCTTCTCTACATCCCTCATCACAGCCCAAAATATTTTAATATAGATTTCTAGTGATAGTTACATATTGTGAATTGTAATACAAACCACCACATATGTACTCTGTCTTACAGTCTTCTAATGAGGTCCCAAACTAAAACCACAGTGAAGCATACAGTATATCATTACACACTCAAAAAATAATGTTAAAAGAGCATGAAGGTTGCTAACTCAAGCCCTGATGAGAAAGGAGATGCTAGAATTCCAGCTGTCTCTGCATGTTAACTCTGTAGCTGCATGCTCATCTGTTATGATATGTGAAGTAGTCACATCATCAGTTTTAAGTTCTCACTTAACTAAGCAAAATTCTTTCCCCCATTAGAGAACCACTTGAAAATTATTCATGCTATTTTTGAAAAAAATATTGTAATGACAACCTGGAATCCAAAATTTTGGAGGTTACAAAGAAGGAAGACAGCAAAAGACAGGGGTCACTTAGACTAGCTCTAGTCAGTGCCATGTAGTAAGCTTGTCTGCAGTGGAGTATTTTGGATGAACTGCTGGAGTACCTTCCTCTCTGTATCCTTCCACATCATTATTTTATTAAAAAATGTAATATCTGTACTTTTAGATGACTCTATGATGAAAGCCAATACATAGGAAGTTGGAATAACTAAGAGATTACTTTAAAAAATGCATTCCTGATGAGCACTCTAAGGTAGTTACAACCTTAGATGTTTCTTCTCATTTAAGTTACAGATCTCTCTATTCACTTACTACAGTCAGAATCCTGACTTCAGCAGCTATGAGTATGTATTTTGCAATATCAATACAATTTTATATCATTGATTATGCACCATCAGGCCCATGCCTTSCTTACTGTATGGGATGGATCTAGGACAGATGAAGATGAAAGCTCCCTGCCTTTATGGGCTGCAAAATACAAAAACATTATGAGGAGGTTAACATAATATAAGTGACTGAATACTATACTGGAGAGTTAGCTTTTATCTTTGCCTTTTCCAGTTTCTACTCAGTGTAAATCAAAGCCTTAGCATACAGTCATTTCACAGCACATTTTTCATTTTCTAGTATCTGACTTCATGCTCTAGGGTTTGATTTGCAGAACTGCTGAGTAATTGGAACTTCAGCCAAGACCTATGAACACAGTATTTTGAGCAGGTACAGTTTGAYAGAGAACTATTCCCTCCCAACGACCCATAAAAGACTGGAGAAACAGAGAATGCAAAATATATGGATATTTGAATCCTTCATTGTGTTTCTCAGAACTGTGTGGTCACATGGAAGAGACAGGCATGTTTCCTTTACCTTACAGGAACTGATGAAAAAAAATTCTTCATTGCTCCTCAAAGAACATTCCTTTTTCCATGAAGGAATAATTTGAATGTAAGGCACTTTGCAACAGTGTGCTATAAAAAAGGCATGGGCTATAGCATAAAAAGAAATTAAAATTACCAAACAACTAATATATAGMCAATGCACTGAAAGAGGCAATGATCCTGTGAAAGGAAATAGTATATTATAGTATCTACTGCACARTATTATAATCAGGTGAAATTAAGATCTTAGAAATAAGACCATTTTTCCCATTATTAGAGGGGCGTAAAAATTGTAATTGAGGTAATGTTATCAAAGGTTTTTAGCTGAGTTCTTCAAAAAAATTAGGTTTACATAATAGAGGAGAATCTGTCTCCCCATGTAACCCCCAGTCAGCTCTTACTCTAGATAGATYCTTGGATTTCAACATAATAGCAGCTAATGGATCTTCAGGTCTTAGCAAGATTTAAGGAAAGTAGATCAGAACAGAGAACACAGAGTCTACATTTCCCCACTTCTTTACTGTCCAGTCCTGTAAAGAAAGGCTTTAGTGTATGGTCACAGTGAATTGAGACAAGATAATGCAATCTGRAAGGGGATGTTCGAAGTCAACAGCCACAAACACATAAACACATAAATTAAAAGCTTCTATTTCTTAATCCTCAAAAACAAAGTGAGAAGAAAACAACAGAGAGTAGAGAAAATATCATAATTCCAACTATTTATAAGTTTCTCACTTGTACTAAAACATGCTAAAAGGAAGGCAAAGAAACAATCYATGCTGCAACCATGCCTTGCCATTACAAATAATTTGTATGCATGGAAATTATGTACTTCAGAAACAACATGTGAAAGTTGCTGCATCAATATAAGAACCTGAATTCTGCATTAAGATGTACATTTTAACACAAAGCAGTTTAAAGTTTTTAGTGTAGAGTAGATTTCTTGACTTAAAGGTACGATAGTAATTTACATTCCTGCTTTAGAARTATACCAAAGGACCTGAATTCTTCAACTATTCTACAATTCAGAGCTCAGCTTTCTGAATCACAGAAAGTGTGATTCAGGCCATATTCCAATCTTCAGACACATGCTTTCCTTTTCTTTTCACTCAACATACTAGGAAAGCAAGAGTATCACATCTGAGGCACATAAGACAGAACCAAGCATCAAAATCAAGCTGGTAATACTGCACACAAAATCTTCCTTGCTATCTTCCCAAATACCCTGACAGGTACCAAGCAGGAGAGACTGAYTTGCTTTCTGCTTTGTGTTGCCTACTCTCCCACCACACACACAAAAGACAAGTGTAGGCAAAGTTCCAGTTTGAACAATTACAGTAACTCCCTTCCAGAGGGGCTCCTCTGCAGCATGGAGCTCATTCAGAAATCAGCATCTTATTAGCTAGGGGGGCTGAAGCCACTGCAGCTGCCTGGGCTATGACCATTACTTTTGCTGCTTCAGGAAAAATCATGAGATGGCATAAAGATRGTACAGCTAAATAGACATGTAAATAAAAGTCAAAGCCTGTCAGGAGCAAGTACAGACTATATTCAAGGCTTTCACCTTTACTTTCATTCCAATAGCTATTCATGTCTCATATTTAAAGAGGCAATCATGTCCCTTAAGATGCACAACTTCTGACACGTAGAAACTCATTCCATTTGAGAGCCCATTTCTTGCTACTCAATTCACATCTTTTTCATCCCAAAGGGATACCAGTTTAATAYATGCAAATTCTAAAMTTACRTGGAAGTGACTCAGTTTTCCTCCCCTTCAGTGTTTGAGCCCTTACACCTTTTTTTTTTTTTTAATTTTGCTGAAACAGGTATCCCTGTAGTCACCAAATTTACACACCATTTCAAACACTGCCCTGCAATAAGCACCCAGAGCAACTACTGTTCGTATAAGGACATTTTAAAATGTAGATATTACTACTATTATAATTTTAAGAAGCGATCTGGATTCTTCTTTGGAAGTGCTTCACAAATGRAAACCTCCTTAGATTTAGCAAGCCCATTCTCTGGAGACCAGAAGGATCTGTGAATTGTAAGATACCACATATAGCTATAATTTTCTGAATTCATACCTTTATCATCTTCTTGCCAAAGCTTTACATACACACCAAAGATCTTGTTATGCATTTATAACCCAGAAAAACAGGTTAAAAAGTGTTTGAGCTCTTACAGGATGGACAGATTGTGAACATTTTTGCAATACTTTAGAATCTACAAGAGCTGTCACGCAGAAATGACAAACTTTTTCATAGGCCTTTTAGTACAGTTGTCACTTGATAAGAGAGAAAACTGATATGACATCCCCACTGGCAAAATTCCCCTAATGAACCAAGAAACCCTGCAATTAATGGAGTGTCTGCTTTCCTCCAAAATTTGCTCATGAAGATAAACAAATATTATATTGACAATAAAATACCACTGACCAAGCACAGTGCTTTTGGTTACTGATCACAAACAGTAAGGTGTTAAGACAAATGCTCCTCACAGTAAATATGAAGACTTTTTATTTTATTTACTACCTCCTTCTTTAATAAATTGAAAATTAATTGTATGATGTGATGTTTCATAAGTAGAAATAATTAATTACTGACATAATTCATAATATTTCAATTACCAAAAGCAAAAATAGGATTTCCTGATAGAGAAAATTTTCCAGAGCTCTTTTTTACTCACAAACCTAATTTCCAAGTAATCTGCATGACTCAAAATATTTACAAAGGGAAATTAATTTTAAAAAAGTTTCAACAGTTTTTAAAGTACCATACAAATTGGAGTAATTCTTATAGACATTTTCACATCTTAAAAAAATGTATTTATGGCTATCTGAATATATTCCAAATATACCCCATTTTRCCATAACTGGATCCCTATGAGATTTTCCAGCTGATGTTGATAAAATGAAGAGTTTAGATTTCTGATCCTATTAAACTGAATTACTCTTCTGAGATGGTATATATTGCAACAAAACACACATGCCCAGACACCTTATAAGAATAAATGAATGAATTACATGACACATGGAGAGCTCTGTACTGTGCTACTTTTTCCATCTTGGGAGATTTTTAAACACCTTCTGTTTAGAGAGCCTTGAAGAAAAATGTTTCACTTTAACAGTGGACGTTATGATCTTAAATTTAAAAGGAAAAGAATAAGCTAAGGAGGATACAGACCCTCACAAAAGCTTTTGGCCAGACAGGATGAACTCCCATCTATGTAAAAAATGTTCACCTTTGCAGGAAAGAAACATCAAATGCCATAAAATTTCAGATATGTTTAAAATTTGAAATTCAGAAATTTTTGGACAACCTGAACCAAAAAGATAATGTTTTTTCTTAYGAAAGACATAAATATTTAATAGATCTAAATTTTGAGTGTGCACACATATTCATAAACTTTGAAGACTGTGTCAGACTTCAGGGAGGTTCAGACCTTTTCTAGAAGCCAATGTAAATTATAAGCTTCCCACTAATGCCTAGAAACAGAAACCTAAAGAGACCAATTTATGATTTGTGAATTGCTCCCACTTCTGTAATACTCTAAAACAGTGAAGGGACAGCAGCACCAACAGTTTTGCCATACATTCCTCTGTGCCTGGACCAAGGGAGGGCTGATGCCATGACAACAGCAACGCTGCACCACAGCTTTTTGTAACTGAATCTTTCCTAACTCAGTCATTTCAGCATTACCTCTCCTGGGAAGACAACTTCCTTACATTTAGCCCAGCCAAAAATAGAGTGGAGTGGGTTTGAGGGTTTGTTTGTTTGTTGGGATTGGTTTCTTTGTTTTTGTTTATAAAGAAAATATTTTTTTCAGCTGGCTTTAGATTCAYTCATGCTAATTTTTCTTTATGTTACAAACGAAGATGAAAACAGCAGATGAATGCAGAGAAACTGCTTTGAATTTTTGTAAATCGAAATCACTTATGGATACACATACAGCTACTGCTTAGCAGCTATTCACTTTCATACTAGCCTTTATACCATGAAGATAGGGATTTCACATAAAAACCAGTTAGCATAAAAGTAAATATATAAAAGAGAGTTTCAATAATCAATAGTTTACAAACAAGCAATCCTCCTCTCAGCAYTTAAATACTGAAGTGGTTACAGTATTAAATACTTAGATTACAGAATYCCTAGTAAATCCATTTTAAAGAAGTTTTATTATGAGTCTATGTAAAAGCCATTCCCATTTGAGTTTAGTGATTGTTTTTAAATTTTGATTTTACAATGATCAAAGCTAAGAYGGACAACTATCACAGCTAAAGAAGGATCCACCTCTTAAATAGCTGCACTATACTCATGTTTCTGTGAATAGAATTAATATATCCTTCCAAACAAATAAAATGCCTTTGTCATAAGGAATGTAATCTAATTTGTAAATGAATATTGCCTCCCATCACAAAGTATGAGCTAGAAGCACCTTATGTAAAAATAAATTCAAGCTTTCAATGAAATTATTTTCTGCTAATGAGGAGCAAAGRCTAAGATCTAACAGAAAAGGACAAATTATCTGTAAAAATATGGAGCAATCACTCTTTAAAAAATGTACCTCAACAGATTAGAAGTTAGAAACAAACCAAAATCCTTGAAAAAATGCCCTCCACATATATCTTCCAGATATCTTTTATACTCTGTTACTATCTATCTAGTTGGTTAATGAGAGGAATAGTAAAAATTAAATCTTTTATAAATTATCTACATTTACACATTTATCTTCTGCTTTTTTCATTAAGCTTCCTGTTGTCACCCACTGAAAAATACAGGAAGGTCTTTTAGGACCCACAATAAGCTAAAAATACATGGCTCCTTTRTAGCATACTGATTCCACCTGTCTACTACATTCTTTTCACTTCTCAAGTCTCTACTCATGCCCAAATCCTTACAAGTAAGAAATAAATCTCTCTCACCTGAGTTTAATGAGAAACCAAAAAAACAAAATTTGTCAACAGCAATGTTAACTGTGCCTCAGCACATCCTTGGGTAGGAGCAACAAGCCTAGATTACAACTTATATCTTTCCTGAATGTTGTGCTACAATAGCCTTCAAAATCATGCAGTGATTAAAAAAAAAAAAAAANAAAGAAAAAGAAAAAGAAAAAGAAAAAGAAAAGTCTGTAACACATAGTACTGTGTTCACGTTGGTCAAGATGCCTTCAAATCAGTGATTAGTGAAGAGCAGCACCTGTAGTGGCAATTTGTTCATGGAAAGTGACCAAACCAAACAGGGAAGCACAGATTTACAGGCTGATCATACAGCAACATCCTGACCTAGACAGCAGCAAACTGAACCCACTTCATGTCATGGGGAAGCACAGTGATTAAAAACGCTGTTCTGGCTCATAACTGAAACTATGCAGATGCATCTCATCACACACAGGTTTCATCAAAATTGCAATGACTCGATCAAGGTAACACATTAAAGAGAATCTCACAAACAGTAAAAATAGAACAAGAATTACAAAATCACTCCAAWTTAGGATATTCAGAAACCCAGAAGCAGCATTTTGTATCATTTGTTGGTAGGGAGGGTTGTRACATGCTAAAATGATTTTTAAGAACAGGAAATCTATCAAAAAACCCTTCTATATTAGCAGGAATGGGCAGCTGCAGTCTGGAAACAACTCAAGTTACAAGAAGGTATATTTTCTCAGCATGAACATATCATTTAAGAAACTAGGATGAAAAAGAATTCAGGAATGAAACAAAATACTGCACTAAAAGGAAAAACTGGCAATTGACATGAATGGCAAAGCTCCAACTRACATTCAAAGGGATGGAAACTCACCCCAGGTATCCGTGTATAGATCCTACAAGAAACAGCTATCCTTATATGGCCCCATAAATACKGAAAATGGAATGCATCTTTAACTTCTCTATTTAGAAAGACAAGCAGCTACAACAAAACCTGCACATGCCTCTTCAGGTTCCTTTTAAAATAGATCTACATGCAGTATAGGAAATTGCAATTTAGGTGTGAGGATAAAAGGCCTGCACAATTAGAAGACCTGAACAGCACCACAGAATCAGACAGAACTGTGATAACATCCTCTGGTTTTGTATCTACAGTGCACTCTATTAACCTTTACTTTTTCTTCTCCCTGTAAAATTCCCCTACATCTCCATTTGCATATATTAAGRAAAGTGTTTCTGATATTCCATACCACATCAGTGAGAGACAGATGAAGAAAAAGTCTGGAACACAGYTTGTGTAGATGTAACCCTTTTATTCCTACATGTAASGCTGTCATTTTTACCTTAGCATTTATTGCTGAGAACACCAGTAAAGACACACAAGTTCCACAGTGCTAATTATATATTTTTACCATAAGCAAGTACCTAAGCATCATCCAACTGCACACTGTTGTTAAATAAAACCAAACAAGTTGTAGATCATCCCTTTTTAGCTGCAGCACACACAAAAAACCAACTGATGTACTTATTCAGGCTGAAATAAAACCTTTCTAGGTAAGTCCCATAAAGAGGCTCCTGCCTTGTGCTGTGTGGTTGGTTTGTTTTTTACAAAAAAGAAGATTTTAGAATTTCCCTTGCTTCTCTTCACGAAAAAAAAAAAAAGAAATGCAAGGTGAAACAAACCAACCTGGAAGTCAGAATCCATCTCCCACATGGGCCTCGGTGATGACCAGTCACAGCTCAGTCTCCTTCTCTTCTCTTACAGCTACTCAGGACTAATGAATTTTGCCTTGATCAGTTTCTCAACTTTTGTYATGACCCCCATCTCCTGTCTCATCAATTTTCTTGCAGCCCAGTAAACTGGCAGCTGCTCAGTTCCTTCAGGGGAAAGAAGGGAGAGCCAATTGTAATAATGGGCTGCAATTACTCCTGTGTTGCAGGAACTGAGCTGCTGTTGCTGACTGCTGTCATTTTAGCTGCCTTTGAACTTCTTTATGACCCCATGGCAAGGAATAACAGCCTTTGGCTGGAAACAGCATCATACATACACCATCCTGCAGAGCCTCTCCAATAAGTGCCAGACAGGCTGAMTGTGAACCAGGAAGCAGGACACAAAGCCATATTTATTATACCAATGCACTCTGCTTCAAACCTTTTTAAACCTCACTCATGTATCTCTAACACAGGTTTGCATACCAGTCTTAAACCACAGACAAGGATAAATGTGGGCAAATGCAGTATAGCGGATACAGACTCCTCTCTGCCTGCCTGCAGAGCACAGAAACCTCTGCAATTTGGAAACACTGGCTGGTACAAGACAAACTATTTTGCAACAACTGAAATAGAATCATATCCACAAACAGCAGCAGGAGTTTTTTGTACTATTTTTTTAATAGCCTAACTCAGCTAAAACAAGAAATGGACATTTAATCTATTTAATGTAATRATTAAATAAATCCTCAAAAGAATAAGCAAAATCAACAAAGTGTTTACTTCATGAATAAAATACACTCTTCAGCCATTACATATTTGGCTCAGTTTTTTTTCCAAAGTGATTTTACTGAAAATGCCATAGAAGTACAATAAAAAAGTGTACCAAGAGGAAAAAAAAGAAACAAGAAAAACAAGGCAAACSAGAAAAGATTGTTTAAAATGGTCTAAACATACTTATGTACATAACTAGGCATGACTCACAACACAAGCAAGATTATTAGCAAGATTATTTCTATATTTATTTCCTGAATAATAGCTTTCCATATATTTTCCTGAATATATTTTTCTTTCAACCATTGTCCAGGCCTGTTTGAATGCTTCTCTGGATGCCCACAGCAAAGTGTTTTGACAACCTTACATCCTGAGTGAATGTAAAAAAAACTTGGTTTTTTTCTTGCTCTTCAGTGAATGTAGAATTTTTCACATGTTTCTTTAAAAGCATTAGATCAATCAATCAATTAATCTATCAATCATTCTGACAAATCTCTGTGGGGTCCTGACCCCCATACCAAGATGGAAGTAACTTTTCAGTGAAGTTTTCTGGAAATATCTCTAAGATACTGATTTTTAATGAATGAAATTTAAACATACCATCCCTAAAAAGATGTTACTTTGTATGCAAAATATTTAAAAGGGAGAATTTAATTTAATAACCATGATGTTGAAGTGTTTCATGTGGTAAGAATTCAGTTTGAGTTGATTAAGTTCAAATTTGTTGGCCTAGCAATTTATTAACTAGGGATAGAAATTATTGCTGAGAAAGCACACTGGGATATTCCCCACATTCATAGTAAGCTGTAAATCATAAATTCTCTTCCTTTTGCTATAAGGATGTTTCATTCATTTAGAATTAAATATGCAGATATAAGATAGTAGAGTAGAAAAAATGTTTATTAACTGAACAATACCATACTGCTCCAAACAACATTAAGAAACCAGCACAGATGAAGAAAAATATTTATGGCCCAAAAATATTAAAATGTCACTTAAGCTACAAGGACATTAAAGATATTAGTATTTTAAGGATCATCTCTATAATTCTTATTTTAAACCATTCATTTTTCATAACWAATGAAAGCTCCAATGGCCTAATTATTTCAGTAGTCCAAAAGCAACTCCAACCTGCTCYCTCTGCACTGCCATCAAAGCTTCTGTTCCCATTTCCAGCCCACGCTGTGGACAAAAGAACAGTTTTGGTGCAAGTGTCTATTTTTGAATTAAGCATTTGTGCAAAAAGAGGTGGAAGCTGAAAAAGCTTGAAGAGGAAAAAAGGGAGGGAGTACTACAAATTCTGGGTATTTTCAAAAAGTTGCAATGGTCCTTACTCTGATGAATTYCAACAGAGACTGAAGACCACCCAATCTTGAAAATCACCACTGAGTAACTACAGAAATCCATGAATGCCAAAACTGTTTTCTTTATGAACACTGTGCATTTCCTGCATGGTCAGCTATTGCAAGCTAAATGCATTATCATCAATCACTTGCTTTTAAGTGCTTGGAGTTCTAAACATTACAGTGTCAGCTACAAGGCACATTAATGAATTGCAGACATATTCTTTGGTCTCCTGCTGGTGCACACTAATCCATTTTATTTAGTTTTGCAACCAAAGAGAAAATTTTAATCATCATAAAGTGACTGCCAGTGCTCATCTGATGATACTTGCCACAGATTAGGCAAATCCTAGTCTTCAGCAATATTGCATTTCCCTTTCAGACTGGTCAAAAGAATAGCCTCATCTCTTCCCTTACACAGAAGGACAGCCATACAACTTAGTCCTTTATCATATAGCCACTGTACCAAAAGAGAAAAATATYCTTTTGTGACGTTTCTTGTCTGACCCTCTGCATCAGGAAGTATAGGCTGAATTCAGAAACCACATCTACTTAATTGTAATRGATTTCATACCTGGCAAATTGGTAACAGAATTTATATACCAAATAACCATTTGCAATAGCACATTACAGTATTTTTAACTAGTTATAACATGGAATTCACRTACACTCTTATGGAAGTGGTGACAACAGATGAAGAGAAGACTGAGATTTGAGACAGCCAGYTTGCCTTCATCAAGGGAAAGTCTTGCCTAARTAACCTAGTGGCCTTCTATGMTGGAATGACTACATTGGTGGTCAAGGGAAGAGTCAGACACAGTCCCTCACATCTCTTCTCTAAATTGCAGAGACCCTGATTTGATGAGTGGATTGTTCAGTGGATAAGGATTTGGTTGGAAAGTCACATCGAGAGGGTAGTGGTCAGTGGCTTAGATGCCCACCAGGTATCAATGACAAGTGGTGCCCTTCAGAGGTCTGTAGTGGTGCCAGTGTTACTTAATATCTTAATGACATAGGTGAAGGGTTTAAATACACCCTCAGCAAATTTGAGAATGACATCAAGTTGAGTGGTGCAGTTAAAAYTCCCAAGAGACAGGATGGCATCCAGAGGGGCCTGGACAAACTTGAAAAGTGGGCACATGAAAATCATACGAGGTTTAATGAGATCAAATGCAGGGTGCTGCATCCTGGTCAGGACAACCCCCAGYACCAGCACAGGCTGGGGGATGAACAGATCCAGAGCAGCCCTGCCAAGGARGACTTGGTGATGCTGCTGGATGAGAGGCTGGACATGCCCCAGCCATGGGCACTCACAGCCCAGAGAGCCGAACGTGTCCTGGGCTGCATCCAGAGCCCCGTGGGCAGCAGGGGAGGGAGGGGATTCTGCCCCTCTGCTCTGCTCTGGTGAGACCTCACCTGCAGTGCTGCATCAGCTCTRGGGTCCCAGCACAGGAAGGACATGGACCTACAGGAGTAAGTCCAGAGGAGGCCACCAATTTGATTAGAGGGATAGGGCCTCTCCTATGAGGAAAGGCTGAAAGAATGGAATTTGTTCAGCCTTCTCTTTGAAGAAAAGGCTCTATGGTGACCCTAATTGCAGCCTTTCAGTACCTAAAGGGAGCCCAGAAGAARGATGGGGAGGGACTTGTTACAACAAGTAACAAGTAGTTGTAGTGAGAGAACAAGGGGGAATGGAGCCAAACTGAAAGAGTGCTGGTTTGCATTAGATACTAAAAGAAATTCTCTACTGTGAAAGTGGTAATACACTGACACAGGTTGCCCAGACAAGCTGTGGATGCCCCATCCCTGGAAGCCTTTAAGGCTGGGTTGGTTGGTTGGGTCTTTGAGCAACCTGGTCTAGAGGGTGGCATCCCTGTCCATGGCAAAGAGGTTGGAACTCTTTGATGACCTTTGAGGTCCCTTCCAACCCAAGCCTCATCAGATGATTATCTGATGATCTTAACATACGTTTGTACCTAAGTTTGTGGAACAAATATTTCTGAGATGTGTTGTCTACACTGCCTCAGAAATGCTCTGGTATTCAATGTTGTAATGGCCATGTAACTTTAAATAAGTATTAGTATATTAGCTATGCTAAKTAGTTCAATAGCTGAAATAAAGCAAAGGAAAAAAAGGCTGAGGAAAAACAGTAATCAGCAAACTAAACCAAATATGGCAAATGCATRGAAGTAACAGAGGAATGGGGAAAATGTGTTTTACATTGCCTTTAATTTAAAAGAGAAAAGCCATCAAAAACTACTGACTAATTTTTCAGTATGTTTCCTATGAGAGCTGACTTATGAGAGCTGCTTACAATTAAACAGAAATCAAATAGTGTTCTAGCTGCATTTAATTCTACAGTTTATCAAGCTATTGAAAAGAGATACAAGTGTTCTTGAAAAATGCTTTTCAGTTTCATTGCCACCTCAAACCTTCTTGTTGCACCCACATACAAAAAAAGAAGACTTTGTTATTTAAGTGCATATATGTATACATATATGCTGATTATACAACCTTTTGGATTAATTGACTACAGAAATAATATTTCATGTGATTTAAAATAAATAGATAAATGCAAACCTAGTCTAAAATTATAAAAGGAAGTTCCCAKAACATGCTCTGGTTCCTCTAGTTAGGACCTTTTATCCAACACATTATTTTASCATGGGATTGAAGCCAAGCTAATAGTTCTTAAAAACAAGGAACACATATATTGATGAACAACGGTCTTGGGAAATTCCAGTACTCTTAGAAGTAAATGGATTTCCCCAAAATTACATTAACAGTGTTACAGCCTTATGGCAAGTAGACCTGAAACCTTCTTCAGCTGATTACATGTGTGCTCTGCCACTATGTAAAATCTTCATGATAGTCAAACAAATCCCAATTTTCTTCACTGTTAATTTATAAGTGATTAAGGTAGCTGGCTACATATGTATTAGTCATCTACAAAGCTTGACAGAACATTACTGAAAAACTGACAACTTTACTCCAAATCAGATTAATCAGGAAGCTTTTTATCGTTATGGAAACATTAGGCTTTTTACTGTGTTTCATGACTGCTTTAGGTGTACTTACATCTCAGTAAGATTTGAACATTAAATGAACAGGAAAAAATCCTCAACGTTTAGATGCACACAGAAGAACTTAACATTAACTCTTCAATTTCTTTTTCATAGAAGTCCTGTTTATGTTTTAACCTTCTCTATGTTAATATTTTCCACAACCTAGAACAACACCACACAAAATTATTTTTGAATGTAAAATGCAGATCTTCCCTGTAAAGGTGTTCATTGACACATTTTTCATCTCTGATTGAGCCACTTTAKCAGCCTATTATTTTAAATCTATTTTAAAATCTTTTTTGAAGGGGTGCAATTAGTTTAAAAMTGAAGAATTGTCATAAAAACAACAAACCTTTTCCCCACTCAATGCGATTTCTTGTAATCATTACTTTTGTATTRTAACAAGCAAAAAACAAAATATTTAAAGCTTTCTTACACAATTCAAGTTATTTCSTGTTCAGTTGTTTCTTATGTCATGCACAGCAATTGATCATAGCTATGTTTTTGAGTGTAGAAAATTGGAATTAATTTCTTGTAAAGAATTGCTAGGAAGTTCGGGATATGACCTTAATTTATCATCCCAACTACAGCTTGGTGCCAACAACTGTATTTAAGAGAGGCTGGATCATTCAATTCCATTAAATTATATCAGTATATTTTGCGTTAAAATAGTTCTTCATATTAGTCTTACCCTCTCCAATCTATTTGGTACACTTTTTAATTGTTCCATTTCTGCTTTTTAACATTTGCTACAGATTTGTACTGTTCTGAAGGAAGAGCAAAGCCAGAGTGAATCAAACAACAAAGAGCAAATGTTTTCTTGGGTTTTTGTTACCTCCACATATTTAAGACRTTCCAGGACAAGCTCAGTTGTATGTTTGTAACCATGTTCGAACATGGTCTGCACCAGCAATCAAGTACAACTCAGTTTCTTTAGATTTTCCCAGTTATTACAGACAACAATTTTTAGCAGAAAACCTCTAAAAGCACACATGTTCTTGGGACAAGGGAGATGAGGATGTGGGATGACAGTGAGGAACAGGAGAAACAGAATTACAAGGACTGTGCTTCTTGTTTACTCATTCTCAATAACTCCGCCTCCCACTGCCACACCCCATCCATACCAGGCACTTCTCTCTCCTCTCACCCTCTATCAGCCATCTGAACAGTCTTCCTGTTCCTCCTCCTGCTTCSYTTTGTTGCCTTTACTCCCCTTTKTCTCTAGCTTCCTTTTGTYGCCTTTACTCCCCTTTTYCTCTAGCTTCCTTTTCAGAACCCAGTTGCTTTTCTCAGGGTTCCTCATTAGATCTCAAAACTTGTATTTTTCTGTCTGCTCAACTTGCATTCAGCTCCTCTCCCCAGTTTTCTTTCATATTGCTGTTTCCATCACCTTGTACTCATTATATTCACAAATATAATCATGATGATACAACAAAGAATCTACATACATTAAAAAGAATTTCTCATGTTGCTTTAGCATGACAGCCAATTATTACTACTCATCTTCAGGACTACATTTAACCATTCTTCTTTGGTAACCTTCCATTGTCAAACACTTTTGATTGTTCTTAATAGATGCCTTTCTTTTTAAAAGGATTTCTCTCTCATTCATCATGTTCTTGATTATTAATCAGGATTCCATTTTCTCTGGTTAAAACCAAAGCATTTCTTAATGAGCAATCCCCTTTGCAGAGTATCATTMTAAGTTCCCATCRCTGTATACCAAAATACTTCCAWGTCTGCCCCTGAATCCCAACCACAATGTCTCTGGCAATGTATTTCATAGTACCATAKAATGGTTTGGGTTAGAGGGGACCTTTAAAGATCATCTAATCCAAATCTCCCTGAAACACCTATCCAACAGGGGCATCTTTCACTAGATCAGGTTGCTCAAAAACGCTCCCCTTTAAGCCTGCGTTTCTTAACAGAGATAAGAACAYATCTCTGCCCTTATGCAGACAGACACTCATGCACACATCCCTTCTGCTTGCTTCCACTAACATTCACATCACTTCCTCTCTTTCAAGATGCCAATCTCAAGCATCAGTTTTGGTTTGTCCTTTCAGCTATCCTTGCATCAGTTTCTCTACATTATCCCACCCTTTGCCATTTTCTGCCTATTCAATATCCTTTCTCATAACACAGMCTTTGGTGTTGTCCAGTTTTGCTTTAGATGCACCATTAGCATTACAGAGGAAATTAAAATTACTAGGCACCCTTWCTGGTTTGCTCAACATGAATAAACATTTCCATCTGCCACACARCAAATCATTTCAATCTTTGACAAAACAAAACACCTTCTAAAATCAACAGGAACATAAAGCCAAAATGAAACAARAGGCTTTTAATAAGTAATATATATTATTGCTTATATATAACAAAGAATACTCATCACCATTCTAGCTTTAAYTTGGAGTTAGGCATGAAGAAAACATGTCACAAATAACTACAGCACACAGCCATACCAGTCCCCCATCTTTATATTTGGCAAATTTTCCTCAAATATCCCAGGTAAATACATSTAGCCACCCAAAGCAGTAACAAGATCCTGATTTCTCTTTTCAAAGCCAAATTCTAGCACAAAACACTATGACACCTAGGCCCTCCCTGACATTAGATACCAGTAAATATCTTAAATACAGCCTAACAAAGGAGATATATTCAAGCAGACYAGACAAGCATTTGTCAGAGCCCTTCTGATGTAACTGAGGGAAGGCTGTCACTGGCACTGYCACTGCAGATTGACATTTCAAGCCAGTGTTTGAACTGGTGTGAATGATCAGATTACRTGTTTTTATTTAAGTACGAATGACTTTGTCACAGAAATGGGAATTTCAGCAAGCTGCAGGTTGAAGAAATTGATTCCGTACAATTTTCTTTTCACTTTTRCTCAAGAGAGGAAGTTTAAGAAATTTACACTACATGAGTCAAAGAAATTGATGGTTTAGTACTACCACTATATCACTGCCACAAGTTCAAGCTAAACCAATCACTTTTTAACTAGAAARAGGCCTGAGACATGATGTTCTGATCTCAATCTGAACTTCACAAAGTTCATGGTGGTTATGTTACGATTTGGCATTTGGCTTAGGATCTTCTCCACTTTTAGCACTGAAGAAATTTTTTTTTAAAGTAACAGCAGACTCTCTTCTAYCAAGTTTATTAGAAATCAATGAATAAGCTCGATCCAATCTCATTTCAACATTGTAAGAAGTCTAAATAGGTGTCTTTTAGCACTGCAGTTATAATAAACCCCTCTAAGGCTCTCCGGGAGTCTAGTATGGATGTGAATTCCAATATGAGCAGGATTTGAGGACATCCCTGGACAGATTTGCCTGATAATTACTGGCTCAAYGGCAAACTGGAGGCAGGGAAGGATTTTTAGATCAACATCGCCCTCTAATGGATTCGTCCTGTATTGTGATGTTTTTCTTCAGTACCGCAGTAAAAATCCCTCTGTTTTCCGCTTGAAATTAATACCCAAGAGGTAGACAAAGAATTGCAGACTTTGAAAGCCTAAAGACAGAAGCTATTTCTTCTGACTCACAAGCATCCCGAAATTGCATGAAGAAAGGATATTGTTCAAATACAGAATCTGAAAAAAAAAAATCAAAGGACTATTTGAATTTTCTGGGGGTTAGATAAGTAAGCTTTGGGAAGAAGATGGTTTTGCACCATTGTTTGCAATATTYATATACACAGGAGGAGTTAACAGGCTGGCAGCACATCTAACCATTCTGTTYCAGGGCTTGAATTTGGTTTGCATTCTGCTGCACTGCAGTCAGTGATCTTTGCAGAGCATACATGTAGTACAGGGATTAAATATCTAGTAAAAGGGCAGTATAAGGATGTGCTTTCATGATCACCTAAAGCAATTCTGAAATGCAAGATGTTGAAAGGGCAGAGCAGATCCAACCTGCYACACAACAGCACAAGCAATTGAACCAACATATGTGCACACACAAAAAAATTAAATTAAAAAAAATCTGTAAAAACAGACAGTGATGGAGGAGGAGAGAAGTCTTAGAATATCTGAATCATACAATCTGCACTCTGAAAATGCAGAAAAGAGCAATCAAGAACCCTTCAAGAGTAAATGGCTCTGTTTAGTATCAACACAGTCATAAAAACTGACTGCACAGTGGGAAGAGCTGGGTGTGCCCCATCTCAACAGGGGAAATTCAAAGCACTACTCGCTCCCAACAGTTATGTTCAACTAGAGYAAGAGTGAAAGAAAAAAGCAAAAATTTGTTGCCTGGCACTGCAACTCTCAAGAGGGACTAATTTAAAATGACTTATCACTCTGGAGGAGAAATTCTTCCACAAGTCTGGATATCTTTGCTCCTCAGTCAAAAAGCTCAGAACATCCACAAGGACCAMTCAAAAATATGCAGGGGCATAAGATTCAAAAGGCATAACTTCTGAAAGGAAAAGGGGCTCATTAACAATGAACATCCACAAAAAGAAGATTTTCATGGATAAAAATGCTTTCCATGGACCCTCACTGATAAAATACCTGGAAATGCCATGACAGAAGAGTAACATTGAGCACACTCATAGTGCAAGTCTCACAAGCAACAGCTGTAAAGTTGGTCAACCTCATTCTTTCTAAATGCAAGAGCACCTCAGTGAAATACAGGGTCTCAGAAAGGAGGGGTGGTGTTTTCATCTTGGTTTTGTTCCYCTTTAAAGATGAGCTGTGAACTTAAATAAACCATACTAACAGGTCACCTTMTTCATTACAATAATCAGGTCTGAAAATTTCAGTGTATATATAAAGAGTACTGTGCCCAGCTATGAAGACCAATTTCTCTCCTTGATGCTCATTCAGCAAAACATATGCTGCAGGCTTAAATTCAAATGACACATAGCAAATACACTTTTGGTACCATATATCTAAATAATTTATGGAATTTTGTTATAGCTACAGAAYAGCATAAATCCATAAACTATATCATGTTTATGGTGGGTTGATCYTGGATGGATGTTAGATGCCCACCAAAGCTGCTCTATTACTCCATCCCTCCCTCAACTAGATAGGAGAGAGAAAATRTAACAGCAGTATTGAGAGACGAGGTAAGGACAGGGTGAGATTACTCACCAGGCACTGCAATGGGCAAAGCAGACTCAACTTGGGCAAGTCAGTTTAATATTTATTTTAAATTACCAATCCAACCARAGTAGGGTAATGAGAAATCAGCKGAAATCTTAAAATACCTTTCCCCCACCCCTCCCTTCTTCCTGGTCTTASCTTTGCTCTTGATTTTCTCTACCTYCTCCCCACTCAGCAACTTAGGGGGATGGGGAATGGGGAGTTGTAGTCGGTTCATCACACTTTTTATCTGCTGGTCCTCCCTCCTCAGGTTTGCCATGCAAACCCAATTACAACATTCTTGTTGGCTGTTGACTGACCTCAATGAATGCACCTAACAAGTAAATCTTCCTGAAGTACAGTAAGTAGAAAGAAAAACAGGTCTTTCTCAGTCTCTAATTTCCTGCCATACCCTGGGAAAGAATGGTAAGATTTAATATCCAACATTATGTRGACCCTCAAGCACATTTAATTAATTTCACAGAGAGGAGAGGAAGTGAGATCAACTCCAAGAGTTTTGAGACAGGGATTTGCCTATACGCCACTTTGAAAGAAACAGAACAAGGCAAGCATGTAAAAACACCTCACCCAATGCCGTCCCAGGTTCCAGCTACTTGTGGGTAATCAATTGCCTCACAAAGAAATAGCAYCTGCCATTTAATGCCCTGCAATACAGTTTTCTTCCACTAGTCCACACAATTACTCACTGAACCCAACTATGCCCATTTATTCCCTGCCTATGGCACCCTAGAGAGTTCCACTTCATATTATCATATATATGCCCAAAACAAAACTAAAAGCCCTAGAKTTTGGAAGTTGAAAAGATAGGCCTACTTCACATTTTTTAATATTGGATTTGTTTAAAATACTACAGTGCAGAACAGAATCTGGCCAGTCTCTATTCTTGGAAACAAAAAGAAGATAATTTCTGAACATTTCCCTAAAGTATCAGTTAAATACCATTATGTGTTTCTGTATAGCATACTTTCCAGGGCAGTGTATTATAAAACACTGAATTCAGTGCACAAAATAAGCCTTCTGATTAAGTTGAGTGCTTATGGCCCATATTTTCAGAGAGAACTAATCCCAGCCCTGACACTAACATGTTTTGACACTCAGAGCTTTTCACTTCACCTCACTATATATTCACTTTTTTCTATTGTACAACAGACATAATGATTCTTTGCCTGCTTTGTGAAGCCTTCTGAGAATTGCAGCAATAAAGTACTACATATAAAGATATATGCATTTATATTGAAATGCACCTATTCACAAAGAGCCAYCAATTTCCAACTCACTAGTTAAACCATTTTTATAAGCTTTCATTCACAAAAAGGCACATGAAAAATTTACCTGCTCATTTTTGCAGATCCATACAGTACTCCCCTGAAGTAGAATAAAGATTTTGGTTTTGTATCCTTTCAGCTCAAGATATCCACTTTTCTCAGGGGTGACAGAAGTTCGAGACAGAGAGTTATTATCAGACTGCAATTTCAAGGCATGGAGCATCGTGTTAACCCAGTCATTTCTTTCTTCTAAACAAGAAAAAAAATTGGTCAAAGACAGTTAGTTAAGCAGCAGCTGCAATCTCCTCTACACATTGGTTTTCCCAATGTTGTTGCTACGTTGGTTGATGATATGGCTATGTCAAATAAGAGAGAACATCCACATTGAGGAGGAGGTGTAACTAAAAATAATGAGAATCTGTATCAGTGGAAGTGCTAGACAGACAGCCATCCAATTAACTCCCAACAATCAACACACCAATCCAAACAAATTGATGACCGATACTCTTAAAATCATGACTGCTAATTCTGAGGTACTTTACTCCAGAAAGCCTAAAGATTAGGTGGCAGACAGGTGGTATGTTCACCTTCTGGAAGCCAGACCAATAGGAAAGAATTACAGAAGTTATGTAMGCAGAAACCAGGGAGCCTAAATATCATCTGTCATGGAAGGGGCAAACCAGCACCAGYGGTACTCCATGCTTGGCCATGCTTTTAAGAAAAAACACTTGGTAGTTTACAATCCATTCCATTAAGGTGAAGTGGTTAAGCTTGATATTGTCAAGGGTACTCAGTAATTAAGAAAATGTGTGTTTGAGCATCTTTCCATGCATTATTAATGTAACATCTTACAAATACATGAACACAAGGAGGTGAAGTAATAAAGTTTCACTCAGTCTCATTCACTATGTTCAGACATTTCACCAGACTAAGATCAATATACTTTAATGCTGAGTAGTCCAAATGAATTAGGTTGCCTTATGCGATTGGAATATCATGAATATTTCAACTATTTGCTCTGAAAGAGCCAGATCACAAAATATATTGGGGGATGAAGAGGGAGGGATTGGAAGTTCTATACATAATATGTATAAAGTTGGTAAAATTAGCATGGAAGTGTGGAAGTCTGCAGGGAGCACCATTGAAATAATAACGTACTCACATCATAAATGGCATATGTGCAACATGAAGGAACAAATACACAAATTTAGTTATCACAAAATACTTTGTAGAAAACGAAGACAGCAGCCTGAGAGATTAGCACAGAGAACGTGATCCGAGTGCTCCTGTAAAGAATTTTACTTTAAAATATATATATGCTGTCTTGAAATATTCCAGTAATCTTTTCAACRTACTTTACTATAGCTGAGGGCATCCAATTATTGTAGAAGTGGCTTTTTTCAATGGCATTTCACTCTGGTGAAACAAAATCTCACTGCATCTGAGCAGGTTATGCTCTAATTCACTACTATCCCTTGTCTGGTTATTTATTTTGCCCCCAAAAGCCCCTAAACTTTCCAAACCATTATATATAGTGCCTTCCCCTCTAGATATTTAAATCTATCAAAAATTAATGCATTTCTGATACCTCAAAATACATATAAAAGTCACTATTTCAAAATCTTTGAAATAAGTTCCCTTGGAATAGTCCCAGAACAATTCCCAACCACAAATCGACAGAAGTAATAGCATCAAGTAACAATTTTCTTTTTTGCACATTACAGAAATCAAGCAGGGTTATTTACATGCTTTACTGGGAATACATCATTCAATTCTGGATACAGTAATGGCTGAATTCCTTATACAGTAAGCATTTCTAACCTTAAGTGAACAGCTTTTCAGACAGGTTACTATGTCCAAAGATGGTTATATACTACATGAAAATGGAATTCATTTAATGTTTAACAAGTGGTTGCTCTGAAYGTATTTTACAAGTCAGTATAAGTTTCTAACATTTTTATAGTATCCAAGGCAAAGGTCCACAAAACAAAATGCAGCCCTCCAAAATGTATTGCACCAAKATGGTTATATTCCAATTTATGAAAAAATATATATATTTGGAGAATAAATGCAAAATTAATAAAGAAATACATACTTTTAAACTCAGTTTAGAGCAAAAAAAGACTGAAATTATTTGAGCCAAACCTGATAAGAAGGATTTGTTCACTGATGCTGCACTCCTGTTACRGCCTGCAGCAAATGTTTACAACCAACTATAACCCATAAAAATGGGATTTGATAATGGAAATGCTGAGAGACCCTTAGCTATAATGGCTCTGGCACGTACTGCTGTAAATACATATTGCACAACTTTTTTTTTTTTTCTAGGCATTCATTTTTATTTGATTGTTTCCATAAATAAATCATAYATGCACCAATATTGATTCCACATATTACACTTGTAGGTTGGTAAAGCATTCAATCTGAAGGCATCTAACTTCCTGCTACAATTTACATTTGTAACCTCTATCAATACCTGGCTGAAAATACTATACAGGACAGAAAACCTCGAATTTCCTTTGATCACAGCATCACATCCCAGACATCATTCACTGTCTCTTTGTCAATTTTTTATCAAGTGGTGACTCAGAGATGTCTGAGAGCACACAGGCTGTAAGAGCTACAAGTGAGATTTGAGAACTGTTCAGACAAATTAATCTTTGGGAAGGAAGGATGGGGGAGGAGACAGAAGAGTTTGGAAAATAGTCTTCTCATTTTGATATTTGAAAAAGCCCTTATCCAACAATTTCCTTTGTTCTTACAAAGTTTAGAGTTATCTCCAGTTTCATTTTATGGCTTAAACAAACCGGATTCCAGAAATATTTCTCATAATATAACAAGCTATAGTTCACAAACAGAATTTCTCAACAGTGATTTCCCAGCTCTTTGGCAATTTTTAGAAACACACATCTTCTACTTACCTTCTTTATCCACACGGAAAACAAAAGTCCTCTGGGATGTGACAACTTCAAACTTATTCTCCCCATGAACTCTTACTGTTGCTATTGCAGAGAGCAGTATTATTCCTTTTGAGAACACTTCCTGTAATAAAAAGRTAGCCAAAATATTTAATTCTCATGGCATTTTAAATTTCTCTGATGTAATGCTACTTGTCATGATGTTTAGAAAGTTCACCACACTTACTATAACTAAATAAGTGGACCTCTTCACTACTTACCTATCACTAGCTTAACTGTTCTACTACCTTCTAAAATAGAATAAAATCCCATKATGAGATTGAGTGTGCATATTTGAGATGCAACTTCGTAAATTATCTCATGACATTAATATTGCAAAACATTACACTTTAATTTACAATTTTATGCCAAAGTAAATTACATTTACTATCTCACAGAAAAATAATTTACAAGTATGTAATTATTATACTTCTATGATAAAATCAGACATGGGAAAAATATTATGCTTTCTCCAGGCAGGGAATTCCAAACAGTTTTGCTGTTCCCCCTGCACCTTGCCATTTCAGTGGGCAGCCAATAAGAAAAGTAAATTCCCTGATTTTATCCCCAAGTTTGAACATGAAGAAAAGTATCACCCACCACACTGGTAAAATACACTGTCCTGTCAGTGCTAACATGAATGCTCTAACTTGGATCAGGTAGGTGCTTTTCTGCTGTATGTGTGTGCTGGGATACAGTTAATTCCCTTAATAGTAGCTAGTAGGGGGCTATGTTTGATGATAGAAATAGGGCTCACAGCCACAGGGATGTTTCAGCTGTGCAGTGCTGACCCAGAGTCAAAGCTTTTCTGCTCCTTGCCCCACCCTGCYCCCAAGGAGGCTGGGGGTGCACAAGAAGATGGGAGGTGACACAGCCTGGACAGCTGACCCCAGCAGACCTGAGGGACATCCATACCACATGGCATCACGTTCAGTATGCAAAGCTGGGGRATGCTCACTGTGAYGGAGTTTGTCTTCTCAAGTAACCATTAAGCAGAGTAGAGTCYTGTTCTCCTGGGCATGGCCAAACACCTGCCTGCCCATGAGAAGTGGTGGATGAATTAATTCCTTGGTTTGCTTGTGCACAGCTTTTGCTGTACCTCCTAAATTGTCTCTACTTCAACCCACAAGTTCTCATGTTTGTTCTTCGGATTCTTTCTCCATTCTGACTGGGGGAAGAGTGAGTAGGWGTGGGGCGTGGTTGCTGGCTGAGGTTAAACCACAATAATTTGAGGCCAGCACAAATATTCCCAATATTTTTAGATTTCCAACCAGGTATTAGGACAACTAAATGGAACACAAATGCAAGATAGGAAAAAGGAACGACTACAAGTATTACCTTCCAGTAGTTCACCTTTTAACCTAATTAACCTAAGGGTTTGGGGTGGGGGTTGACAGGAAGGAAAGATGAAGAAATACATCTGCATTATTTCTGGATTCCGGAGTTAATGCTGCTCCTGTCTCCACTATGCTTTCATCAATTCATTTTCTGACCAAGACAACTCAGATATACTGATAAAATTTATGATTCAGAAGCAGTAATAGTCCAAGAGTCAGCTCCCCATAAAGAAATTGTGCTGTAATAACTTCCCTCCCAAAGTATAAATTATTGTAACAGACTTCATACAAGCACTCRAAGAACATTGAGAATATGAAGTAGGAAGGATACACTGGATCATTTTTTTGTTCACTGAGTTTTATATACTAATGTTTTTTCACTTTGAGGTACTAATACATGGCAGTGAAGGTTGTTTAGCAAACAAATAAGTAGAAATACTGAAATACAGTAGAAGCAAGCATGTTACTATAGTTACACACAAGCAATAGTTATAATGACCATAGATAGAATTGCATAGCTATTTGCATTATTGCTATATTTGTTAAAAGAGTTATTTTAACATAGTTTTTAATGAGGTTGAATATTGAGTTAACTACTGATCCTTCCACGGTAAAACAAAATTTTTACATATACTGGTTCTGCAGCTGTTCAGTTATAAATATGTTATGGTGTTTGCAGGCATCTACTGGCTGTATTTGGTACTACTGCAAGAGAATAACAGACTGCTGGAAGTCACAACTATTTTATTCCATTTGCTCAAAAAAAGTCAATTTTCTTTTAAGCTGAGCATAGTTTTGCTTTGCTATTTAAACAATCACCCATCATCCCTCTTGAAGCTTTGTTCTCCAAGGCACACATATTTTCAAATACAGTTTAAACCATAATAATTTATCAATCTATCTTTCTTGTGGAGCAGCTTTTCTTTCATGTGCAAAAATAATGCCTGTTAAAAAGCTCTTGTAGATCAAGATACAATATCTCTCTTTGAAATACTCCASACTAGAAATAAGGTGAATTATTTAAGAATAGAGAAAACAAACCCAAACAAATGCAGTCAAGATCTTCACAGCTATTTATTCTGTTACTGAGTGGTGTAAACTAGTTTTAGAGCTGATAAAAATTCTCTGAGAAAAAATTTTCTAGCAGAGAAAGCAAAATGCTTGGGTGGGTTTTTTTTATATCAGCTAGTTTGACAGAAACATTTYTTTTCAAATAAAGTCCCATGTCACTCCTTGACAGTTGTGATTCAGAGATGAGCTAACGGATCCTGGAAAATACCATTCTGGACTACTTTGGTTTTACTTCCACAACAGATTAAGTATGACCTGTTTCAAGAATGACAGTGATTCACCTGTTTTGCAGTGAATTTTGCTATTTATAATGTTCACTTGTACTGCRACACAATAAAATRTTGAAGYTCTCCACTTGAAGAGTGGAATCATTTTCCTAAATGACTAATGTATTTGTCAGGGATGCTAAGCTGTTTTAAATAAAAACTTTCAACACAATCAGCAGGTTTTGTCTTACTRTAAAATGCATGGTAAGACACCAGAGTTCTGCCAAAAGTAAGAAGAAACTTGAAACAAAACTTGTGCATATAGGGTAGCTGAAAAAAATTCTYCAGTTCTACCTCCCCCTCATCAGTTAACCACACTCTGTTGGGACAAAGCCACATGGGATGTTGCTCTGATTACATCAGCTTTCTCAGGAGCAGGAACACAGAAGAAATGAGAGCAACACAGATTCAACCCCAAACCTTCCCTAGGTCAGATGCTGTCCATTAAAMGCTGAATCTTTTTTTCATGTATAYAGAYACAAAGTAAAGAAGAGATCTCTATCAAGTAGAAGTTGATACACAGCTAAAACAAGTTAGAAAAATATTTATAAAATTGGTGTTTAAATCATTCAAAAAAGCATTCATATGGGCATTTTCAGGAATAATATTTTCTGTGTTTCCCCTCTATAGTCKCTGGTTATTTCACTCTTCATTAGCCATGTAGTACACTTCCCCTTCTTGAGAACCTCACTCATCTCTAGTTCCTAATTTGAATGACAAATAGAGCTATTTAATATTGGTAGTGTTTCTGGGTAAAATTAAAGTTCCATTCCACTGAGTCTAACCTTCTCTGCTTGAAATAAGAAGAAAAATATCAAGTATAGATTGGTTTCCTTCTGAGAACTACTTTTAATTGATACATGAAACCAAAAGTATAATTTCTTTAGAACTTGCTYGTCTGTGTAGGAATGTCCTAAGACAAACACACATTGAAATAGAGAACTTGCCATTAAGTTCTAAAATTAAAACTTCCCCACTTAAGCATATAAATGGCCAGCTATGTAGGTAAGAAGGGGGCATGCAAGGCCTTGCAAGGAGCTCAAGCTGCATGCAGGTCTTGATGGGTCTGCAAACAGTTGTTTCTATTGTCAAGATAAAAACACACAAGCAAGAGCAGAAAATGCTGATATCCATCTCCATGAAATATGAACACCACAGGTGTGGAGACAGTGATGCAGCAGAGACCACTGCACCAAAAACTAATTTYCGTGAGTGACACCACTGCTGATTCAGCACAATCCCATTGGGCACTAAGAAACACTGGCACCCAGCTATGTTTACCTCCAATCTGCAAGCTAATTTGAGTTTCATCAAATCCTCAGTTCCCAGAATTTGCTTCAGGCCTTGCAATTCTCAGATATAACATTTCTTCAYGTATGTGACTCACTGAATTAACAAGTCAGACACCCAGATTTGGTCAAACTGTATACACAGAGACCAAGCAGCATCTCCTTCGATATCCAGAGTGAGGCTTGGACTCAGATTCCAGGAAAAGTGAGACAAAGAGGCTTCAACACAAGTGTTTGCCAAGCTGCTGATAGYCTAACCTACCACACAGGTCTTGTAAATAGAGGATGCAGAGTAGGTAGCCTCCTATGCTACACACTAAACATTCATTTCAGCAGAAGGAAATACTTCTGGAATCTCTTATGACAAACACAGGCATAAGAAGTGCTTTTCTAGCACAACTGACCTCCAAGTAACTTTTTCAGTGACTTTCAAATAGAAGAAAAAAATAAAAAGAAATTCCCAGTGCAGATACAAGACTGTAATTTCTTTATTAGCATTTCTTTCCCTAATTATGCTACAGATAGTGTTAAGCAAATCCCATTGCTGTATTTTTTCAAGTCTTTCCTAATGATTAGTCCTGCTTTTATGCTCCTCTGAAGCCATGGGATCAATACTGCAAAGGGGTACCATTTTTTGTCACTGCAATCCAAACATTATTCTCTTTATTATATTGTTCCCTCCCCCTATAAAATCATGTCTTCTGCTATAAGTAAAGCAAATTAAGCAAGTAAAACCAGATCGTTTCAAGTTTGCAGTCAGTAGGCACAAATATCAACGTAAATATATTTTTGAGCTAGTTCTTACATCCCCAGCCCACCAGAATATAGTCTCCTCCTTCAGTTCTTACATCCCCACCCCATCATAAGGCATCTATAGGTCTCTTACCACCAATCAGCATACTGTATCAGAACYTCTAACTGAAACTGTATTTTCTTATTAATGTAATATGCATCTTCAACAGGAAATGGTTTCCAGCATTTAAAATAACAYATATGGATGTGGAAAGGGACCTCGACTTCCCTTAACATGTATATTGTACAGTCATCTATCTTTATCACTTTWAAGTCTAAGGTTTTACTACTTCCAAGAGGAAAAATTAATTAGTAAACCACAGAGCAAAAGAAAAAGAATTTTTTAGTGCTCYGTACGGTAATTACGTGGAATTACAAGAGAATTACAAGGAATATACACTTTGTTGAAAACCAYGATCTACAAATGCATTTTTGTATCCCATATAAGAAGTGAATTACTTTAATCAAAGCAGTTCATAAATCTGAAAATATTTCAGCAAGATTCAGTCCTCAGGTACAGAAACAAAAACAGCRTTATACATTGAAGTACTGTGCTGTTTTTGAACATTCCCATTGAAACCTAACCTAGTTCCATGACATACAATTATTCATAGAAGACAAACAGGAAAAAGACATTTTTAATCAAAGAGCCAACAAGAACATAGGTTTGCGTTRTTTTCTTTTAAATGGTCTTCCACGCTACTTTTAATTGCTCTCTCACAGTGTCCAGCATGCTAGGTTCCCATGACCAGACACTTCACAAACACCATCAAAATAACATCTCTAAAAAGTGTTTACCATAATCCCGTTCTGTTCTGAAGCAGTGTCAATCTCTCACTAAAGTAAAAAAAACAAAAAACTGATGGTATCTATCTGAAAGGTAATAAAAGCCTTTCAAGGAAATAAAAGGATGAAAAATGCATGAAGACAAGGACACATTAAAATATTTAATTAATTCTCACCCTAGTATTTTAGAATTGAAAATCAACTTAAGATAAATATTCATTGGTAATTATTCAGTAACTTCTTTATAGTACCTTGTGTATTACACAGATGCATTTTGTTCCAAACATTACCAAAACATGTCCCTTACCTTTTCATTGTTGTAGTAAGAAATGCTCTCTCCATCAAATTTAACCCAGCGCTTCTGAAACACACATTTGCTGTGAACCAAAAATTAACACAATTAATATACAGCTAACAYTGGTTTTAAGAATGTCTCAATCACAAATTATAGAAAGGTCAAATATCATCTAGCTTTCTGTTCAAATGAATACTCTGAACAAASAGCATAACTTTAAGTGCTACAAGCTCTATTAAGATACTTCCCAAAAATGAAAGCTGAGAACCTCGAATGACCATCTCACTGTCRTGCTTATGACAAGGACATCTCTGTTCACAGGTTATGGTACCTGCAGTCATTCAATGCCAACACATCTCCCCAAGACTGTTTTCTGGCCAATGAATCAATACCAATACACCACATCTCCCAGCAAGTATTGCATGAAATTTAACTTTCAATGTGTTATCAACTGGACATCATTAATGAGAAACTTTCAGTGTGCCATTACCTCATGCTCTACAAAGACCTTTTAAAAATATATTTTTACATCAACCTGAAGTAGTTCATTACACTCATTAAAAATGCTGACAGCTTGTTACTTATCATCTATAAATGTCTCAGTTCTAAAATCTATTAAACAAGTWAATTAAGCAAGAACAAGACCCCGCTAATATCTTTTCCCAACATTATTTCCTTTSCTTTTAAATGAATGCTCTGCTTTAGGATTAGTATACTGTGATAGCTTATCAAAACTTTAATCAAATAGCAGCTCTGGCTTAATTAACTTATATTATATGACTACAATAAATCATCATTTTTCATAACCTGGAAAGGCCARTGTACCATCTATTTTGCACTAAAATGTCAATAAACTTCAAGATTATACAGGGATGAGTGAACCTAAGTACCACATACAATGTGAGCAAACTGAATGGCTGTACAATTTATAGTGAATTACCTAAAAAAAGAGAGGCAGTACTTTAATTGCATGATTTGTAGCAATTCAAGAAAACGTTATATATTTTTCCCCCAAGGAGTCACAAAGTGTCTGGTATAAATTGGATCTTTATAAAAAGAATGGRAGGTGTAAAACAGAATGAAATACTCTGTTGATGGGAAGTGAAATAAAATATGACAGTGCTTCAATAGTTTGAAAAARAAATCTTTTTTTTTWAATTTGTTAGGTTTTTTTAATTCCTCAGATATTTGAGGAATGGTATTGTAAGAAAAAGAAACAAACAATGTATCATTCACTGAACCAGCCCTGAGAACAAGTCCTTGAAATGTAGCTGTGGAGTGTCACTGGATCAAGGCTAATGACCATGGAACTGTTTTGCTCAGTATTCACCACTACTGATTTTGTGGTTAACTCATTACCTTTTCCAAACAATATATTCTCACACAGCACTTTCTTTAAGTTTTCATAGCTTGTTCTCAACTCTACCCCTTCAAATAGAGCAAGACAAGCCATATGGAATCRAGAGCTATAGTTTTCATCACTCTGCTAGCTAACTGCCAAAAGTGTTGTTAAAAAAAAATAAATCATGTAAGTAAAATGAAAGTTACAATTAACTGCAGCTCTCCAAGAAGTCAGTACCCTAATAATTCTGAAAAAAAATTTTAAAAAGAAAGAAATGTGGAAAAACTCTGTGTAAAATTATTCTTTGATTCTTTAGCAAAGGTGAACAATGGCAATCCACAAATGTGGATAAAACTTTCAAAACAATTTAAAAAGAAGAGAAAACAGTTTTGAGCTCATTGAAATTCTGTGATGGTAAGAGTTTCATTCAACCTATTATTCCATCTTGTTAACTGCCTTCAACAATGTATCACTGTATCAATGCAGAAACAAAATTTTAAAAGATACAACTTTAAATCAGATTCCCTAGAAAGAAACAAGAAAAAAATTTAAAATTGCTATACAACAGAGCTGCTTCCAGTGAGTTCAAATCAGATTGTATTCTAAAACAATTTAATTCCATAAATATCTCATAAAAAACATATATTGAATTATATGCTGTTATGGTATGGTATAATATTGCTGATGATTATTATGGTGACAAATTATCAAAGGACAGGCCAAACACTTCAATACTTTTCAGCACAGCTCAATATACAGTCCTAAGAACAAAGAATGMAGATCTACTAAGGCTTGAATGAAGTGCAGTAGATGTATTATAGTACTAACGAGTACAACAGCTTTCATTTCTAGATGCTAAGTCCTAGTGAAGATCAGAAACAGACATAAAAAGTAAAATTGTGCCACTTTCAATACAAAAAAGAATTCATAGAATTCATAAAAAYATAAGTCATAAGAACAAATGGAAACTGAAAACTACAATTTAAAAGGAGGAAGCTAGAAGAGTTCTCATCAGAGTTCACAAGTATTTATGATGGAAGGTCTGCTAATGAAGCATTCTTTAGTGAAAAACAGTTTAATGATAACTGGAGTTTAAAATCAGTTAAAACAAAAAAYTTGTAACAGAAATCAAATGTAAGATTTGTTGTTGTTTTTGTTGTTGTCRTTTAACTTCCAAATATGACAGAGAGAATTCATTTTCTATTCTCTTCATTATAAGACATGAGCTCAGATTTCTCCCATCAAATTTTAGGCACAAAAATAAATTAAACTCAAAGCTCAAGTAACACAGACAGAAAACAACAGAGCCTCCGGTCACACTAATTATTAAATTATAATCCATGGCCAAATTAGTAGTATTTCCGAAACAGAATTCAGAGTTTGTTTTTCACTTACTTTGTGGCCCACAAAAAAATCAGCAAAACTGTAGCAACTGGAAATACTGGTACAAATTCATTCTGTATTTTTCTACTATAGCTCATGAGTGGTGACCAACAATTTTAAGAAAAATATTATTTCCTGAGTGCACCTCCTAAAGAAACTTTAGGATAGGTAATATCACTAAAACCTTTTAATTCACAAAAGCTYGGTGCTCATTCAGTGAAAGCAATTCCCTATCCCCTTCCACTGCAAATATTAAACAGTGACTAAGTACAAACCTAATATCTCTCATGCAAACATACATTGTCACGATCACACAATAACCACTGCAAATACCATACCCTTGAGGGGATAATTTATCCAGCCATCCTGCTTTAACCTTCTTAACTGATGGTCCATAAAAGCAAGCATATGGTGTTATTGATTCATTTCCAATCGAAGTTTGATCTCCACCAAGTTGGCAAAAATTCATTTGTTCACTGGCCAAGTGATCAGAATCTCCACTTTGCATCTTACTGCAGGATGCTGAGTGTGCTTTGGTTTTCTTTTTCTTCAAAGACAAAGAATGTTGTTCCACAAYAGAATATACAGATTCACTTTCAGATCCTTCTGGTGTTAATGATGGGTCTTCCTGAGACAAGGATTCATTTTTTGAACATTCTTTTGTCTTCTCTTTCTGATTATTAAAGTAACTGGAAAGASAAAGTTAATTTTACTCTTAAAATGTATTACTACAATGCACAAATACATAAAATTAGTAGTTAGAACAAATRCTGGTAAGATATATTAAAAGTAAACTTATAACTTGTATAATCACTGTGAAAACCACAGACATGCTAAACACAATCTGTCTTACAATCATGACTATCCTGAATCCTTCTTTCTCCATTCAACAGGAATAATACCAAAACCACACTCCTTTGGACGCCTGAACAGAAACTTAAAATTAAATTCTCCTTCTTTAGAAAACTGGCCTTGCTCTTTTGAATACTTTCAATTACTTGCAGTATCACCTCTCTTCCCTCTCCCACCCCAACAGAAGGCCTGGTGCAGACTGGATAACTCAGAAGCACATTAGCTCCCACTTCATCAAGCCACTGGCCACTGTCTCATGACAGGAGTGGTGAATGTGTTTAAGTTTTGTGTTTGTTTGGATGGGTTGGTTTTTTTGACAAAGTGAATTATGAGAGCACTCAGATACAGTCAGCTATGAGACATACAAAAATGCAACTTGGTCTTCCTTATTCTGACTAGGGAAAACAGGGACACTCTCAAAATCCACAAGAGATTCTGAAAACTGGTTTGAACAGTCTCAGAACAGCCACAGTRCCCAGATTTGCCTCATATAGGATGGGGCAAAGCCTCAAATAGAAGCAAAAAATATAATAATGGCTGTGCCCTCAGAGCTAGAGATCCACTTGTGACATCAGTAAATAACATTTTATTCTTTACACTTTGAGTTTGTCAGGAATTCTCATTTAATACCATAGATTCTTGGAAGAATATTCTTCATTCATTCCTAGATCCAGTTTATTTTCACAAGCCAGGAATTCATTTCCATGAAGTTCCTAGAAAAAAAATATATTGTAACTAAGATTTGTACTGAAGGAGTGATATTTAAATTACTGTAGATACAAATCACACACAAACAGCCTAACTAGAAAAGCTGYTCTTTCCTGCATTTTCAAACATGCACTTTAAAGCTGATTTTCATWTTGTAAGAAATGTTATTTTTAACATTTAAGCATGGCCCAAAACACCTGATACAAACCAATCAGATGAAGAAATTTGTGCCACTGAAATGCTGGTTTTGCTCAAGGCACCACTCACATCCTGGTTCTTGGCAGGGATAGTAATTTTCTTCCCCATAGCTGTTACAGGGCTATGTTTTGCACTTGAGAATGAGAATAATGTTGATAACACACTGATGTTGCTGGGTACAGCTTACTCTAAGTCAAGGACTTTCTATTTYKTTTCCCATGCTCTGCCAGAGAGCACATGCACAGGAAGCCAGGAGGGTGCATGGCCAGGACAGCTGGCCCAAACAGGCCAAAGGGATRTTTCATCCCACAGAGCATCATGCTCTCTCCTTTCCACTAGAGTTACTATCAGCATTAGTATTATTATTATTATTATTACTATTATATTTGCTTTGTTTTAATTATTGAACTGGTCTTATTCCATCATCTAAGAGGTTACTTGTTTTCCAGTTCTCCTCACAGGGAGTGAGCAAGCAGCTGTGTTCTAGTTGCCAGATGGGGTTCAACTGCAACAACTGAATGTTTTTTAAGCTCAAGAGCCACAGTACATGCAGCTAAGTACCATTTATGATTTGTCACTGCTAGCCTAACAATATTTCTTCTTGGAATAAATGTACAGCCTTCATAGAACACTAAAAATAATGGCAAATTCAAAATCCTAAAGCAACACGGAACTCAGCCCTACTGAATGAATATATCTTATTGGGTTTTTTGTTTTTTGTTTTTTTTTTTTTTTTGCCCAGCTCTTCTTCCTCCCCGGCTCATCTATTAATTTTTGCTTAGAAACCTTTATCACAAACTGCTTACAGTGTACAAAATGTCAAGGTTAACCACTGCTTGTGAACATTACATTTCACACTTGCTAAACTTAATCTGACAATCATATTGCACTACAAGCTTTTCAATGTGTCTTTCTTCCTTTAAAAAACCCCTAAAATTAACATCTTCATGCTTTCTGATAGAAGTGCTTTAATTAACTAATTTAAGCTTTTATGTGTATGTAATGAAGCTGAACAATGGCAGAAACAAAGTGGGTAAGCTGTCACAACATAGCYATTTGTTTTCTGAGTAGCAGCATCTAATCTTGCACTTGAGGACTGTACCTYGGCAACATGGGAAAGGCAAGACTTAAAAAAAGTCATAGTTCAAAAAAAAGTCAAAGCAGAGGAAGTGTGCAGCAAAAATGTAGAAAGCACAGTCTGATGGTAGGATAAATCTAGGTCAACTGTCTTCCTCTGCCAACCAAGCCCATTATAAAAATAAAAACCCACCAAAACCTAACTACCCACACATCTCAGTAGTATGCCATAGCACCAAAGGCTACA
>CADDXX010000040.1:771034-901120 GCA_902810485.1 Alauda arvensis
CTACAACAAACACAAAAAATAATACAAACGCCATCACACATCAATAAAACCCTACAAAAAACTAAACAAAAATCATCAATATACCTTGTAAACAAATTGAATAGATAACTCAGATGCAGTCTATCCACTRCTTATCAAATATTTGCATTGCCTGGAATCTCCCAAAAGAAAGGGAAATGGCCACACTTCTGCACAATAGTCAAGAGGCTAATATCACAGTGCATGAAACATCTTCATAGTAAAAACAGTCAGTATCCTTCATCTTCATTTGTTGATCAGGGTGCAATTACAAACCATACCCACTGAAGCTACATGGTAGTAGCTCTTCCTGCCTGTCATGAACCACTACAATAACAGTTTGATGTCYTGGTTGTGCTCATTCCATACTCTTAAGTACCTGAGCAAGTGAATTCAGAGAGCCAGATAACTTCCAAGCAATAACTAAGAAATGCATTTCTATTGGCAGTAGAATTTAAAATGTAAAAGTCCACAAATGAAGACAGTCTGTGGGTAAAGAAGTTCTATTTGCTCAAAAAAAAAAAAAAATCCATTTCAGACAAATTAAAGCCCAAGCATTTGCATTGTGCTGCTTACAGAAATATCCTGGAAGATGCTCAGGCTCAACACAAGACAAAATTCCCAATTCCTGCAAGTCTCTCAGGTATTATACAAAGATAGCAGCCTTTTCTCATGCAGACACTGTTACAAAGACAAGCATTTCTTCTATATAGGCACTGTTCTTATGCATAGGAAGCACCTGTATTTAAGGAAGAAATATGGCTTCTGGATCCCAGACACATAGAACTGCCTACTCTCAGGCCTGTATAAAACCCCTCTACTTTTAATCAGGAAGTCATTCAGATAYACTTCTGGTTTTAGCTTTTTCTAACAGGTAGTCTTTCTGATTTCAACAGCAAGACAGGAAGCCTGAAAGCTAGAACACAGACTGCAGGAAGGGTATCAGGACTGAGCCTACATTAAATGAAGATTCAACACCGTTGATGAGAGGCATCTTCCTTGGGAGATACCACCTAAGTCTCCTAATTAATGTCACACAGTTCTCAGGTTGATTCTTGAATCATGGTCTGGCAATACAACTCTGTAATGGGTCCATGAAGACAAATTCCTCCTTTTAAAATATTAAGKCTTCTCATGTTAAAATGGTAACACTTGCAATGCAGCCAGTCTTCCGCAGTATCCCAGGGCTCAGGAGCTCACACAATTTACTGAGCTCAGATTGAATGTTTAATTCAGTCTGTCTACAGCAAGAAATAAAGCCAGCGTTTCACTCATGAGAATTCCATCTTCCTCTGAAGGAATTCCAATATACTTCACTTTYAGTTAGACACAACAACAAAATGTCTCTAAAACACTTGGATTTTTGTTTCTTTTTAAAACAATATTATAAAAAATGGTTCCTACTTCAGGTTGTCCTTTAGAGGTTTCTTTTTCTACTTATCTTTCTTCCTGACCCAAATCCAAGGYRYATTTTCTTTATAACCTTCATTCCCYTGTTCTCTCACGCTCACTTGCTTCCAGTCTGCAGTGACTCATTACCTATTTCTACAGGCACTCCCTTCATAAAAGCCAACAGAAGCCTTTTCTTTGCACCAATGAAACAGAARGAAGGGTGATGGCTAACTTACAAGCCCTTAGAACAAATTTCAGTCAGTAAGTATAGCAACTTGATACCTTTTTATTCTATGTGGACAAACTACACTCTCGTGACTTAACATGAAGCAGCAGCAACAAGCTCTAAAACCTCAGATACTTTACRGTGTTACCTAAATATCCTTATTTGTTCCTAGGCTATTTGCTTCTGCTGAAAAAAATCTGAAAGTGAAATGTTTCACAAGACGTTTGTTTTATAGTTCTTTATGACCTTTGATCACAATTAAGTGCTAACGGAATTAAAATCAGCTATGAAGTTTCCAACAGGCATGTGATAAACATAACACAAGAAACTGTTCACAGATATGAAAGTGATATTAAAATCCAAATCYTCAGATCAGTGTAAAGGATGTTATAATACACTGCATGACTCTTCATGACAAACAGCAAAATAGCAATTTAGTTTCAAGCAGTTAACCCAGTTTAACAGCAAGGTATTTTTGTACTTTGTGCCTTTGTAAGATAAGAAAGAGTGCTGACAACCTTTCTAGGTATGCTTTTTCACAAACAACCATTTCAATGAAATGTACAGAATAATGCTAAGAAGGAACAAGARGGCTAGGAAACGTCTAGAAAATCCRATTAAACCATTGAAATAATTAGAAGGAAGTTAAATTTTGAATTCTTCAAAACATTGGCGCAGACAATAGTAACTAGCACAGACAAGACATTGCATTCAAGGAAAGAAAATGAACACTCAAAAGTCAGCTTTGCATGCACGTAACAAGAAGGAAAGACAAGGTATGATTTTATGTGTACTGTGTTAAGAAGTCAACAGAAAAACACAGTATATTTCCAAAAGCAAATATGCATAAAAAAGAGATTACTTTTATTCCTATAAAACTTCTCTCATTAGAATAGGAAATTTGAACCATTTACTCTTATGATAAATTCTTAAGAAATAAGAATGGGAGAAAGAAAAACCCTAGACATCCATTTGAGTAGTTTTTATTTTAGTCAATAGTTTACAACAGTTTAAAAATGAAACATGAGATTGAAGATCAGGACAGAAGAATTTTCTATTATCTTAAATTCTGTGGCTTGAGACTGGCTGGGAAAAGTATAAGTAAATSACAGAATCAGCAACTTCTGGTCTGCTTCCTGCTGAGACAGAAGCAGGAGCTCTGAATTCATGGCATTTGGCAGATGCCTCACTAAGCTAATTTACCTCCCATATCTCCCTCCACATGATTGAGAAGTCTGTCCAAATGTCATCTATGGCATTCACACCATCAAGTAGTGACCCCGAGAAAAACGTTTACTTCAGAGAATCTTTAAAGAAAAATTACTTTCTGGGTACACAGCAAGTTTTAGGAGATGCATGAAAAATATCATGCAAGTACTAAAAAGTCCTGAGAACATTCATATACAGGAACTGAAAAAGGGTATGGCCAAATGTGACCATCAATACCACCTAACCCAATGTGCAAGCTGCTTTCACAGGAGATGCAGAAGCCTGTGTAGAAACGCCCAGTCTTGATCTGCAATTCTCAGATGAGAAAAAAGCCACTTTTATCCTTCACAGTAAATTCTAACAGTTTCAAATTTCAATAGCTTAACCTCAATTATGCACAAGGGATTSTGCCTGAGAGCATAAATACATCAGCTCTGGGCAATGGGGTTAAAAAAAAAATCAGTTATTTGTCCTATTCAAAAAAAGAAAAAAAATTAAAATATTAAACAACCAACACACACACTGCAGCTTCCTATTACTAGTTAATATACAAAGTGTCTCTGGAGATTYACAGAAGTCACTAGACCTCATACAGTTACATCATAAGCCCTTTGCATATACCTAAAAAGACAGAAAAAGTACTGGCAACTAAAAAAACTACAAAATAAAAAAGAACTAAGGTCAGTATGAAGATTAAAGTGAAGACAGACTATATAYATTCAGGCTTCTCAACTTACTTTAGCATCTTTAGCGTTGTCACAAATAAAGGTTTCCCCATACGGAGAGATAATGGGTGGCTTTTCTTCCACGAAAGTATCTTAAAGTAAATAAATCAATAGATACAGTCACACGGTGTTCTACTATGAGTCACARTGCTCTGTTTAAGTCATAATAAAATCAACAAGGGACACAGATTTTTCAGCTTGTAATTTCTCTACCCKTCCCAGAAACAGCTTTGAGGAACAAGGAACAATGTCCTATTTCTAACTGAACTCCAAATACCTTCTTATCACCACAGACATTATCAGTATTATTATGTAATTTGAATATAATTTGCATACARGCATTTTCTTCTTACCTACCCTGCATCAAGTTAAAATAAAAAAACATTCAGCTGYCTAGTCTAAGAAGCAATGGCTCCAAAGTGTTCTTTATTCTGACTTTTAAAAAAATACCCAAAATAAACCACCACACAACCCATTGTGTGCAATCTTGATTTTGTCACCAAGTATTTGCTTGAAATAAATATACATAATTCCAAATAAGAGCAACTTTTTAAATATTAAAGAAGTTTCCAGCTGACAGCACAAGACTTCTAAACGCTTCAGTAAACTATTTRGTACAATACATTTCCTGGAGCTATGAGCACTAATAAACAAATTAAGCAGCATTAGTCAGGAATATACTCCTTACATCTTTCAAGAAGTTAAGTCTGCTTAAAAAAATCTGGATCTACCATTAGAAACTTAATACACTAGTCCAAAAAGAATATTAAAGTATATTAAAATAAATGGGGCTGAAATACTAGATTTTTTAATTTTTACTTTATTTGGTCATAATCAAAAAATAAGTAAAAATGCAGAAGTTATTAAATACTCTGCTATTACATAAACCAATCCTTCTAGACCTTTGAGATGCCAATATTTCTTAAAATATGTAAGTAATACTTATTTTAGACAACCTGTCCAAGGTTTCTTTTTACTTAATATTGAAGRTGTAAATATTAACATGCTTAACTCACTGTTTTGTGCAATTTGYCTCCCAGTGCAAGAAATATTTACAAGGTCCATATTTCTTCTTCTCTGAAGGGAACTTGAACAAAACAAAGCACAGAATTAAATCATTAATTGAAATTTCCCAGAAAATAAGCAAAAGCATTTCATGCAGTTAAACAATTACAATTATATACAAATATAGAAACAATCGATTTAAAATCTTGGGAAATTTTCTGATTTAAGTCACACAACAATATCTTTTCCTCCCCTTATGACACTGAATACTACTCTGATCCTAGGAGACACCTTAAAAACATTTAAATTGCTTGAAGACGGGAGATCCCAGATTTTTCCCCAACCTTTTCCTTCTGTTCTCCTTCACAATGATTACCAATGACTGTATTTTAAAAAGGATGTGCTATGAAAATCTAGTTTAAAATTAAACCTATCAGGGGCCTGAGAATCCAGCCAAAATATGCTACCAATCACTGAAAAAATAAATTGATGTAAAGTTTTGATTTAAGGTGAATTATTTTCCCCCACAAAGTTTTAAAACCAAGAGATAAATGGCATTGCATTGCAACYGCCTCTGACAACCCTCACACATTTTATACATGAATAAAAATGTGTTTCCATGCACAGCAGAAAAGGTATTTTATTAGCAGTGTGCAGGCCCCATGTATTTCAGTAATATCATGTATAGTACAATATTATTGCTATTATTAATATTTCAAACCAAGACAGCTTTATCATCAAAACATAGGAAGAAAAATRTGTGAATTAGAAAATTTCTAATCCACCTTCACTAGTCCAGCAGTCTGTATTAGAGGTCTTTTCAGTCAAGCTCTGAATCACTCCATTAACATAATTAGCAATTTTTTCCTCTTAATTTCATGTTCTCTGCTTAAAATAAGACTASTAAATGTTCTCATGCATCCTTATAGAATATGCTGAGGCTGATAAATGACAGGTAAGATCATTGTCGGATTTCATAACAGTTTGGGGGTCCTCTATCCTTTAAAGCCAAAGAAAATTATCTTCTACTAAAAAAATCAATTTCCTATCTTCTGTTTCCCCATTTAATATATTGAGAAATKTTATTATTTTAAGATAAGCTACATTTAGAACTTTAGACATACTGTCCCATAAAGTCCAACTTGACTTACTCCTAACTACAAAATGGTGTTTCTTGGTGACAGAAGGGAGGCATTCATGAACCATTATTTCACATAACTTTTTACTCCACACCTAAATGTGCCCCAAAAATTTTATTAGAATAAATTCAAGATATAAGCCACACTTTATAAAGTTACTTGGCATTTCAAATGTTATCCAGGCTATATAAACSAAGTTTCCAAATTACTACGTTATAAAATCCTGGATTAGAAAACATGGGGTGAGTATGGCCAGTGAAAGAGGATCATGGCCTATTTGCCATATATAACTGCCTACTCTCCTGAGTCATAACTACAATAAATACACAGCAAATRCTTCAAAAGTCTGTGTTTCATCATACATTTTACTAAAATACATGTAGTTAAACCTTTTGAAGCTCCATTAGCAAATTAATCTCATGTGTTTGTACAAACCTAATTTTAAAGAACTTAATATGCTTTTAAAAAAACTAAAACCTAAGCTAGTGTATTTCAACATGGATCAGATTTTTTGTTGTTCAGTTGGTATCTTTTGAAGGGTATTACCAGCATTAAACTAAATTAAAACTTATAGATAAACAGCTTTGACTCGAAGAGCTTTTAAAATTATGGCRGCTTTCCTTATGTAAAACAGTGAGTCATTTGCTCAGTTTCAGGTTGGATGGATAATTTCACCAGGTAATGAAAAATACCAAGCTGGTTAAAAAAACACAAAAGCCAAAATACCCCATACTTTTTTTTTAAAATCCATATACTTTTCAGGACTTGTGTATTCTTTTGATCCTGCACCTACATTTCTGAATACATGGCACACAATCCTGCTAAAAAGCAAACTATGAGGGGTTTTTTTCYAGCATTCAAAAATACAACCTATTTGTCATTTTTGGAAAGCAAATTTCTAACTTATATAAATTAAAAACTGCCTCAATATATAGAATATATTAAATGAGCTCACTTTCAATATCTGCTTGAAAGATTATGTGCCATAAAAAACCTACAGTGCAAGCCATAAAATGATAATAATTTGCCAATGCTTAATAAAATAGCAAACTAGTTGTTGTACAAATTAAACACCTGGATTAAAAGAGAAAAATACTGAARACATCCTTTGAAGGAAAAAAATTCAAAAAATCTTATAACTACATCAATCTRTGACTTTTAGCCATTTCAGAAAGTGAATACCTCTTCTCTTGAATTTTTTCAATTAAAAATTTGAGTACCTCAAACAAAGAAAATAGATGATATTCTTTTATTTTGCTCTTTAATAGAAGGCTAGTGCAAGCACTCTGCCAATAGCAAAGTGCACCAATTTTCTGAAGATATCATAATAATTTTAATTATTATTCAATGTTGACTTTGTTGCAACTGTGGTGATTAAACTCCCTGTTTTCACACATAAAGAGGTACCGGATGCAGCTCAGGCTGCATACACTTCTCTAGCACCCCATATAATCTATAAACAGGATGAAAGGATGTGATGAGGCAGTGACTGGTCTTGCTAAATGCTAAAACTTTGCACAGAACTTTGCACCAAGCTGGTTTGTTCAATATACTCCTGTCACCTTGTAAATAAATTGAGGTAAGGACATCAGTGCAAGCAGTCAGTGCTTCAAAGTCTTTACCGGCATTCATATGCTGAGTGTTTTAAATGAAAGAAGCTTTCATTTTGAAATTAATGTTTTCTATCTATCTCAAGACCTAGCCCTCCCATAAATGCAAACACATCAAAACTGCTCTAGCATGCTGTGTTAAAGCTTTGGGGCTCATAGACTGCTAGCGAAGGTAAATAGTGATACTTTAGCACAGGAAAAGAGAGGGAGCAGCTTCTCTCTTCYACAAAATTTATTTTGTGTGGCAGAACACGGCAGAGGGCTTGGCACCTCATTAACAACCTTGACCACTTGTATGTTAAGAAATGGAGTCTAAAAGATATCAGCACCAAGCAAGAAATTCCAACTAGAGGATTTGTCAACTGCAGAAAACAAATGGTGCCTGCTTGGGCCAAACACCATTATCTATTTAACTTATTTATATCTTCCCCCATATGCAGRATGTTGCCCAGAATTTTGGTCTAGCTTTTCTTTCTTCCCTTAATAAAGAATCAGAACAACCCCACTTCTGCACAACACAAGTAACAAAGATGGGTGATGTGAAAAAAACTAAAAAATTATACAATTCATCAGTCTGAAATTTTATCTTTGTATTACTCTGTATAAAAATCACATCTACCATGWTATAAATCTGCTTCAGCTTTTTGTTTGAACAAATTGCTCCCCAGAATGATGCAATGGTAACTATCTCACAGAACAGTGACTGCTAGTTGACATGATCCAAAGAATCCAAAGCTTCTAAAATTATTTCAAAACTAATTCTCTTTMATCTTGTCCTAAAGACACATTAGTGGTTAGTTCCATCCATTGTGATACTTTCAYAATATTTCATCTTACAAAAACCTTCAATTTTTGACTTTGTGGTTTTTAAACACCTTTTGACTGATCTTAACTAGATCTCTTAGAACAGAGAGCTCATAATGACACAAGGCAAAGTCTAGCTGAAAATACTCAAGCATAATTACACATCAATACTATAAAATAAAAACCAGTACTAAAATCTGCACAATAACTCCACTATTAAGAAAATTGTGTAATTGTCATTTTTTCCTTTTCTTTTTTTTTTTAATTCTCCACCTCCCTCAATACTACAGTGATGCCACATTGTAGTGCCAGAATTCAAAAAAGAAATAAACCCCAAGTATTTTCAACTCCYAAAATACTACGGTATCTTTTTAGCAGCCAGCATGCTTTGCTACAGGCAAGAGCCAGGAGCTGAAGTGAGGCACRGGGAAGCAGACCAAATTGCAAGGGAGGCAAGTGCATCATTAGCAATAATAAATTACATGGTCATAGCCCTACCATTGGACACAAGGAGACCCACTGTATGAACATTTTGTCCTAAAGGCACATAGGAGGTGATAGGAAAAGTATTCCTTGCATGAAAATGTAATGACTAAAATCCATGAATGACTAACTAGAAGGAAATGCTGAGTTTCCCAGATTTCAGCAGGATTTCTCTGCCTCTATGGAACAGCCTTTACACAATGTAATAAGGATGAAACCAGCACCTGCCARTGTGGCCAGTTGAGGATGTTTGTCTATGCAATTCTGTGAGAAAGATTGTGTCTTTCTGGAGACTAAAGATGTTTGCACAATGCTATGTTAAGGTTCTGTATTAGTTCTCTGCCCCTTWGAAAAGGTTGACACAGAAAGGTTATCAAAAATATTTCTGTGAAGTTTAAGTTCTGCTGTGAAGTTCTTCTTTAGCYTTGATCTTTGGCAGACAATCTGGTCCCTCAGGATTTCCATATTACTATAACTGGAGCATAAAGACCAAGAAAAGAAGCTGGAGCTCACAAAYCAAAATGGTAGGTAATAAAGTTAGTGACCCAGTCACATATCAATCACGAACAGACGGGGATTTGGAGGATTTACTCCAGTGGTGGTAAAACTACTAATACTGTATATTCTCTCAAATGGGTGATTGTTTCTCAAAAGACAGTGAGAGTACTCTTTAAGTATGTAGTTATTATTATCTTTTCGGTTAAGAATCCCATTTTATCTCAGAATGAATGATAGCTTTATTAAATGAAGTAGGGATAATCACTCAACCAAAGYTAACATAAATCTACTCCTCACTGAAAGACATGTATACTTAAGTTTCTATGAGCACAATTTTTTTTTCTTTTAGAAGGCACCAACAATGCAGTTTTTAAGGCACACAAAAAAATCTCTAATGGTTGCAAAGAATCTTTGCCTCTCCACCTGTTCAAACATTTGTATTACACGATTAATTTTGACTTCTTTCAGTATTCTAAAAAAACTTATAAATGCTGGGAAGCCCCTGCATTTAGAGCATGTATAAACTCGATGATGTTTCTAAGTGCTGAGWTATGCAGATATAAAAACCCAAGATAAATAAGAAACATTCTTAGACATGTCCCTTCCAGGCAGAGCTGGTGGTTAAAAATTTTTTTAAAAATAAAATAAATGCGACCTAATGATTTGGATATGGCTACACCAACAAAACTTTGCACATACCTTTGCATTAATTTTTCTTCTGTTTAAGACACTTAGCCAAGCATGACTACTACAACTCACTTAACAGATCCAAAAATATTACAAATTTACCTGTGTGGAGATATTTTTTTGCTTACAGACTGTAATACTGTATTGTGATTGACTACATATTAATTGTGTATTATTTTTAACATTCAAACAATAATACTTTTATTAAGATAGGTCTTGAATTAAGTCCCAACAGCAGATATTTTTCTCAACATTCTATCATATTTTTCCACAACAAGCTACAACTAATGTATATTCAAGAAAATAAGTGAAATTCAAGTGAAAATAAAAAACTCGGTAATTTGCGGACTCAAATTATGAACTCAACCATTTTGAAGGAAGAAAAATACACAGTCACATCACATGAATAATTAGAAACAAATTCAAAGATTCCATAAACTTTGAAAACCTTTCACATCTATCGTATCTTTTCCTCCTTTTTCCACTGCTGTTTTCCCCCCTGGAATGTCTCAAACATACTTTTATACTTGAAATATCATTAAAAGCTCAGGTTTTGTTGTTATGATACCACCAGCAGAAGCCAACACATAGTATGAATACATGGTTGCCCTCATTCTCCAAAGTTAACAATTAAATGACTCCCAGTTCAGAAATTAACCCAAAATCCATCTTGAAGTAAGTTCTTGTTTATGAACGTTGTTTTTAAGARTTATATCTAAAGCAATAAAGATTCCTTTCTTTGTTAATATGTAGATGCAGAGTAAATGGGGAAGTTATAAGGACATACTGTTCTAAAATTCCCCTTTACACWCTCATTTTTGCTTTTAAAGCTTAATCCTTCTCTTCAATTAATTTGGCAACATTCGTATCAGATCCAGTATATTTACAGCACATATTAAAAAAATCCACAAAAAAAAAAAAACAAGAAACCCTCAACCATAAGTTCTACCATGATAGTAATTTCTCACTAGTAATGAACAGCAATTACCTTGATGAAGCTTGAACTTTACTTGATTCAGGAATTTCTGGCACAGGTCGATGCCGTAAGATAAAAGATCGGCTTGCTCTTGGAAATACTTTCATGCAGTTCGGCGTACAGGAATCATATAAGTCATTGTCTATCATTTCTCCTTTAAACTTATAGAATGGAGAATCTGGTTTACTATCAGATAAATCACCCTCATGTGCAAGCCTCTGATGTTTGTTTTCCTTGCATTTTGTCTCGCATGAACGAACAAATGAAGGAGGATCACGAAACACCAAAGGGCCAGTCAAGTGTTCATCAGCTTGGTATGCAGCAGCTTCTGTCAGTGATGCATCTGGCTGAGTATTCATCTTGATATTTCTGCTTTGACTGACAGCTTTTAGGATGCTGTCTGAATTATGGTATAAACTGGAAAAATCCAAATTTGTAAAGCCAGYATCATTTGCCTCCAGTGAGTTTTCCTCTGCAAGTTCAAACTTTTCCTTATTAACATAAGATTTTTTAAGATGTTGTTCTGAGGATGTTGCAGGTATCAAGCCAGTCCCATCTAAACTTGAATTGCTTACAGGAGACTCCTGATCTGAGGATGAATGTTGCTTCTCTTCTAAACCTTTCAAGTCTTTGAATTTTAGATTTTCATGGAAAAGAGAATTTCCTTGAATTTTCAAGAGACTGTCTAACTGCTTAAGAATCCTTCGACGATGCCCTGTAGGCAACACTCCCATTTGCTGAAGCACATTGTTATTTATTCCCATGCAATCTGTCACAGTGTTATAGCCGTATTTTTTAAAGTTAGGAAGATACTGTGCAAGGTTAATGTGGACCAAAAATTCTTCAATATCAGTACCATTGCCYGTGGATGTCATGACTTCATTCCATATATTGTCCCACACAGTCATGTAGAAATGGTCAGGTTGCATGCATGCTCACTAGCAAGAAAACTCTCTTGAATTTTGTGTCCACCAGCCAGTAGAAAATATCCATTTCCTCATAACACCTCTTCAAGTTTCTTCAGTTCAAACTGATTTTTTAATGACTGCAAATATATGGAAAAAAAAGGACATTAAAAAGAATTCTCACCTGAACCACACATTTACCTTGAATAAAATTATGAAAGACTCCCTGTCACTTGAACAGTAATACTTTTTAATTGTATGCAATAATTTCAACAATGGTAAACCTRTCCTTTTATTTTAGCCAATATTAAAAAACAGCAAAATCAAAGTCTCAGCACAAGTACTAGAGACTTAAAAYACATATTCCTAGTAGTTAAACATTAAGATTAACCATTAAGTGATGAACCACTTGTCTACATACACACTCTTATTATACAATACTTGGATATCAGGGAGAGAAAGAGTTATCCAAGACCACAGCTGGAACCTAAGGCTTTCCTATTTCCACACTAGCACCAATTAATTATGGAACAGGGCATCTACTCCCTTRTCTTCCAATCTCAAAATCCTTTTAGCATAGAAAACACACTTGAAATGGAACAAAGGAAAAATGACTATCTAGAGAATCCTATGTGAAGTGTGCATTCAAGCCCTCTTCAACTGAGAATCCAACTGAACAAGTACTATCCTCAGTAACATGGTTTGCAACAGTAGATCCAGCCTTTCAAACCAACTGTCCTGCAGGAGCACAGGAAACRGGTAACCACCAGCATCTCAGCTCTGACATGGAAGCAGTTTTCCCTTGGCCACAAAGAGAAAAGGCATGACCCCATAGGCAAGTTCTGGCAGTCCATGCGTTTTTCCTTAGTATTTTCCAGCTCAGCTCTTACACTCCAGATTTTATCTGAGTTATTCTTTCTTTCAGGGCSATATCTAAATTCATAATTTACAAAATCCAGATGCTGCTGTTCTGAAGATGTTTGAAACATCCTGAAATCATATTTCTTCAAAGAAGGTTTAGGATCAGCAACACTCAACAGGTTTTTTTCACCTCTCTCGTTCAGTATAAAGAGTAATTTGGCCTTAGGGAAACCTGCTGACTGTAGCACCTGTCTTGGCATGCAGTTACTAGCCTTAAGCAGCCTGGAAAATAAAGAACAGCTTCAGTGGAAGAGCATTAAGATTTAAGTAGCATTCAGAAAGAGTAGAAATCTTATGGCCAGAATTTGTCTGTGGTAGTAGGCATYGATACCTAATTCTTCAATGTATTTCATGGCGAAAATGCAGTACTTATGATCTAGAATCAAAGCCTGAAACATTGCCTACATTTTTACTGCATCAATTCCTAAATGAAGGATAAGCCCTCCTCCTCCAAGATTCCTCCGATGTCTTTTGAATATGTAAGTCATTATTCAGAAAGGTAGTAATAAATAAATAGCTAAATAAATATTTATGCTTCTGCCCATTACCCAAAGCCACATACAGATAAATCTAAATTTAAGATAATGTACTGTATGAAGCAGATCACTGCTATCACTGCTATTGGCAATTGTACTTTATTACGACTACAAAATAAATTATTAAATAACTACCTCAATCACTGGACATCTTTCCTTGCAAAATTTTGTAAATATCTTCATTACTCCCACACTTTCATAAAGTGGTAATCAAAACCAAGGAAAAAATTAGACTCTTCATATTTACACCATGTAAACATGTATGTGACATGAGAAAAAAAGATGAGCGAACCTACATTTTTCTGGAAGATGTAAAAATCAACATAGTACACTTACTATAAATGTTCCTTTATTTAAAATAAGTAATTGAATTCTGTCTAGTCTCTAGCTTAATTTTTCTGGATATATTTTTATTAGCTTTGATCACTACCCACAAGTCTGAGAAGTGACTTATCTTGAATATTAAACTGATACAATTAAAACCTTTTAGAGAGACAACTCTATAGGTCAATCAGAGATCAACCTCTCAAGAGAGATTAACTGTGTTATGAAGTTAACCCTCAATTAAAGATTCCCAAGTCATTTAAATTCGAAAAGCCTTGAATTGATCTAAACTGATTAACAATCCACTCTTGTATTTACCTTTGTACCATCCTAACCTGTATGCTTGTATCTTCCATCATTCCTTGAAATATTTGAAACCTCAGCATTTCCTCAAAATTTTCATGGCAGCTCCTAGTCATAAATGATAAAATTCAACAGTATGGCCTCCACCCATCGCTAAACCCTGGGAAATGTAAATATATGGTCTCTTAACTAGTTGAATATATATTCACAGATTCTGAGCACAGAATGAAAAAAAAAAAAGTACAGAAATTACTTACAGGAGAAAAATTATTAGACAGGTACAGTTTGGGCCTGAAAAATTGTCTTTCATATAACCAGTATTTAAATAAAAAACATAATCAAACAGACTACAAACAAAAGAAAAAAAAAAACAAGCAAAGAAAAAAAACCACCAAAAAACAACCAAAACCACACACATTTACAAATATACAAAATCCCTACAGTGTTAGCATATCAGTCTAAGGCTTTTAAAGTTGCAGTTGCAGCTGGTTGTCTCAGCCATTTCCACCTTCCTTGACAGTTCTGGGTTTCATGGCAGCACGTGGCTATTTTTCCCCTGAGGTGTTAGTGTTCATTTTTAGACAGTATCATCTTCTCAATCCCTCCACCTTTCATAATAACAAAAAATGCACATGGGAAAGCAGCTTTAGCTATATATTTATAAATAAATATATATGYRTTATATATAAACATATATCTTTATACTCACATGTTCTCTCTTCTCTRTCTTAATACTGTCTTTTCTACATGCAATAGCATTGCCTAACACCTTTTTCTGGAAYACCTCCAGTGTTATTACTTCAGGAACTCAAATAGCCATGTGTTATCAGCTATTTGGATTCCAACTCATCTTTGTATAAGCCACATACCAATGCAWAGGGTTACCTAGCAGAGGACAAACTTTGCTTCCAAATCTGTAATAAGAATTACAYTTTGCTGTGTATTTTATGAACAAAACATGTGGCAGAGGAAGGAAGGAACTGCTTGCTGAGAAGACATTTTGACCACAAAATGCCAACAGTGCTGGAAGATAAAGCCCAAGCCACTTTCTGTTTCTGTAGGTGCAGAAACTATCAGCRTATCCATCAAGATTTCTGAAGACATGCCATAGATCTAGCCCAGCTATGCAACTGGTTAAATACCACTAAGATCACATCTTATTTTGTGGGTSTAAGCAAAGACTTATACTGACAACTGGTTTGGTTTCACTACTTACACAAAGATTAACGTAACAAATCTACACACATTAGTGAGTGTTTTGTAGGCCAGAACATAAATATGTAATCTCTTCTTAAAATGTTTTATAAGGTTTGAATTCAAAAAGTATATAGAAATGCAGAACTCAAGGACCACCTTATTCAATATATTACTCTGTTTTGACATAATTGTTATCAATTTTAAAAAGGATTTCATCTCCTCCTTAGCTTTGATTATGAAGTCCTAATAAGCCCTAAAGACTGTACAGTATTAAAAATGGAGCATATACACATTTGTACCAATACATTCATCCTCTTTCACATCCATATTTCTACCACTACAAATTCAGCATTTGTAAACAACATTAAAGCACATGGTTGCATATGTTCCATAAAACAAATCTCCTCTCAGAAGCAAGGCAAAATAGACTTTCCCGCCTTGGAAATAAATTGCTGAAATAAAATTGATTCTTGTTATAATATTATATTCTYCTAAGTAGCATAGCCAAAACAGAAATCACCATTTTCAACATGGAAATTGCTATATAGGAAAATGCAAGAATGGTTATTTAAAAAAAAAAAAAAATCAAACTTCTTGGAAGACACCTGACCATTCCATTTTACCAAAATAGGGACAAAGCATCTAAATTGCTATGTGAAAAAAGCAATACAAGGAAAATCATTTGGGCTTTTCTTCTAAGAAAAATGTTTCAGCAGGCSATGAATTGCAATGTTTGCTGCATATCCTAAGCCTTCTAWGGGATCACCCAACTTTCTTTCATAAAAGATGTTTCTCACACTTCTTCACAAACCGATTGGCAATTTCTTCCTTTACTCATCTTATGGAAGGGACTTAGACAAGGAGTGGCRAAACTCAGAGTGGCCTAACAGTTCTGTTCTTTTAGTGACAGCACATGGACATCAAAGAAAAATGGCAATGCTAACTCTCAGAACCCTTTCTCACACAGAGGGTAAACACCTGCCTCTAATATTCTGGAAAGCAATATCTACTAATTTTAAAGTTCTTTCATTCTATGATTTACCAAGTTCAAAAGTCTTGAAGACAAAATTGACTGGAAGATAGACAAATCTTTGTTGAAGCAAGCAACCAATCCAAATTTTAATAATGARATATGTGAACAGTAGGTTATAGGTGAACAAAGAAACACTCAAGTGGGACTAGGCTTTTTTTTTTTAATATGAATATAGATAGAAGCCTGAAAAAACTGTCAAACGTTTAAAAGTACATGGCAGGATAATCATACTGTGAGCAATCAGTTCAACAAACACAAGCAAGTTCAGGCTTGCTCCCAACTTCTGCTAAACCACATACTAGATTAAGATCCTCATAAATATGTTAAAAAAAAAAAAGAAAGAAAAAGAAAACAATATAACAGGTCTTACCATGGAGCAGAATAGAATCTGCAAGTAGTAAATTTCACCTTCGCATTGACTCCATACAAACTGACAAGATTAACATATAAAACATNACCATGGAGCAGAATGGAATCTGCAAGTAGTAAATTTCATCTTTGCATTGTAATTGACTCCATAAAAACTGACAAGATTAACGTATAAAACATTGCAGATTAAAGATCTTTTCCAAAACTTACATTATGGAATCAGCATATTGATATTTTAAAAAAAAGAAATACTGATTGCAACAATTCCGATAGAACTGTTGCCTTTACCAATACAAGGAAGTTACAAAGCATAGGTCAACCTAGTGGATAATTACAAAATAACTTTAATTACATCCTCTSTCAAACTGTTTGTTTGGTTTTTGTTTGTTTTCTTTTATTTCAGAGAACTTGCCTTCTAGAAAAAGGTTCAGCAACCTTTGTTACCTCGGAGTCAAACCTCATACTGCAAGAAATTCCAGTGGAACAACTTGCAGAGTCGCTGGAGTAAGGAACTGMATGACATGAATAAGCAAACTGAAGGTGCTATTGGAACTTTGGGAAGTTGCTGTGCCAACACGCGGGTGCTGTACACTTCACTTCGCACTCTCGATCCAGGACATACTACAGCTTCTCTGACTTTCTTAAGCTTTCTGATAAAATTTCCAGGTATAYAATGGCAGCTAACATGAGGTCTGTTCATGTCTGACTTCACAAAAAGAACTCACAGAGTAAATAAATACACAATAGTAAAGCACTGTTCTTTAGCAAGACATTTACATGCAAATCGTTGAAACAATTGAAGCTACAAAGAAAACAGAGAGCAATACACGCCTTATTTTCTCCCTGCCGTTTCTAGTCCGATCCCAACGTCGGTACCTGTCGCTGATGTGGGACATGCCCCGTCCCAGGCACCGGCACTGTCCGGCAGCGGCAGCGCGGGGCTCGTCACAGGCTGCACYGGGCGCTGCAGCATCAGCGCCGGCAGGGGCCGGCCCGCAGGGGCCAACCGGGCCGGGCACAGCCTGCCCAAAGCCCGCACACCCCGCGCCCGCCGAGGCCGCCTTACCTTTGGCAAAAGCCAGCGGCTGACGGGAACAGGGAGGCAGAGGAAGGACGCGCAGGGCTTCAGATTGCTTCAACTTTCAGTTCCCCCTCCGGCTCCCCGCTCGCTCACTCTCTTGCTCGCTTTCTCTCCTTCCTTCCTTCCTTCCTGCCTGGCTGGCCCCACACCCCACCCCACCCCCGCGCTGCTCCCCGGCAGGCCGCGCCCGCGGAGCTCCCTCCCTGCCGCAGGAGGCGGCCGCACCTGGGCGCGCCCTCCGCGCCCGCGCCGCGGCTCAGGGCGATCTGGCCCRGCCACATATTTCCTGGGGAGTCACTGGGATGCCCGCAGGCAGGCTGCGGCTCCGGAGCGCTGTGTGCCCCGGCGCATCGCTTCTCAGGAGTCCCGTGCTGCCAGCCCGGGCTGTGAGTGTCCCCTTCCTGCCCGGCCAGGGAGCAAAGGGCGTCCCGGCGCCACCTCTGCCACCACGCGGAGCCGCGCTGAGGGCAAGCGCTCCAGCTGCGAGGGAGCAGGACAGCCTGCCAGTGGCGACACAGCCGTGGTCACTTGCTTAAAAACAAACTGAAGTATTAAGCTTACAGTAATTTCCAAGAATTCCCCAATTCTTGGAACTCCCCCATGTCTGTGAAAAAGTGTCGCTCAGACGAAACCAGTATTTTGTTACACAAAATGATACTTTAAAGTACTTTAMGGTAATCCACTGGTGGGATGGACGTGCACATCTTCCTCCTGAAGTGTCAATTCTCATCTTTTCTAATTAGATACAAGGAGGTTTCAGAGGGTTTACAGTGTTTACAGTGCCGCTGCTGAAGTCTCAGGTCTGCCACTCACCCTACTGAAGCAGAACAGAAGCAAAGATTCACTGACAAAAAGAGGCCAATAATTAAAGTGCTAATTTAGGAGCAAGTAAACCTGGGTTCTTTTTAGGACTGCTTCCCACACACATAAATAGCCTTACTAGTAAAAGGGCTGTTAAAACCTCTTGGTGCCATGGTACTAAAGTGAGGTTTCAGGATCGCAATTTTGAATGCAAACAGTTTTTTCACTCTCCAACTTACAGTCAAAACTTCCAGATTAGAAGTTTGCAGTTCAGCATTACAGGATCAATTCCACCAGTGCCCAAGCACTTCTGAAAACCCAACTACAAGTTCTTATTAAATACGTAATTATCTATGTATCCAAAAAAWTGCCATTAATTTTATCTCCTAAACTTTTATTATGCAAGCAAATTTTTGGATTTCCCTTTTTTTGACAATCTAAAAAAATTTATTGTGTTCTTGTTTGTCTTTTTATTAACGCTTTTGTAGCATCTGTCTCAGACAAGGAACTGTCATTCCCAGTTATTTCTAAGGGGCCGATATGTGTCCAAACCAAGTGAGTGCACAGAYATGATTCAGGTAAGTATACTAACACCCGTTTTTGTCATAGCCTTTCTGGATTGTAACCTAATGACTCACAGGGTCATCTGATCACAGATTTGCCTCACATTTCCAKCTAAGCTTAGCTTCTTTTCAGAACAGTAAGGATGCCAGTGAATACRGACTTTGAAAAGGAGTTTTAACCACAGTAACTTAAACTATTTGAAATATTCAGATCCTGTAAACAACAAAAGATCAGCCTCCTTTGCAAGGCTTACCTCACTATRCAAAAATTCAGTTAATTAGAAGTTTGTGGTGGGCTAGAATTTCTCCTCAAGTCTATGGGTATGGTCATTGATTAATACCCTTGAGCTCTTCTCTCTTCTCCGTCATGAAGTTTCCAAGTCCTTCTATAAAGGTCACTTTTCTTGCGTCCAAACCTCTTCCAGGGGCCCATGTGATTTGCCCATGTCACTGGGGCCAGTGGCAGAGACTGTRGATAACGATCCACTCAGCATTTCTCTTTAAAAAACGGGTGTCAGAGCCTCACGTGGAACTCGCTGAAAGAGATTGCCCTCCACACATTTATACCCGTACAGCAGTGTTATCTTACCTCAGAGCACAGCATGACACTGCACCCTGGCRCACTGTGTCTCAGCCACAGTTTGAATTACTTCGTTTTCTTGGCCACGATACTGGATCACAAGAACTGAGATAATTTTTTTCCAGTGTGTTTTTTGGGAGAGGGAAAGGAATTAAAGAAATGAGCATTAAACATATACCCAGTAGTGCTTACTTCTTTCTGTTTGCATTATGTCCATAAAAACTGCAATATACACAAGATCATTTTTAGTCATGCTGTGGTATTAGGGGTTAAGGGGCTTTTCTTGACATTTTTTGTATGTCTAAATTACTTTATCAGTACCAAACCCATATTATGTTTTAATCTTCGTTAGAAATCAAGCTGCATAATATATAATCTTTTAAGAAAGCTTTCAAGTCTCTAATTTATCTACAACATATAGTTCTCTGATGAGCATGGAATGGCAGCTTTCTAACACTMCAGTAAAGAAGTCTTACAAAAATCTAGCAGGAAGTTGCATCTTACTAATTTTGGTGTAATGATAYGACATAAGGCAGAGTTCTATTCTAAGACTTCTTGATAAGACTGAATTGTGAAAAATCTGCTTATAGGCCTGAAAACTGCAGAGATTTTGTTGTCTGATAATCTCCTCTTCCTTTGTGTTTCAATGTTGCTATCATGAATAAGTGTTAGGAAGGCAGGTTTTTTTGTAGATCAAGACAAAATCTCAGTCTAGAAATTAGTTATAAATAGGAGCTGCCTGACTTCTGCTGTATTCTTTGAAAGATATTAGGACTTTTGTAWCCTAAAATACATTTAACCATATAAGAAGGTCATTCAGAGTCAACATGCTAAAAACACCTTCAAGCTCATATTTATCATTACAAAGCCCTTTAAAAAGCCTGTTTTCCAGTGATTTATACTGACCTGATTTTTTTGTTGTTTTTAGCATCATTTAGTCCATAAGAATAACCCTGTAAGCCTGTGTTTAAGTAAAGATGGAATAATATCATCAAACKGTACAGGAACTAATCCTTAGCATATAAACATATCCCAGATTTCCACACTCTGTGGTTTGTSATACATCAGAATAGATGTTTGCCACATTCCTTATTGTTCATTAAGCTTATAATTAAACTGATTAAAACTAGCCAGACATTTTCCAAATTCAAATATTGTCATTTTTAGATGTGTATATTTTTAAAACAATAGATCACTTCTACTTGCTGCATATTTATTCTGTTTAAGAACTCCAAACCCTGCTGCACAAACAGCCAATTGATAAGACAAAATAGGGGAAACAACTGCTACTCCTTCCTTTATGGATAGCTTATAGTAGCTCTGATATTTACATGAAGTTTGTCAGCCACCTAAGAATGCACAGGAGACCTGAGTTTATTTGTCASTTTTAATGAGGTCATTTCACATTCTCCTGGGAAAAAAACAAGCAACCCACATATTCTTATTGAACACAGTCCAAGCAAGGTCTAAGTTCTGAACTTGGTCTTCTGTGACTGGTTCAGTCTCGTTCGCTCCTCTTCAAAGCAGAGGTAATACAATTCATCTACCAGTCTCCTCAAGGTGTTGAGAAGGTTAAATATTTAYATTTTGGCAAAAAAATTAAATGTTGGCTACACCTCAATAAACCAGCAGGTGAATATCTAGGCCTTTTATGAGTTGAGCCTCACTATTATTGTTATGGTATAACATTGATATTATTATTAATAAAATATCAGGAAAACTAACCTTGGAAATTAAATAATGCAWTAAAATTTTCATAAGCAGGGTTCTATAATGAGGTAACATTTCATTCAGGGTAAGATAAAATGATACAAAGCTTCAGAAAAAAGATAGGTCTGCAGATAATKATAAGCACTAGAGTTAAATWGAGTTTTTGTATTTTCTATCATCTGTTTATGTCCTTGAGATTCCTCTCATCTACCTACTCAACATATAAGTCAGTTACTTTTGTATATAAAGCTTAATATCAGCCTCCATTTTTACTGAGACCTGTAAGCCAGTTTGACCCGTACCCCCCTATTTTAATGTCATTAACAGTCAGTTTGATTTCCAGGAAGCCTTGTAAGATAGTTCCCTGTACCATATGATGGATTTTTAGACTATCATTTTATAAGCTATTAATGTAATTTCATACAGGTATGAYAACACAATGATATTCAGTTTTGCCATCTTGTTTTAATGGCTATAAATTTGACCTTAATGCAGTCTGTGTTTTGTTAAAACTACTGATGGACTCATGAAGTAGTCCCTTTTGCAATTTTGATAYTAATACATGACTTTTGAAACAAATGTGTAAAAGTGATCCCACAGAGTACTGTTTACTAATTACTTTTACAACTTAYTGATGTTTTTCTTTCCTTTACCAATTACAGTGACAGTTAAGTCCGAATGAATTTTTTTGCTTATATGTTGTATATAGCACTCAACTGCAAATGCAAAATTCTMTCAAGAAATTATTAGATTAATTGACATACTCTCAATTATCATACAACTACATGTAAACCAACAGTAAAATTTGCTCTAATTAGTACCTCTCATATAGTGGTGAATTAGAAACATTGAACCTGACTTCACTTTCAACACAAGTCTGCAAATACAGCTATTCAAAATACATTCCCTGGGACAACAGGAGGTTCCAGGAGGTTAAGAAGGTTCTATCTGATGTCTTTTGCCAAAGCACACAACACCAGACAGACACTTGCCTRGACTGACCCACTCCAAATCCTGTCCTAGGCCTGCATCCAGACCTCTGGATACAGCCCTATGGGCTGGYGATCTCCCACTTCTCTRTGTATTGGTACATGTTTCAACCTAMAGACAAGCTGYACTATCTTTTCTGCAGTACTGCTTYATTGAATTCACAAGCCTAGAAAYGAAAGCAGACAATWTATTCCAGCAATGCAAGGGARTTAAGCTCCTGCTGTAAATGGAAGGTTTCTAGGTGCTGACTAGGTTTCTCCAAGAAATCTGTCACTAGAAAATCTAAATCTAGTGGCTTTAATACTTTTTCTCAGAGTACCTGTGTTCCAAGTGCGACCTTTCCCTGGCACTTCTGTCTCTCATTTATTTTTAAAGCTTTCCATGTTGTTTTTGAATATAAATGCATCTTCAAAGCATGTGGYATGTTCAGGGKTTTTTTGTTTCTTTGTTATTGCCCTCACTTAGGGGATTTGGTTACCTTGACATAGCTTTTTCTCATCTTTGAGAAGTTTAATGGAGCATTCTTCAACTTATTTGAAAATAAATCCCTCTGAGGAAATTTCCTGCACATCAAAGTGCTAAATTTTTTCCCATATTTATCTTTTGCACAGTTCATTGAATTGTAATGAATCACACATCATTAAGATTTTATCTCCACAGCTTTGGCTTATTCAAACTCAACAGAAACCACATTTGACACTTTTAACGATGCTATTAGATTTAAAGGTCACCATTTCAGGCACTTCCTTCTCTCTTTCRTTTTTCTTGTTGCTTAAGCAAATTTGTCATGGAAAGTAATGAAATATGAAATATAATAGAYATCACAGAATTAGAGGGAAAAGATTCCATAGTACAATCACAATTGAAATTGTCTGTAGTTAAATACAATTTCACACTGTTATTTAGGTCTAAGGAAACACATTATCATAGAACTGTAGAATGGCCTGAGYTGGAAGGGACTTCARAGATYGTCTAGTCCCAACCCCTTGGTGTGGGCAGGAACACCTTTCACTAAACTAGGTTGCTCAGAACTCCATTCCAACTGGCTTTGAACACTTTAGTGTTCTCTGGARTAACTTCTCTGAACAACCTGTTCTCTCTCTTGTGTTTTCTCTTTTCCTCACTGCTCTCTGCCCAACCAAAGAAAGCAACTCATGTTCGCTGACTCACTTCCCAGCATTCTGATGTTATCAAAGGTGCTAAACTAGACGCCTACTGTATATACAAATAACACTTTAATAGAATAWACTCAAAGTGAAGATACCCCATCTGTCCATGAATAACTTCTTGTAAAGGGTCAGGGTGAGTGGTATCAAGTCTTTGAAGTTTTACTGTATACATACCACTCCACTTYACCTTAGGTTTCTGTCTGTTTTCTAAATAGCAAATTGAGCAACAGCCTCAATTGTAAAATGCCAACTGTTTAAAGTAGACAAGCTACCTGGGTAGTACCAGGTGGTACTGAATCTACCAGTAACCTTGCTTATTTTAGATAAACAAAGGATGGTATAAGTATTCTGCCTACAAYTTTGAATTTGATTGCCATTTAAGAAACCTCATTCAATGTTCAGCTTATATTACAAACTCTACTGAAATTGATGCTAGCACAATATTCTATATCTAGAYAGTTCTTTTTCACCTTATTCTGTACAGAAAAKGTCATGCTTCATTCAAACATTTCTTTGTACCAAAGGTATCTCTTAAGAGCAGTGAAGATCTAACTCCAGTGTTGAGGACAGCACTATCATGGACTGGGACTTGCTCATTATGGGAGGAAGCACTGTCAAGTGAAAACAACATTTCATGTCATGCCTCTTTCTAAAATGTCTTTCCCTTTCTAAAATTTAATTAAAGACTGCAGTTTAAGTAGCGTTACTTCGATATTGGATAGAAAGGCCTACAGTTTTTCTGTGTTTAATAACTACAGAATACTACTGCTGATCACATAAAAAAGGCATTTTTCTTTGAAGAATTAGTTTTTCCTGAAGCTTATAATTAGGTTATTACTTATGCATTTTACAGTTCAAGAGGGATTTCAGGCAGAGTAGATTTTCAGATGGATTTCCAAGATCCTTTCCTGTAGAAGACTGTAAATAGGATAATACAGTATATGGATTTGAGAGTATGTATTGATATTTTTATCTTCTTCATTCTCACTATATTTTGTGGGTAGCTCAGATTTCCTCCCCTCCTCAGCTCTGGAGTTYTGCTTTTCCTGATGTGAGACTCTTGAACATTTGATTGAAAGTTAAAATTGCTTAAAGTCAAGTGTTGTGAATGCACTCAGAGACAGATACCTTTTTTAATCATGTTGCTTCATAATTATGTATTTTAAAGGGATTCTCTCAGTGACCAGCACTGGTCACTGTAATAGAACGCTAAATGAAGCGTTTGCATGAACATATGATATAAATTCTGTGGCACAGTGCATCTCTAGCACTTTCTTAGTTTTTCTTATATCGTGTACTGGTTTGAAAGCAAAACCAGTGAGAGACTAAGTCAGAAATACAATTTAATAGGAAAACTATAAAATAAATATAATAGTAAACAGAACAAACAAAAAGACCCTTGGCAGAGTCAGAATACAACCTGACACCCTGTTCGTTAGGGTAGTGGTAGCAGTCTGAATAAAGCAGCCTTGTTGAAGCAGTGATCAGGTAGAAAGATCTAGCAGCTCCCATCCTCTGGGAATCCAGTCAGTGGTGTGCTGTCCCAAACTGCAGATTATATCCAGGTGGGAATGCTTGGCTCCTCCCCACTGGGCAGAGCATCTCACAATGGGCTGATATCATTCTATGAGTCACACAATGGGTCCTTGATTGCCCATTAAGCAGAGACAGCTCCCGAGGGGAGTTACCTGTGAGTCATTGGCCAGGGCATTGATGGGCCATTAACAGCAGATAGTCCGGAGGGAGGGGGCAGGGAAAACACTGCCCCAGCTGATTCCAACAACCCATGAAGATGGTAATAGAATACATACTTTGGGCACATCTTACATTGCAACCTAGGACATACTGCTTTTTAACTTGGGCCTTAAAATACCAGAGATGGAAAGAATAACCATTACATGTATTTTCAAATACGAATGGATAAATAAACACACCAAAATGCATTCATTGTCACATACTGAACTTTGCATTATATGCAGAGTATATAGGCAGAATTTATTGGAACTGCACCATACACTCTAATATCTTTTCCTAGTAGAACAAAGTCCACTCCCTTTGTTATCAGCTGTGCAACACTTCTAAAGTATTCTGAAAAGAACATGAATATCTGCTAAAGGRTAATTTAATTTAAATTTACGTTTTGATCCCCATTTTTCTAAATTRGTTATTTTTTCTTCCTACATCCAAGGCTATTATTTAATATGGATCAAAAAGCTCTTTTTTAAAACAACTTTTYAGATACTTAGAGAATATACTTGAATGTGAATGTAACCTAGGAATAAAAATTATTTTAAAAAAAAAGTACAGAGCCAATTTTCCAATTTGGTTTTTTTTTTCTGCTGATGTAGCTTTGCTGAAGATCACTCTTTAAAAGATCAAATTTCAGTGGATAGCTAGACTTTGAGAATGAGTGCACAGGTCTTTTGTTATTAGTTCTGTCACAATAAATAAATAAATAAATTAATTAATAACATCACAAGACCTGAAAGAAACAAAATATAGTAACAATTCTATATTTATCACAATTGGTTTTACACTTTTATTTCTTACATACATGATAGTCAAATKATATTGATTTTCTTCCATTTGCATTACATTACCTACCTGGACATAAGGCCTTACTTTAACAGTTGGGTTGCTGGACACCCATGTCTCTTTTCTTGTGAATCTTGTAAAATAATTAACTCCTGTCCGTGGACAGTGGATAACACAACAGCTGGTGTCTTCATCCTATCACCATGGCCCTGATTCTTTCTCAATTAAAGGATGTATTTCAGCCAGGAATTTCCAGTGAGGCTGAGGATCGACAGAGGCCAAAACTTTGAGAGTTACTTCTGATCAGATATCCCTGGATTGGTTTTGTGTGTCTCTGTGTACTTGTGTCTTTTTTCCTCTGCTTAGATATTCTATACTAAAGGCTGAAAGAGCAAACTGTAGTTTCACTGTTAAACTTGACTACTGGAGAATTGAGTAATACYGTACTTATCAAGTCTGCTTATTCCTGAAGTTTCAATGTCCTCATTGTAACTGGTGAGCTGCACAGTACACCATCTCAGTAACTATTCCAGGCTGCATTTACTTTACAAAAGTACAAGATTAAAGTGATTCTAGCATTTACTGTATGATACAAGTTTTATTCTATCTAAATAATCTTTATACTAAATTCTTTATTGCATTGCATTGAATTGACATGTGATATTACAATCTTGTTTTCTTGAGTGTACTCTATATATTATATTAATATAGGCAGCCATATATTTTTAGAGTATATACACTGTAGTACATCTGAATAACTTGTRTTGCCTACTTTATTTACCCTTCCTGTCTTCCAATTATCCTAATTGCAGCAACATAATCTTTTACAAGCTGTAGTATTCAGAAAGCTTCAAAGCATGGCATAGCTAATCACCTGCACTCACCAGGTGAGGCAGATCTGGACCATGAAATCCCATGAGGGCATATAGAGCCCTGAAAGCTCCTACTGCACCAGCTGGATCTCTTTGGGCRAGAGCTTGTGTCAAGTAAAAACCACATGATTGTTCCCAAAGATTTTACAGTTACATTATCCAATGCCTGTCAATATGGTACATAAACATKAGCCTTAAATTATAAGACTATTCAGTGAACAGCATCAAAGATGAAGAAATTCCATTTACATCATTTATTACTATTCTTCAACTAAGGAGAAAGAGCGGATTGATACAAAATATAAATATAGGTTTTCATAGTCCAGCACTGGCACTGAAATTAAGATAGGATATTTTTTTTTAACTAAAACAATGGTTTTCCGATATGAGTCACTGAATTTAAAGACCTTCAAATGCTGATCATCAGACAGCCTAAATATACGTTCTTTTTAATACTGCTGAAGGGTAACAAAACTGGAAGAGTCAACTGTAATTTAAGTGGCCATTACTGCCTCATTTGCTGTCATGAGATCTGATTGAATCCTGTGTTTAAAAATGAAATGTCTGGGGGTACTGGTCGACAGCCAGAAAATGAGCCAGCAGCGTGTCCTGGTAACCAAGATCAGTGGCATCCTGGCCTGCATCAGGAATAGTGGTGGCCAGCAGGAGCAGGGAGCTCATTCTTCCCCTGTACCTGGCACTGGTGAGGCCACACCTCGAGTGCTGTGTCCAGTTCTGGGCCCCTCAGTTTAGGAAGGATGTTGAGATGCTTGAACACATCCAGAGGAGACAACGAGGCTGGWGAGGGGCTGGGAATACAAACCCTGTGARGAATGGCTGAGGGAGCTGGGGCTGTTTAGCCTGGAGAAAAGRAGACTCAGGGGTGACCTTATCAYCCTACAGCTCCCTGAAAGGTGGCTGTAGTCAGGGGTTGGTCTCTTTCTTCAGGCAGCAGCTGACAGGAGAGGATACAGTCTTATGYTGCTCCAAGGGAAATATAGGTAGGATATTAGGAAAAAGTTTTTTATGGAAAGAGTGATAAAGTACTGGAATTGTCTGCCTGGGGAGGTGGTGGAGTCACCATCCCTGGATATGTTTAAAAAAAGACTGGATGTGGCACTCAGTGCCGTGATTAGGTGAGGTATTAGGGCATGGGTTAGACTCAATGATTTTAAAGGTCTCTTCCAACCTAGTGATTCTTGTGTGTCTGTGTGTCATCTGTGACTATGTAATTGTAAATARCCAATTAAACTTGATTTCATAAGTACTGATCATTTGTAGCCACTGAAGTAAGAAATTGCTCAGAAATCCTGAAATTTTAAGTCGCTGCTACATAACTGAGTTACATAACCTCCCTTAAACATGCATGGTGTATCATTGGCRTCTCCTGGCAATCCTTACCTGTAGTTACAGAACAGCCACTCCTTCCTGTCACCTAGTAACTTTTTAATAGTCAACATCAACTCAGAGTTTCTCAGCTAGAGTTTGGTTTGTGGAATACAGAACTTTTTAAATTTCTGTTTATGCTAGAAATGATAGTATAGTAGCCTGAACCAAAGACAACAACTTGTGGAAGTGTTGGAGCAGAAAAAAAAATAGTAGTAGCATATTCTGAAAATAAAATGGATATGGCTGAAAATAAGATTGCATCTGCAGAGAAATCAGAACAAGTCCTAGGAAAAATCTGTTACCTGAACTTTCTAGYGAGAGGTGTGCTTCTGAAAAGTGATCTGGATAAAGGAGGTTTGGAGGAGTATGTGCTTGGGCTGACCTCTTTAGCAAAAGAGCTGAGCAGATCTCTCAGCCAGCAGCTGGAGAATGTTACAGAAATTATTCAAGACACCTGCCATTTGCTGAGTGCTCTCCMTGATAAACACAAGGAATTGACTGGAAGTCCAGCAAGTATGGAAGGACTTATCTGTAAGCAGACACACTGGGTATATTAGATGATGATTTCTGCTGTCTGACAATGCTGGGGGATTTTAATTTTCATTTGCTAGTATTTCAGTACTTAGTAATTCATTAGACCAAATTAATTCATATTCCCACAGTTGTATCACATTCCATAAGACTCAGTATGAGACGCATGATTCTCATTATGTGACCAAGAAAATTGTGAAAGTAAAATTAACTAAACAGAATTACTCAAAGTTTTATGCACACTATACTTTAGTGGGGTTATGTTGGCCAGACACCAGATGCCAAGCCAGTAACTTACTTTCCCTCTTCATCAGGAAAAGGAAAGAAAATACGATGGAAGAAAATCCTAAGTTGATACAGAGAAAATCACATAAAATTGCCATCATGGGCAAAATAGACTTAATTTAAGGGAAAAATTAATTTAATTTAYTGTCAATTTAAATAGACTTAGATAGTGAAAAGCAAAGGTGAAACACTGAAACCTTTCCTCCACACTTTCTTTTTTTTCCACGCTCAACTTCACTCCTTCATTCCCAATCCCTTTACCTCCTCTCCTTCCTGAGGAGTGCAGGGCAATGGCAAATGAGGGCAGCAGTCTGTCCGGAACAGTTCCCTCTACACTCCTTCCTGCTTATTCTTTTCCATGCTCCACTGTGATCCGCAGTTCCTGTCAGGAAAAACTAGATTCTAAAGAGACTGCAGTTCCTTCAGGGAATATCTWCTTTTCTTGGCATCAGGTCCTCCTCAGGCTGCAGGATCTGCTCCAGTCTGGTCTCATTCCTGAAAGTGTTCAAGKCCAGGCTGGATGAGGCTTTGAGCAACCTGGGTCTACTAGAAGGTGTCTCTCCCTATGACAGGAAGGAAGGTTGGAAAGAACCTTAAAGATAATTTCATTCCAATCCAAACCAATCTGTCATTCTACGATGATTCTATGATGCAGAGAGGAAGAAAGAGATAACAGACAGAAATGTTTAGCTATGCTTGTGTTTCTGAGTCTTAACCTACAGATTTATAAAGTCTGTAGTAACAACATTTGGGTTTAAAAAGCCTCCTTCTGTGCTCTGAGCAAGCTAGMTGAACTGTTGGCCTCATGGTTTATGTGGGGTTTTTTTAATTCTTTTTTTGTCAGGTTTCCCAGAATAATTCTCCTTCCAAAAGGCTGCTATTCCTCACCTGAAAAATTCCCTTAAAACACTCAGCAAAGAGGTTTGGAGACAGCTGCATAAAAACGACCCCTGTACGCTAAAGCTGTGTTATCAAACATCTGAAAAAGCACAGAAAGCAAAGTGTTAGAAAAGAGATGGGGGAGGGGAAAAACACAAAAGAAGACTTATTTAATGGTTAACCTTTTAATTGAATGCAAAAAATGTCTTTCCATGTGACACAATTGGATAGTATATGGTTACAAGGCCATATCTTGCCCATATTAGAAAAGCCTCATTTACAGCATAGGAAAATGCCATTGTTTTGAATTACCCTGTTATCTTCAAATTTGATTTTAGGGAAGTTTAAAGTGCTGTACAATTTGTTTGAGGATTTTTTGTTTTGTTTAGAAAATGCAAAATTCAGGGGRGAAATGTAAATTTGGGCAGTTTTGCCTAAGCTTGAACTTTGCCTTCCAGTGAAACTGGGAAGTGGTCTTTTACAACCTCTTTTGCAAACAAAGCTGTTATTTCCAATCCTTTTGTTTTTTCTCAGTCCTGTTAAACTGCCTAGAATTTCTTCACTAATGTAAAAGTGCCTGTGGGAAAAAAAATTAAGTAATATAATTTTTTTAAACTACCAGTGTAAACAATATTTTTWAAATGTATTTGCTTCCTTTTCCCCTATTTTTTTTTTCAAATATAGTCAAAGTCTAATAAGTCACTTGGAAACTGAAGAACTATTAGAAAGGAATAAGTTTTAGACCAAGTTAAATAAGAAAAAAACTATGCTGAATTATACTTTTTCAAGGTTTAAATTAATCAGATGTAAATAGAGATGAGAGGCCTATCTAGATCACATAATATCRCTCAGCAATATGTGATGGCATTCTTAATAAAATTATTTTCCAAGCTGAAWACCTTGAGGTATTTATTTACCTCAACATTGTTTAAAATGCAAAAAGGCAAAGGCTTCCTGTAAGACTTGTGTCAGCCCTTTCTGTTTTCYTTTCCTTGTGTGTATCTGTACATTGTAAGTGATGAGCACACCATACTRTGTGGTACTGTAGTCTTATTGGCATTGACTTTCACAATATTTAACCTGCAAAACAAAATTGGCCAGGAYCTCATGCAGCAAACAGAAATAAGCAAAACATTTTCCAAGGTTYGCAATATAGCTAACTAATGAAGATACCTCTTCAGTTATCGGGGCTGACAGCATAAGATGAGGGAAATGCTCTAAGTAATACATTTTAAATCCTTGGAAAGAATATCTGGAATAATTTCTAAGAAAAGGTTTAAAATAAGAAAAATAAGGGATCATAAAATATGTAAGTTAAAATCTTACATGAATGGCACATAGTGATTTTGTGATTTTTGTGCAATCCTCTTCACAGAGTCGTTTTAATTACATGTGAGGGTAACCTTCACCATTCCTGTGACTGGATATCACAAACTGCTGAGCTTCAGTATTATATGTGGGCTGGTGGTTTTGTGGTATCATCTATTCTTCAGAGCAAAAATGCAGAGCTACTAAGGTCTGAGTTTAAAATTAGGTCCATGTATAACAGCCTTGCTAGAGACCTATGCATTAGAGTCTTGCAGGATTCCATTTCAGGAAATGTAGTGTTTATTTTTAAACATTTTCCCAAATTAATTTGACTGTATTTTACCAATACCACGCTTAGGATTGGTTGTCATTAAGAATTTAGCTGGTGTCTGATCATTAGAAAAGTGTTCATTAGAGTTGCCAGAGTAAAACTTTGACAAATACACACACAGTTGTTCTTAGATAAGTACAAAAATGTACTTGTCTATATTCAGTTCTTTAAAAATTTACTCCACCTGAACAGCAATATATGCAAAAACATTAAATGGAAGCCAGGAAATAGAGTGTGCTTCATGTATTGAATGGTACTATCGGATTATGTGGAATTCAATATGTATGTGAATAATAGTTTTCACATTTTTATCTAGCTTTCATAGCAAAATTTAATTATTTTTTTTTGCCTAAGAACGCAATGGAATTATAGATTACCTGCAGAAAGTGAAGGAGTATTTAATAAATACAATCTCACACCTCCAAGAGGCAGAAAATGGATTTTATGTTGCAACCTGCAGACAAGATGATGATTCTCAAAACCAGACTGGTGAAAATGCTTCTAGAGAAACAGATGGGCATTTTTCAGAAGGAGAAGCAACAGACTCTGTGCAAGCATCTTCCWGTTCCAGCCAGCAATTTCAAAGAACTCCTTCCCTGAACAAGACAGAAAGTCAAAATGTTAATCAAACTGAYACAAGTGAAATTAAAACTGTGGGAAAAATTAGATCTTTAACTGAAAACAAATCTGCTCAAGAACAGGACATCAGCAGAGAATCTCCAATGAAAAGGGAAGATGGTGAACACCAACTACTGATGGTCTCTTTTACAGAGAAAACAGAGGGCAATGGAAAGGAAAAACTTCACAGAGGTAGCTCTGTTACTGAAAAGCCTCCAGAAATGGCTTTTCAGGATGTTCTTACAAGCAGGGAGGAAGACATTCTGTCTGGGACATTGAAAGACATTTAYGACAGAAGCATCACAAATGGTTTTGAGCAGGAGAAAAAGGAAGTAGTCAGGGAAAATTTAAAAGGGCTAGAAAGTGAAGACCACAGACTGAGAGAGAAAATGGAAGGCAGTAAAAGGGAAAAAAAAGATGAGATTTTTAGAAATTACCCAAGTACCTTCACATCTTCAGTACAAACCTATGATCTTACCAGTGTGAATCCTTCTGTGAGTGATTCAGAAATACAAAAATCTAGAGACTGGATGAACAAAGAGTAAGCACATATTCTTCTTTTTTTGGAACAGATGCACATAATTATTATTTGTTAATTTATAAACCTGTGGGTGCAGAAACTCAGTATATATGTACTGAACAGCTGCTGGTTGTGCGCATAACAGCAGTTTACAATTTGACCATGCGCAATGAAGATCTGTCCCTTTAGTCTAAAGTAAACTCYAATTTTCTATTTGTATAATTCTTTATGCCAGAGGGGGACTGAGTCACAGCCAGTAAAGTCAATAATCCTCAAATTGTTGGAAATTAGTAGGAAAGAACTACAACTCACCACTTCTAAAGTAATTTGTAAGCTGTTCTGAAACAGGCTAAACATAAAAATTTTCATTATTTTCTCATTTATTCATAAAAATATTTTTATTAATCACCTTCTTATGTTTTGTTATAACACATCATTACATTGAAATATTTAATTAAAAATACAAGACACTATCCCACTCAAAACACAAATATTTTTTTTTCTTAATAGATTTCTAGTCAAAGGGAGTGGTAAAAAYGAACAGGAAATAGCTTGTTTTATTAAAGCCCCTGCAACTGTTCTGGAGAATCTGAAGTGTRATATACTCAACAACAGTAGTTCCTTGGTGGTGGATGATTCTGAGGARCTGGTCAGCAATGTCATCAATATTGAATGTTATGATGATGCAAAACTACTTTTCCCTATCACCATTGCAATCCCATTCACGTCATGCTTCAGAGGAAATTATCGTGAGATCGTGGTGAAGGTGACTGATACGAACTTTCACTCAAACTACTTAACTCCTATTTCTTTGCAAGGATACCAAGGAAACCATAAGGTGTGTAACTCTCATCAAAGCATTGTAAAAGCATCATTTGAGGTTCCCAGTTAAGTCTCTCTAGAGTTTTTCAAGTAAAGTTGTGATTATTAAATCATATTGCCCACTCTGTGWGGTTAAACAGAACTTTTCTTTCTGCTTTCTCAAGCACTAATTCTATTTGAAAACTAGTATWTAATAACATTCTTTTTTTCACTTACAATGTTAAGCAAATGCTTGATCTCTCAATACTAATGGTTGAGTAATGTTCCATAATTATTGTAAATAAGTGTAATGTGTTTCATTATTTGATAAAAGTAAAACTTAGGGGGAAATACTGTGCTTTTAGATCACAACAAAAAACACAGTTCCATATGTGTAAATACAAACTGTATATCRAATGAACACAGGATGGTTCTCTTTTTTGAAATGCAGAAGTGTTGTATTGGACCAGATTCATCACCCAGTTTATAAGTTTATTTCACTTCACCCCAATCATAAACTGGAATATGAATGACATCACATGATGACTAGAGATTACCAGGTATTTGGGCATGCAGGTGGCAATATTCAATTTAYTTTCATTTCATACTTTGCTCTATAAAGAATGCTACCTTCTCAAACTGTGAAACACAGCTTTCTTTCCCTCCAATACTCTGACTCCACATTCTCTTTTTCAGGAAAGCTTTGCAGAAGTGAAAATCTATCATTTGGGTGTTTTTTCTGTGTTGTCATGCTTAAAGAAGRAAACATTTACTGTTCCAAAGGTAGGACTCTTACAAAAGCTGAACATGGATTCTAGAATCTCTTTCTGTTACCATCCAGAAGCTTTCAGTTCTCCAGCACCTATGCAGTTAAAGGTAAGCTTGAAATACATGATACTTGTTCCATAAGTCTGTTATCTGCTCAGTTCTGAAGTGAGTATGCCAATGGTGTTAAAGTGCAATCTCTTCCAATTTCAGAAGTCTACAAAAAGTGGTTGCAGCTTCACATCCTGTGCACGTGGATTTCCTGTCAGCTTTGTCAAAACCACAAGTCAGGGATATCTTTAGCTAAAAAGATATAGCTACCTCTGTTTGACATAGTTCAGAACATATACTCATTTTCAATAAAGATGTGTCAACTCAAAACTTCTATTGCTTGGCCCTGTGGTCAAGTTAATGGAACCATTTTTCTCACCTAACTTCATCCTTGGTGCCAGCAAGTGCAACAAAAGATTTTTCTCMTGTATTAGTCTTAGGCTGAGTATGGTCTCAAATTGAGCTTCAGTTATGTTTCKTCTTTTCCCCATTAAGATGTTAATTTGGAAGTATGGAGAAACTAAAATTATGAAAAAATACAGATTAGAAAAATCTCAGAATTTTTTCAAAATCTGAGAAAGCTCATGAGTTTCAAAACAAACTCAAATCAGGAACAAAAAGATATAAATATTTTAGGCAATAGAAGTTCCAGTTTTTGATTACTTTCAAGCATTTTCCTTTGTGCTTTGTATAAAGTGCTGTTACTTGAGTAAGGTTATTCTTGGGTTAAAGAGAGGAGTCTGTCTCTTCTGTGATAGCCTAGCCAACTCCAAAAGAGAAACCAATTTATAAAAAAATCCAGGCATGTAATGGAAGATRTATTTTCTTGCAAGTTGACTGTACAATTTCTTTTTATATTTAGATTCAGCCAATTGAGCCATCATTGGTTTCAGCATYGAAAGCAAGACATGATATGTATCACTCAGTGATATCTACTAGTGCACTGGTTCATGTGCAGCATCCTTCTGCCCAACCTTTCAACAGCTCAGTCACTATTACTCTACCCTGTCCCCCAAGCCCAGACAAAAAAAGGCAAGGAGATGAGACAGAGCATGCAAGAGCCATTAGTGCTACAGTAAGGAGGGTTGCTGCAGCACACCATCCTTGGTGAGAACCCCATTTCCAATTCACCATTTTTAAAACATCAAAATCAATCAATTTTAACAGTTGTTGTTTTATAATTTCTTGTATTAAAAATGTGTTTGTTCTTTAATATAGACTGCAATACTTACAAGCATTGTTAGAAACACTAGAGCAAACCCTCAAAATTTTCATGCTATAGTTTCACCAGAAAAATTAATACAGTATTCAATGTATATTCTCTAAATATGCTGACTACTACATTTCTAGCAGGAGTCAGAGTGAAAACTGTGTGASGTTTTTTCAGGCAGAAATATTCAGGCATTTTTGACAAAGCCAAACATTGAACACCAAGAACAGACATGACTCAAAGCTGCTGTGATCATAACRCACCAAGTTGGTATGAGTCTGACCTTTGAACTTTCTCATCTCTACTTCTACACATTTCARTGGTTGCCTGAATCAAAATGCATGGCACAATGGTTTATAGCAGGTCAGTTTTATGCACTAGATAAAGGTCCAGATTTCTCCAAAGTATGCAGCACAATATTTCTAAAAGTTAGACTTTTTGGCATGTCTTTTAAAAAGTATTAAACATGAGGACTCCTAAAAAAAATTATCATCTCTAAGTTTCAGCAGTTTCTGTAGAATTGAAAAAAAATACTCTTAATAATTATATCATTCACATACTCTGGATTATATTTCCAGATACAGATTTTAAGTGAGGTGGGTAACCCAGGAAAAGTCATCAAGGGAAACAGAGGGGAAAACAGCTACAAACACAAGCTTACTCTTCCTGGAGAACTATTTTTACATTAATTTTTCTGTAATTACTTGGCTTTCCAGGGCTGTGAGTGCTTCTGTGAGAAAAAGTGGGGACAATCTCAGTGACACTTTGAAATTATTAGGTCATGGAAACAAGGAAGAGGGGTGGAAGGTCTTTGATGATGTTATTATCCAGAATGCACAGAATTGACTTGTATCTTTTGAATTAAATGAGCATTTAGAAAGGTAATGTATGAGCAATTTTTAAAAAAATTTACTGAAATATTTAGTTCTGTGTTTACAAATAAGTGGAAATTAGTAGCGCTAAGAAATCATCCATTTTTAGCCATTAACTTGCTTTTGGATTTGTTGTTCATAATTCAAAAAAAAACCCCAACTTTTTAATTTATAGAATGTACACAATGTAGTACATAGACATCTGAAACAGGAAATGCAGATATCCATCTAATTGGCAAATGTGATTTATCACTCGCACTAAAAAATCAGGGATTTTTTTTTCATTCTTATTACAATATAGTATCTTGTGTTCATATAAAAATCATATGTATTTGAAATCATACCTACATAGTCAACATACTCTACACTACAAATGCAAGCAAATTTCCATCTTTTCATGTGCTGGAAACAAGGATTCAAGGTAGTAAAAGTTCCCTTGGCGACTGAGCCCCATATTATTTTTTTAAGAATAAATTATTTGCAGTTGATAAAGTTATTTAAAATAAAGCTTTTTAATTTTCTTTTTTTTTTCCCTTAATACAGCTTTGTGATAATTCACCTTTCATTCCTTTTGAAAAACAAGTATCTTCTCCTCTTTGCTCAGGCTCTGGAAGAAGCTCTCCGTAGCACCATGGTTAATGTGATACTGTATCAGAAAAGAGAAAACCCATATAAAATAATAGTTTTGCTGTCTGCATCCAAAAACTTGACCAATGAGCTTCAAAGTCTCCATGAGGAGGGTTAYTTTGGTCCCCCAGAACCTACACAGCAGTTCCCATTAAGACAAGGAGAGCASATTCATTTTAGATTTAGAGGAAATATTTCTGCTTCAGGTAAGGCAATTAATTCATGCATCTGTATGAACATTATAAATTACCTCAGATATTAAAAAAATGCTGTATGGGGACACTGATAGATTGAAGTTAGTCACGGTACATTTAGTTATTTCAGTGTTTTGTTTCTTGTCAAAGAAATGAATGTGGAGCTTAATGGCAAACATTTTCTGTAAAGAAAATGTAGTACCTGAACGAGCTCCTGAGGAATGTGCTCTAGGTGACCCTGCTTTGAGCAGCAGAGTTARACAAGATGATCTTTAGAGATCACTAAAATCCCAGTGAATTCTGTGAAACCTGGTCCCTCAGAAACATGGCATTTTAAGAATTATTTTAAAAGGACAGGTTTTGTCTGCTGTTTTGTCTGTGTAAGTTCACTTGAGTGAGCAAGCAACCAAGGCAAAATATTCCCTATAGTAAGTTGCACTGTGAATTGGGGTGATGAGAGAGAGAGCTATGCCATTTCTGCTAGCCTAGAAAATTCCATGTRGTGGCTGCCACAATTCAGAGACTTGCTGGAAGGGAAAAGAGATAAGAAGCCTTTCAAAGGTTTTCACCCMAAATTGCATACAGTCTCTTCTGTCTGTTTTAGATTTAATATATAAATATGTATTTGGCCCTCTGATCATTTTGTACATACACTCTTCCATTGAAAACTGCATGTACCTTAAAGAAAGGAATATTCTGCAAAAGAGGTCTCCAGCCCCTGAGAAATGTCTCCTCACATACACACAGGAGAGTGTATATAGATGTATCAAATAAATGGCTTTAGAAAAATTAAAAACTACATCTACCCCTCTGCTGCCATTCATTTTGTCACAGACAAACATCCATCCTGAATAACCAGAAAGCATATACTTCTAATTCCATTCACAACACCCTTCTATTTATTCTTCTCTATGTTATGTACATACCTCCTTTTCTGTTCCTTTATTTTCAACTTGTAGCACTGCCTTCATMACTTATTCCTTAAGCCAACTATTAAAGGGCTTAGAAAGCTAGCTACAAAGATATGCCTACTGAAGCAGGCTGAACTCAGACATTCAATAAAGTAATAATAATGATAACAACCAAGGAACAACCAAATGTTATTATGTGATTACCTTTACTTGACTCATGCTAATCAATTATTTTAGATGCCATGCAGGGTAAAAAAATTATTTAAAAAAAATTATTTTATTTACTACAGAGAATGGAGAAGACACCAGGAAAGTCTACAAACCGATTTTTCATTCACAAAGACAAGCAAGGCTGGAGCTCCAAATTAAAGAAGTGGATGAATTTGGTAACCACAGTTCACCTCATTACAAAGGAACAGCAGTGTTTTACAAAATTACCAGAGAGATGATACCAAAGAAATGGGAACAAACCTTATCATATGATGAATATCAATACCAGTCTCCACTGTGCAAATTAGCATTAACATTGCCAAAGGTGTGTTTCTCACTTGATAATATTTGAGACATTTCCCTTTCTGCCTTACCATATATTTATTAGAAAAAGGATCTTAGTATGATTTTTGCTTTACAGATACACACAGGAGTCACTGATGGACTTCTGGTGCATCATCAATGTACAAACATTCTYGGAATTTCTCTTAGCTTTAGGGAGGGACCCATATCCAAGTATAAGAATGGAAAAATTTCTAGCAGAAAATTTTCACCTATCTACTCTCCCCAGATGGCACTCTGAGTGAAATTACTACTCTCTTCACAGATGGCACTGTGAAATTAYTGCTGAAGTTTCAGTTATGTCATTCTTGTTTCATTGTCTTGGGAGCACAGAATTGCAAATTATAGGATCATTAAATGTTTTGTGTAACCCATCTTTCACCTATCACCTGATTATTCTATTRTTCCTGATTAGCCTCTGCAGTACAGCCTCTGTATTTATCTCCATCTCCATTTATCTCTGCAATTATCTCCATCTCTGGTGAAGCTAATGCTATATAAATTTATCTTTCATATTCCTGCAATGAAACCCTATTGTAAGCTTTTCAAAGAGCCTATAACCAGCACATGACACTGCACAAAATGCTGCCACTAAACTACTAATATCAAAGTTACCTAGATTTTAATATCAAAATATCTACAGAAACACTTGGTCTAAAACTCTGGTGACAAACAGTAGCAAATCTCTCTTTTTGAATTTAATTGTTTTCACACTTTTCTCAACAATTTTTTCCCTAGATGATAGTTAAAAGAGTATGGGATGTCTGATTTTGATTGTGACAAAGACAGATGGAATCTTTTTAAAGCAACCATTCTGATTACTACATTTTCACTCATTTCTGTAAAATTACTACCCAAATTTCTTTTGTTGAGAAGGCAGTAACTATRCAATCATAAGCCATTTTTTACACATATAAGCCTTCATTATCCACTTACAAATATACTGCTTACAGTGGTCAAGAGTGTTTGTTTACTTTGTTTGCAAAYATTCACATTGATTTTTATTTTAAACATATATTTTTACAGAATTAATCTGATTTTCACCAATGATTCCTATTTGTGGTGCTTTCATTTCCTCAGCAACAGAAAACACTTGTTCCTCTAACCTATTATGTTCAACACAAGTCAGATACAGTGCATTAGGTTCTGATGTCAAGTGTGTGTGTGTATTCAACTGATTTCCAAGATTTTGTATTTATACGACACAATGGGCTAAGGAGGAAAAATGTTAATTTCTCCTTTTCTGTCTGTTCTGTTTAATATGCTACTAGAGCCTGGTCGTGTCCATTTGACAGAGCAAATCAAAGTTCCTGGCTGGGAATGCTTTGCAAAAATAGATTGCTGTAATACATCCAGACATTATGAAATTGCTATTCTGCTGAAGTTTTATGTCTAATGACTGTCTAACTGCAGAATAGCATGTTATCCCCTACTTCAGAAAGGCAGTTGCTTGGCTAATTGAGGGCCTTCCAGASTGGAAAACTCCTTTGGCTCCTAGGAGTATTTTACTTAAGCTGTCAACCAGAGCAGCATGACCACATGSCAGTGCAGCTGAACTGAGGGTGAATTTAGCACTTCACCGCAGACACTTAATCTTTAAAGGCAATTTACTGTTTTAGATCTAATGCATTGTGTATTATTACACTATTTCTAGACAATACTAATTTTCAATTCTTATAAWTTTTACTACTATTTTAACATTAAGTAACATAAAGTGGTTCAGATTAAAGTCAATGCATGGGTAATTGAGTTCATCCAAAAAAGCTTTGAAAAGCTAATACAGACCTTTGAGGTGGTAAATTCTCATTAATGAATGAAARTAAATTTAAATACAAATGTCCAATTAAACAAAAAGCTGAGTCTTGGAAGAAAAGCAATGCCCCCTTCTGGAAGAGCTTTATATTCCCTTTATTCTGAGAGGTTTTTATCTGTGTCATTCTATCTTAATACTGGGGCACATCCAATGACAGAATTGCTGCAGAAGCATGCAAAACGACGCAGATTCAGATCATAGAATCATGGAACAATTCGGATTGGAAGCTCCTTTAAATGTCACCTACCCCAAGATGTCAAGAGCAGTACAGCACAGGATGGTTTTTCACTGTCATGCAGCACAATGTGCACGTCCTGTGCTCACTGAAATCACCACCCAGGATGGCTGCATACAGATCTGATGAAAAGTTGTTTAATTCACAATAGGAAATGGTTATGAACATATTGACCTTATGGCTGTGCAGCTCAGTACATTTGAGRCACTTAAAATATTGAGCAATATTTAAAGTCTGTATTATAGAAGTGATTCAGATAAGCTCCATAATGCTCAGTACATCAGAAAGAAAAAAATAACTCTTCCAGTCAGAGTTCATGCTCTTAATTCCCAAACGAAAAACAGAAGATCAGCGAATAAACTTCAGGCAAATCTCCTTGGGAGAGCTGTGAATGAGCAGCTGTAAATGTGTGTGATAAAAGTAACATGAGCACTGAAAGAGGATAATTTCACTTTCAAACAAAAAAAAAATCTGAATTTCACTTCATACAAACTAATCTCTATTTGTGCTGAATGCTTATGTAAGTAATTTCTTGTTCTATATGCAGTAGGAAACAACACTAAAGCCCAGAAGACTTTCATCTTTCTCAGCCATAGGTAAAAAAAGACAAAGTWTTTTTTCTTTCTTTCCAGTGTTTAGAGGAAAAAGAGGAAAAACTTTCTACTTTCTAATGGAACTTATCTTTTGAATTTTGATGATTTTTCTTGGTATTTATTAAAAGCTGAACTATGTAAAATGAATAACTATAGCCACAAATACACTGTGGTTACCTGACCTAACAATAGCTACTGCATACCTAAAAATTGCTCTTTYCAGTGAAAGGAAGGAAAACTTAATGCAGTATTCAAAATTAGAATCTGTAGCATCTCTGTAAGTTCTAGAAAGATTTTCTATACACCCAGTTTCTATACATCACTTTTAGCATAATGTTATTTATCAAAAWTTTGTAAAATCAAATGCCCACCTCTTACTCATTGTAATTTCTCTTTCCTCAACACATTTTCTTTAATAGCATGAAAAATTGATCCACCACCCACGAAGTATAAAAAGAATTTTTTCTGATTCATCAGGTGAGAAAACAATCATTAAATTAATATCAATATAAAAATATACTTTTTTTTTATTATTTCTAAGATTAGTTTCAGCTGTCACTGACACTTGAAAGTACCATATTCAGGAAGGAAATAGTTAATGTATTAAGAAATAGTCAAAGGAAAAAGACCTGCTTACCAGGAAATGCAAAAGCTCTTTTAASATRCTGTTGTGGTGATATGTAATTTTGGGTATAAGGAAATTCAGTTTGWACTGGAAAGCTCCAGTATAACTGATTAATCAGTTCCAGTAAATACTGAAATCTTTTTATTTTATTGCTAACTTTYCCCATTCAGTTCCAAAAATTATAGACCTTTGCTGAATCTGCTCTTGAGTAAATTCAYTTCCTAGTGTAGAGCAGTTACAAAAACAGCACTGGAAATGAGATGGGATGATGTTTCCACCAAAGTAGAAAACACACCCTTATTTAGTTGGGGAATTTATCCACTGAGCCTCCAGCTTTCTAAAGCTTTTCAAAAAAAAAAAGGAAGATTTATTCTTACATCACTAATTTTTGCCCTTTAGAGGCCCTATGRGACAGCTTGCTGTTCTGGCTTGCAGAGGGGCTTGCAGAAGATAATACATCATTGTCTGCTTTACGTTTACCTGTGCGACGGAGCGTGCTTCAGCTTGTGCAGCTCAAGTGCCCTGACAGTTTAACACACCAGATCTATGAGCTGCTCTGCTGCTGGGAAAAGACCCTTCCAAAGTCGGCTGATAAACAGAAGCTCCTGTCCCRCTATTTGCGGAAGAGTGGCAGAAGTGATCTTTCAGAGGAACTTCGTTTAAAGTGGCAAAATAAGGTGTTCACTTGACAGAATCACCAGCAACTCACAGCCCAACTTCTCTTCCTTTTTGTTGAAGYGTATGAATATTTCCATTATACTACTGGATGAACAAGTGACAGGCATATCAGTCAACACAAGACTATTAATTTGTTACTTTGCAACCTCTTTAGTAAAGGAAAGTATAATAGCCATGTCCTTGCTTGATAAAAAGCCACGTCCTTGCTTGATAAAAGTGAACATTTCTTATATGGAAAAGTGAGATCTTGAAAATGTAGGTATGAAGAATTATAGACTGATCTGCATAGATTTCTGAGGACTTTAACTGTTTCCACATGCCATACTCAGTCAACACAATATTTCTATAKATCTTAAGCATTAGAAATCAATCATTATCATCAAAATCATATGAATCATTCTATAATATACAGATTACTCTATGTCCAGTATTAATARCTACCAAATTCTGCAGATTAAAGCCTAATGTACAGACAGAGGTAACTTGTTACTTTCAGATTTGTTAGTAATTAATTCTGCTTTTATATTCTCCATGATTAACCTAATTTTTAAGTCAGAGCAAGATTGGTGTTCTATAACAGTGTTTCTACTGAAATAATATYTAATTTGCCATCTTCTGTTATTTACTTCTATATTGCAATCCACCTCATAAAACACATCAAAAATTTATCTAAATACTAAACTGATTTTTATTAAAGGCAGAAAGTAGCTGGAAAGAGTCAGTGAAAAACAATTCTGAGAGCAAGCTGACTCCTTGGYACTTACACATATTGTGATTACACGGGCTGTCACACCTGTGTGGCTTCCCTACTGCTTCAGCAACGTGCAACAGATGCCTCTTTCTTCAATCCACCTGTGCACAATTAATTACTGTTATTCATCTGATACTAATTCGATGCACCAATTATTTTTCTTTTTCACCTCTCCTTTAGTCACATAATATAAAATRTAAATCTTAATCTCAAAACATTATTGATCTAAATTTTATTCACTTTTTAGGCTATTTAGAAACCCTGTCTGTCTTACTGACAAATCTTGTGATACATAGTTAGTCTGTGTATTTTATTTATACAGGTCATATATTTGCAGCATTTACAAATTGCTGCTGTAAATGAGAATATTGCATGGTAAAAAAAAGATTAATGTGAATAGTATTAGTTTTATTCATCTAGTCACTAATATATCTTCCTATATTATTAGCAGTTTTTAGATGTAAGACAAATATATGAGTAATTCAACCCCTTCTCTGAAAATAAAAGACAACAATCATGTTTCTTTTTTTTTTCTTGTTTTTTTTTTTTTTTTATAATAAAGAGTGTCTTTTGACTGTAAGCTGACTTCTTATTCAAGGAAAGAATAACGACAATTTTCCCAATGCTGAACACTTTTTTGCCATCAGGTATTTGTTTTAAGTGACTCCTCTTAAGGACWAAATATTCACTTGCTAGCTCATCAGATATCTTCAGTATGTATGTATATTAGGATCATGGTTCAATGTATGATGGTATGATAAACAATACTGGAAATGTTGCTAAAAATTTGATTTCGTTTCTCCACCAACACTAAAACTGTTTGATACAACTTCCAACGTTCTGCCACAAGATGGCATCTTTGTCTAACAAAAAATACAATGCTTGTATTTCAAAAGCTAAAAAATACGTGCTTAAAACACCGCTAAAAAGAAAAGACATCTATAAAGGCCTGGATACTGCACACAGTATCAGACYCTGGAACAGGYTGCCTAGRGAAGRTGTGGATGCAMCATTCCTGGAGGYRTTCAGGGCCAGGATGTGACCATGAGCAACTTGGTCTAATGAAAGGTGTTCCTTCCTATGGAAGTGAGGGTGGAAATAATGATTTTTAAGGTCCCTTTGAGCACAAAGCATTCTATTACTATATGGTCAACACCATTAGGGCAAGGCAGCAAGAACTGTGAGCACTTCAGTAACATCYATAGAAAAGGAAAGCTGCATTCCATGGAATTTGAGATTAGTGTTTACGTTAATTGAACGGTAAAGCTAAATTAAATTTGCCATGTTAAAATATAATTTTTATTATTAAAAAGCATTATCAACTAAATAAAAACATTAAATATTGCAAAAATTAATAAAAAGGTAGAATAAAATATTACAAATTTTAAATATACTACCTGATGTTCTTTTCTTCTGAGGAATGCCTTGGGTCTCCTGGGTATTTTTCTCTACTTGTATTATCTCTCATTTGCAGTTTGGAATGAGTAACTAGTCTTGCTGTGGCCCAGCAAAGCTGAACTGGCTGGTGATATACTTTTCCTCTACTCTTCTCCCTCCTCATCTTTCCCTCCTGTTCTGACTTATGCTGGGACTTTCCTACCTAGCTGTTCTATGTAACMTTGACAGCTTTGATTTCCACTTTTTTGATATTTCCTGAAAAAAACATGGCTAGCATTGAGCACACACTTTCCCAGCTCATACAAACATTTTGACAGAAGAACATATTTARTATGAGCACTTWAAAAAAAAAGAGAAAAATAAACAACATATGCAGACCAAATATTCTTATGCCTTCCCCTATTGTTTCTTTTGTTCTACCAGATAGGCACAGGAGAACCCTCCTTGTCTACATCTTGCTGACCTCAGAGACTCTTGTCATGAGAAGGGAATGCAGGGTGTGGGATGTGTGTATTTCTCTTCATGTTAGGTCTCCACCTATATACAGAAATGGGTTTGATTCCATTTTCTTTGGTCAGAAAAGAGATTGTTCACACTCTAAAGTTCACAGGCTGTAAATAAAACCTCCAAACAAAATAGGTTTCAGACCAATGTGTGGGCTTCTGTACAATTRAATTACATCAGCAGCAATGAGACCCAAAAATGTAGCTCTTTACGGCTAAAGTAAATTAAGATCAAGCTGTAGCAAGAGCCCAAGAGACCTTTTCCAGAGGAGAGGCCTAGTATGCATGTCAAATGATGTGTTTCTCCAAACTTATGGAAAGAAGGAATATGGAAGGAATACCCAACGCCTACCTTTTCTGAATAGCAAATGCCAGTCACAGGCTGATATGGCTCAACTATTGATGTGGAAAGTCCAATTTCTTAACGACTATCAACACTGCTCTTTGCTTTTCAGGCAATCAGATATTGTCTCCTAAATGAAAGGGCTCCCTTAGTGAGATTAAAAGATTAAAACTCACTGAACTGCAAATGTGGCAAAATGTGGAAAGGAATGAGAACTACATGAGACCAATCTACTTCTTATGTGTTTTTATTGACTATGAAAAAATAYGCAGGATGAAAAGCAGTATCTGAGCTTTATGGCTTAGAATGTGTATGTTCTCTAACTCTAAAGAAAAGGTGAAACTCTATGTTTCTGCTAAACAGTGAGGGCAGCTGAAAGGAAAAAGAGCTAAGATAGAAAGCCAGTTGCTCAGAAAGAAATCACCTMGACAACTGCAATTTGGCTAACTGAAGAAAGTAGTTCATTATTTAAGTACTGAACAGTTAGCCAAATAAAAAAGGAAGAAAAACAAATATTCCTTTTGTGACATCGTTACAGAATGGATTGYCATCTGCATCTGAGATGATGAAGCGCAAAGGCATATAGCAGACTTTGCATATTCAACATTTAAAACACAAATTCTCTACTTAGTGAAACAGGGCTCAATGATCGGGATCAGTAAAGTAATTGATACAACAGATGTTTAATTAAAAAACTAAAGCTGGTTTTGAATCAACATGCTATCTAAGACCCTTTCAAAAATGAGGTGTTTTTTTTTCTTTAGATAGCCTCCAGTAAGTACTGTTTACACAGAACTATCTGTAGTGAAGTCATCTTCAAGCACAAGAGTCTCAACTTAGAAGCTTCTCCCAAGTGAGTKGGGAGGGAGCCCACATGCAGAGTAGTTTGGTGGGAGAGCCAGAAKAAAGGTTCCTTCCAGCTTTTCCTAACAGTTCATTTCAGTGAGCAGGTCCTAAATGCAGTGAGATAAGCCCCTGAAAAAACAGGGGCACTCAGGAATGTGGCATAAAATAGCTCAGTTGAAATAATTTCCTTCTTTTCATAATATCTCTGCACTTTACCTGAAAGCACAACAATAAGTTCTTGAGCATATCCAATACAATTAGAAAAACTGTCAATCAGAGAAATGCAGTATTTGCAATTCCTCAAAAAAWTTTCAACTTTCTCATATACTGTTAGAGATGACCAAAAGACTTATTATGGATTAGTAATCTACTGTAATATTATAATAATCATAGTAAAGTTCACAAGGACAGAAAAGCAGAGTCCATATTCCACACTTTCCCCCTGAACAATGAAAATGTCATAAACATATGAAAAATTATTCTATCATAATGCAAGTGTAAGGCTTTGTTCTTTTCTCTAGTCTACATGAAAGGCAAGACTTCATCATTACTATTGTAACCCTATTCTTAGTCTTTTAAAAAATCATATGCTTTTGAATTCTTCAATACATATATAAATCCTTTCTTTCACAGTGGGTATATCCCCTTGCAAGAAGATTTTTTCAAAGCATTATATGAAGTCTTACATGTCTACATCTCACTCTTTTTTTGTCCTTTGAACACCTACCACAGCATTGTTCCCATTAACACCTTTTGTGCTATAGCAGAGGTGGAAAAAAAAGATGCCTCTTCAACTTGTCATTATACTTTAAAATCCATACATAACCTTTTTCATCATTGTACTCTATTTAGAAGTCCAATTTTGATAGTATGACTTCCAGAAATGTTCTTTTGTCAGATTATGGCCAGAGCAGACTAATTATTTATCATAAACTGAAAGAATTAAATAGAACTGGAGGGATTCCATCCAGTATTAGTATTACTGCATGGCAGTTTCACACTGCAAGTGCCAATTCAGCCAGCAGATATCGCAGAAGAGCTTCTACAAAGATACTGTTTTCTGTRTTTTCAGACCTCAAATGAGCATGTRAAAGTCATTTCTCTAGGACAATGAAAGAGAAACTTCTGAAAGACTGTGCATTACTCACTTGTCTCTTAAAGAGTTACCCCATTTTAGAGTATTTTGAGGTCAAGGGATAGAAATAATTTAAGATACAGATATTATGAAATCAGAAATTGGTATTTTTTATTCTGTTAACATTAACATTTCATTAAAATCAATGTCCATGCCTGAAGTATTAAGGAAATTAATAAAAAGGGTTGAAGGAATAAAAAAAGTCTGAATTGAGAATCAAATGTGTAAAACTATTTTGGGGTGTTCTATTTCTAAAAAAAGAGGATATTCTTTTCAAGTGAGGAAACTTGTAACAAAATCAGACCTTATTGTTCTACATAATTCCAAATAAGTTGCTAATTTTAAGAAACTAGCAACTTATTTGAGATAAGTGAATAATTACTTATGAAGAGAGCCAATTTACATTCTCTAAATTTCTCTTATAAAGTTTTGATGAAATGCCATTTCCCATAGAAAACAAGATGTTACAAAAAATCTGGAAACTGACTGGGAATATTTGCAAAGAAATAAATTAAACTGATACAATAACTGATTTGATGATACTTAGAAAACTAAATTGAAATGAAGAATACTGAAGCTCATCTCTGTTTATACACAGAGAAACTAGTAGAAGTCTAGATTTGTCTAGATTTTTTTTTTGTCAGGCTGGAGGTAAAAGTTAAAGTTTGTTGTTGTTTTTTTTTTTTTGACTGCATAAACAATATCCAAAATGTTCCAGAACAAATGCTACCAAGGGGTGCGCATAGAGTTGACAAGCTTAGAACTAAAAGGAAAGACAAGGTAAAAACTACATTGATGTAAAGTCAGCAAACCTAGTGTGGGTTTGCTCAACCATTTCTACCCCATTTATTTTGCCCTCAGGCCTTGGTTGGAAGTCTTTTTAATTCATTGGTTACATATAATATAAATACTGTGAGTTTTAATCTAGAACTTGACATTTTTCTCATCGCTGCTGTTCAAATATAAATAAAATCCAAGTAAGCACTCAGAAAATATTTCCAAGAGGGACAGCAAACTGTCACTGCCAGTCTAGAAGAGGTTGAGGAGACATCCTCTGCAGCATGGTGCATGGTTCTGCTCAGGTATTTTCAAASAGAGTGAACTTAAAGTACCAAATCTTTGCTGAGCCCTTCTGCAGAGATAGAATAAGTAAAAGAGCAGGGAAAGGGAGAAAGGTTCTTCAAAGGAAGCTAAGAAAACTTTTGTATAACCAGGAAAGGGGAAAAAAAAAAAAGAAACTTTGTGAAGTTTTTTAAATTTGATAAATACTGTACTGGTTGCAGAGCATAAACAGGTAGAGAATTAGAGGTACTTCCCTAGCTATCACAATCTTTCAGCAGGATTAAAATACTAAATACTTTAAGCATTTTAAAATGCAGTTTTTTAAGTTCATGAAAGGTTTTAGAAGAGCAGTTTTCAACAGTGATCTGAAGTCACAGGGAGAGACATTCTTTGTACATTTTTGTGTTCCTATATTATACAAATGGATGCAAACTGGACAGGATTATCAACATATCCTTTTTACTGGTTTCTCAATCCACCTCCTCCTGCAAGCAGGCTCCTGCCACTCATCACATTACAAACTGAACATGGACAGACACACATACACGTTCCAAAGCCTGACATGCAGTAGCCTCAGTTCGTGTCTAAAACAGSTATAAAATCAACCCGATTTGTGGTTTCCTGGCTTACAATAAACTGCTGTCAAATCTTTGTCTCTTTTGTTCTTCAGTGACTGGTAACCATGGATACCCAAGGCAATAAAGTTCACTGATCCACAATGCTGTAATTCAGGGTGTGTTTATTGTAGCTGATTTTGTTATGGAACCCCCAGAAGATAAAACTAGTAATTCAGGCTGAAATGGAAATTAGCTACTAGTTAAGATTTTGCTTGTGTTTTAATAAAAAAAACAAAAACAAAAAACATGCTTTGTTGAACAGCATAATTACTTTCCTTGAATAATTTATGACAGCCAGTCTGCCCCATTGAAATGTTCATATTAATTTTAATGAGCTTGTCAAAGCTCTTCTAGCCATTTTATATTGAATAGATTTAGCTGGGGTAATATTTTAACCCATTGCTCCTTTTAACAAAAATCTGTTTTATATAAAAATATCTTTTAATTTCAATTTATAAATTAGCATCTGTAGTTCATTTATATAGTAATTACATTATGATTTTCTATAATAGAGATTATATTTCCATATCAATTGAAAGTTTACTTCTGCAGGAAAAAAAAGTTGGAAAAAAGATTTTTAGYTAATTGGACTAGAAGGCATAAATGTTTAAATTACAATTGTTTGGATGCAATGTCTGCATTTACAGTAAGATTTTTTTTTTCCAAAGTTTATATTTGTAACAGCTATAAATTTTCACTTTATTCTGACTGCAGCATATCTGATGTGCATGATTTTGTTGTTTCCCACTAGGTAGCTGTTTCTGCTTTTATCCAATAATTTCTACTTTAGCTGCTCTTCATCACTAATTTTAGTTTTAACTACTGTTCTGCAAATAGTATAGAAACTGACAGCATAGATATCATTCCAATTTCACCTTTTTCTTGAATGCCTTCATCACAGCATTCCTGATGGGCCTCTTGGAACATCAGCATTTACCTGATGAATGGGGTTTTTTTATCTCTACTTAGCCATGTCAGGACTAAAGGTAAACTTTGAGGTAAAAGATACAAAAAAAATCTGTGTAAGAACTAAGGTTAGCAGGACTGTGTAGAAATGTAAGGAGCAGAAAAAGAAATGTTATTACTGCTGCACCCAAAGGGACAAAAACGCGCATTCTTTAACTGATGGAGTTTGGATTAGGTGACACAGTTTTTTTCCATAAGGACTGACCTATTTCTGTCAACTCCTTCTGAACTACGGGAACAGGGTAACAGCTTATTGGTATGTTCATCATTCTGGTCAGGAATGGAAACTATCTTCTTCAAAAGCCCATAAAACTCATTAGATGTATCTATATGGCTTGGGGGAGGTAAATTTCCATGAAAAACACCTYGGTAATAAAAGGACAAGGAGATAATTTCTTCTAGAGAGAATAGGAAAGAAGTTATTTCAAAATCTTCTAACTGTAGTAGTCTCAGAACTGCAGTCTTATAATCTTAAACCAAATTTTGTAGACAGTGRCCTTTAGATTATTCTTCTACTGTTATAGCTTTTCAGGCTTTTTTTTTTAATTCAGCACATTTGTGATGTTGTGATGATAAGCTAGTTTGTCTGGGATATGAGGACTCCTTCCATAAACAGACATTCCACCACCTAAAAATAACTTAATGAGCAAGAATTCTATTAAAAAATTAGGTTATATAAAATATTAGTCTGAAAATTTAAAATATTTTTTTAAAAATCAAGAAGATTAATTTAAGTCTAAGGAACCACTACATTTTGAGATAAATTAATATTGGAAAGTGCTTGCATGATTGACTAATGATGCTTCAGTTTTAAAAGGTTTGATACAGGCTTAAATATTAGAAGTGGAAAAAATTCAGATCTTTCTTATGGTAGTGGTCCAGTGTTATGCTCAGCAGTAGAATATGTACAATAAAGGGGGATTCTTTAGAAGAAGATAGGACTTTCTATCTCCTGTAGTCAAAGAAAATAATCTAGAAATATCTGTAGTGGAGGGAGGACAGGAGGTAATTGTAGTACCATACACATGCAATCCCCAGTAGCCTCAAAGGTGGTTGTTGTTAGAGTACAAACCAAATGTATTTGAGTTTTAAATTTCTTTTAATGGTGGGAAAGTCTCTCATAAATTGCTCCCATTTGTACTGAATTCAGCCACTCTGTGGTAGGAAGTGGGACAGAATCCCCTAGTGACACCAAATAAAATCCTAATTCCCTGACAGATAATTTATTTCAGTGCTCTAGATGCTTGAATCTGGGAGAATTGAGATTACCTGTAACAGACAAATATGCCTTGAGAATATGCTTTCATGAGGTGCTTCAAATATGTCTATTTTATTTTAACAGTTTTAAAATAAATAAAAAAAGAGAAATATAGCATGCCATAGAAAGGAAAGCATTCATTTATTTTTCCTCTTTTCTATGATACTACTCCAATGCAACAAGGAATTTTGAAATGTTTTGTCTCCACAGGCCTCTAAGTCCACCCATGAGCTACAAGAGGSTTTATTATAAAATGAAATGCAAGAGGGAAAAAATAGATGTACATTAAGKTTCAAAAAAAATCTGTAAGATATGGAAGATGAATTTATCTTCACTGAGAATTTGAAACTTTAAAATTAAAACAAAACAAACAAAAAAAGGCAAAAAATCCCCACCACCTAAAGCCTACAGTCTGCACTTCTTCTCAAAAATTTTGTTTAGCATGTAATCTCTGAGACATAAAAAATTCAAGGAAAAATCTTTCAAACAAGCTTGTAAACCAAAGTAGAAGACTTATTCTGGTAATTTTTTGTAGTATCCTGAATTACAATTCGGACTTATTTTTCATGCTCCTGATTAATGCTGTTGGAACTTTAAAATCTGTTGCAGTCCTTCTGTTACTATACTCAAAATTATGGTGGGATTGCAGCCAACTTTATTTTTTGCAATTTTTGCATTTGAAATCTAACCAGCAGTTTTTGATGAATCTCAAATTTTCAAAACTTCTTTATTTCTCACTAGTCWGAATTACAGCAAATCTAAAACTGTAAAACAGGAGAGCAGTTTTGTGGCTTTCCTTAAAATTAGAACAAAACAAACCCCACTATATTATCTGAGAAGATTGAGATTTAGAGAATCTGGAATTTCATTTTGCAATGCACTGAAGACACCCTGTACCTGGAGAACAAGTGCTTGTTTCTGATCACTGCTTTTCCATCCAAGTGYTTTGTTCACAGGAGTGACAATGCTCTGGGGAGTGTGATCTCAGTCTGTAACAATAACTGGGAACCTGGGCAAACCCCTTGTGCGTAGAATAGACAGATGAATCATATTTATTTGAAATCCCATAATATTTCTTAGAAACTAGAAATATTTAGCACCTTTTTTTTTAATGTACTCAGGGAACTGGATATGACAAGAACTACAATTGCCACAATAAGACTTACGTAGAAAACAGTGAAGATCCACAAGTCAAAGATGTCACCATAAACGTGAATATCCTCCAGAGTTGTATATTAAGGTGAAATAAAATAGCCTAGTACATGGTTAGGCCATGCTTCAAAGCTGTGCCACTAACAGCTTTGCTCTAGGAAAATATGTCATCAGCACGCCACAGCAATTCTTTCCTGGACCACCAAATTACAGCCCCTGTCAAATCAGCCTAGGATCAGTGGTCAYCAGGCTGCATGTCTGATATTTCTGAGTTGAAAAAAAGCCAACCTAATGAACCTAAAGATTTAAACACGCAAAAAAAAATGTTCAACTATATTTATTTTCTGTGCACCATTACACAGTGAAGAAAATACCATTCAATTAAACATTTTCCTCAGGGTAGTAGGTTACTACTCATGGAATAYATCAATGTTAAGTATTAGAATAAGCATTTCCAGCAGATTGAGGGAAGTTCTGCCCCTCTATGTGGTTGTCAAGATAGTCAAGACACACTTCATTAAAAATTTTCAGAGGGCTCAATTATCAAAACTTTATTATCTATAAGTCTTTCATACCTATCARAAGGCTTCAMACACCAACACCTTGTTCTTTAACAGGCTGTATCCTGTTTCCCAAAGGCATCTCCAAGCAGCTCTCAGKGTCTGGCCATTTATTCCAGCAGCTGTCAGTCAGTTCTCATTCTTCTCTCTTCCTTCTCACAGCRCCAGCTCACTCCAGCCTGGCCCAGCCACCTGTCCCTTACACCACCACCTGTCCCTGGGTCWTCACAGCACAGGAGCAACCTCCAACTGAGCTGCAACTGAGCCTTCTCCCAGCCAGCTCACTCTTTATCACACCCACAGCTGGGAGAACAAGGCTGTTCCCACTCTTGKATAATTAACACAGCTGCAATACATTGGCTGCAAGATTACCTTTAGTGCCAACTCTATTTGTCTCCTCACACTATCTTTACCTATCTTACCACGCCTCTGCTCACCTCTGGTTAGGCATATCTGGGGTGTTGTGTCCAGTTCCAAGCTCCTTAGTATGAGAGAAGTGTGGAGTTCTGAAGCACTTCCAGCAGAGGTCAATGGACATTATTGARGGACAGGAAAACAAAAAGAAGCTKCTTAATGGAAAATTCAATTAACAAGTCTAATTCTGCCTCTTTCTGATAGTAACAATGGCTTTCACCTTATTTTGCATATCTTCAAATGCTCTTGCTCAAGSCAGTCTTAAAAGCTGGCTGAAAGTTCCATTCAAACATACATGTTTACATAGCAGATAGTTCTAAGCTGGTCATCATTTCTGTTGATTAAAAATGCTGTGCTTCTGAAGCAAATTCCTTCTTCCTGGAATTTTCTTTTTTGTTAACACATCATCTTTCCTGAAAACTGCAGWGAGAAACATTTCTCATTGGCAGACCCATCCATGCACAATATCTTTTCCTGCATTTTTGCTCTTAACTCCCCGTCACTGCTTTTTAAACTAAAGCTTATATCTGAAGAACTGATTACCTGTAATCTCTAGTAGAAATGGAAATATCCTTTGAACTCTTCTAATCTCCCAACTATCCCAGTTACCRTGGGTACTCAGATTGGCATTGGAAAATGCTCACTGAGCTACTCAACCTTCTGTCACTTCTTGAGAGTGATACACTAGAATGCATACTTCTACATGTATGAAAATTTAACATTATCATTGACAARCAGATGTTTTTCCATGGCATGATGCAGTCACTTGGCCATTTCAACTCATTTTTTACTTCAGTTGAATTTAATAAGTTTCATGAACCACTAGGAGTCCTCAGCAGTAGTGTTCAAACCCTTGGTGTGGGAATGGATCCTCCCTCTATGCCACATTCTGCCACTCCACTCAAAGGATGTTCAAGGTACATAGGAAGGGTCATTAAAAATGGTTCAAGGTTAGTCAGTCATATACAGTTCAGCTTGAACTGAAGTATTGGATTTTAACAGCCATTATAAAAGTGGAATAAATATTTMTTTTCCTTCTACCAGTCAATTTGCCTTTAGAAGTTTTGCAGAGAAAAAGTAAGAAAATCGTAAACACTAAATAGCTCTTTTATCTATACAAAACATTTTAGCAGGCATAGATTTTATTATCCCCTTTTGGTAGCCTCCCAAATTKATGTGCTATTCTGGATTCAGAATTTAGAAAGATTAACACCCCTCYCCACCATCTTCTAAAAACAACTAATTGAAAAACAAAAAACTTTCAAAATAATATTTGAGAGAATATAGAATCACTCAGTTATCAGATAAGGCCTTTTATCTAGGATCACRTACCTACCTAATATCAATCACTGTGCTTCGAGAGTAGCTAAGGATCTAACCCACAGCTCCTTTTTTTTTTAATATGCTCTACATTTTACTTCCCACACATAATTAGAAGCCTTTGGCATCCAYAACCAGACTTTCCTGACTTTATATGCAAGAAAGGTAGCCACCAACCTAATTTCCTATCCCCCAAAACCACTAAAAATCCCATAAGAATAACTATTAAAACATGAATATGTGTCATTCTCTGTTCAAAAACATTAAGCATCATCTTAGAGCACTCACATATTTTTCACCTTTACTCAAACTCCTGTTCACATGTATCTCAAATTTCACTGGCATATACAATGCTAAAGAAAGTTCTTAMTCAGTGAATAGAAGGTGATGCAAAATATTACATTTCTTTCTTCCAGACAAAAATCTAGAAAAATAATTTCCTGGATAACAGTACCAGAAAAAACAAAAACAACCCAAACCTACTWGTTTTCTTAATTTGAGACAATAATTATCGATAAAAAATACTGACTTGGCCATTATCACCACAGGACAGAAATACAGATGCCMTTCATTCATTTAATCACATACTTAAAACCAACCTCAGAAAAAAAAATATTAGTTTTCAAGAGATAAGGAAAGAAACTACTTAGAAAAGGATATTAAATATTCAATTATCTTAAAAAGAAACCAAACAGTTGAAGCAAAGTTATTGTTCAGAAAAAAGAAACAAGTGCTCCACAACAGTAGCAAAGTTATATATTCAACTAAATTAAGATTTTTTTTTTAATTTAGGGGACATCAACCTATTGTTGATGAACTCTGCCTCAGTATTGTTTTACATCTATTTAAGCTTTTAAGGTCTTGTTGTGCTGGTTTTGGCTGAGGCAGAGTTCCTTTTCTTCACAGTCACCGTCATACACAACAGAGGGCTGCTTTCCTGGGGAYAGCTGAACATCAGCTTACCCATGGGAAGCAGTGAATGAATTCCTTGGTTTGCCTTGCTGTGTGCAGAACCTTTGCTTTCCTTATTAAACTGTATTTCACTCAGCCCACAAGCTTTCACACTTTTACCCTCATGATTCTCTCCCCCATCTCACCAGGGGGGAGTGAGCAAGCAACTGCGTGGGGCTTGGTTGCCAGCTGGGCTTAAACCACGACACGTATAAAACCCAGTACCACTGAGGAAAACAGATGCATTAAATCCAGTCYTTTAATTAGTCTCTGAACTTCCCAAAGACTTTCATTTATCCTATAGATGCTGATTTTCCACTCTATTCAAAGGCTTCTTAYAATTAAAGAAAAAATGCTATGAATTCATTAATTAAAATTAATCAAAGAATGTAATAAAAAAGAACAATTGATCATATTGTATTATTAAAATAAAATCATAGCAAAACAAAACCAGAAACAGAATTAATTAACTTGAATATCCATTCTTCAGGCATAGGCTATTGCAATTTTTTTTATTAATTGGAAATAAAACAATGCAATTGTTGGACCAAATAAATCTCTAAGAGTGCACAGAGAATAAAAATGTCTAGTTGACTTTGATCTTTAATTTATGAATTTGTTCTTCATTATGTTATTTACACAGGAGTGCYTATGATATTCTTAATGCCAGAAATAGGTGTCTGCTTGCAAAAAGATACAGAAAAATATTTCCTKGTCACCTGTAGGTGCAGAAACATAAATGATTCTTGGTTTTAAACATACAGCTGTATACAAGACTACATTTTATGGACAAAACCTATCAGGGAACTGATGCTTTGCAGACAACTAAAATAAAATTTTCAAAGTACAGTCTAGCTAGTGAATGCATGAAAATATCAAATTATGTAAGGACTTTAATATTGGAAGTTTAATAAACCTTAAATTCTTAGGAAAAAAGATAGGAGAGGAGAGGATGGGTAATCAACRTTCCCTCCATCCCTCATTCTCTCCRTACTACCCCTGCTTTAAGGCCAGTTGCTTTTTCTGGGAGGTGCCTCTAAAAGTATTCATGARGGGTCAGTTTGAGTTGTAGTCCTTGTGGAACTTTCATGGGCTTCTTTTCTTCCTTATGTAATGTGTGCCTGCATAAGAGACATAAAATGACTACATTTTATGTATCTTTCAGATTGAAGCTTCCAACAGAAAAGCAGAGAATTCTCAGGAATGAAAAATAAGGTATTGAATGTATTCCTTTGTTCTGAAAAAGTGTTTAATGTACTGAACTCCTGCAAAAATATTTTTGGATATGAAAAGCCTCAAATCTCTAGAGAAATGACAGACTAAAGTACTTCTGAGCCTTCTTGGTCAAATCTTTCACCAAATAAAACATGAGACAGGATATTATTCAGTTTACTATTATGTTCACACTAACATATCATTTTAGGAGTAATAGGTAATTAAGCAAATATCTGGATTATTCAGAGGGAAAAAAGCAACCTTGTATTACCATGGAGAAAACAATCTGTCATCAGTCAAAGGTCTCATGTTGTCAGTATTAAAAAGATTGTTGTAATTGTGTAAAGCCTGATACAGGATTCAAGCAATAAGTAACTAAAGCATGATTATCTAATTCCTTCTAATCAACATGGCTACCTGGAAAACTGATCTTGTCAAATTACTTTGGTATAATTTTTATGAAATTATAAATRTATTTGATAAAAATTATCAAAGCACAAGGGTTTAACAGCTGAGTAGCATGCATCTTAAATTTCAACATGCTATGCAAATAGGAAATATCACCAATGGCTATTTTTCTTTCATCACATTTTCCTGGGACTGATTTTGCATTTATTTGTATTTTCACAGACCTGAGGACGAAAATAATTCTGTCAATGCTGATAAATTTGGGCATTGATTCAATGAGTGATTAAGGAAGGCAGGATCAATGAAGGAAAAATTCAGTATCATAATATCTTGCATTTATGAGCAGAGGATGAAGGCCCTTCTTAGAGTATGACAGAAATAGTTTGAGATGTAGTGATAGAACAAGAGTTAATGTATATTGTAGCTAATTTAGAGAAATAACTTACACCTCAGATAAACTTAGATGGTGTTTTGTTTATTTCCAGGTTTAAAAGGCCAGATCCTAGGAGACMAATGGCTCACTACTAATTAAAAAATGGAATTTAAAAAATTTTTCAGTCTTTTACTTTCAATTTTATATAGTTAACCTCACTTGGCTTCAAAAGGGAATAAAACTTTCAGAAGGAAATAGGACTTGAAGTAACTTTCTGAAAATGCGATGTGCATTCTGTTGCCTGCAAGCATTCCTACAGGGCTGAAACCTCTCTAGTAAAGAGATGTTTCCACTTCTACACTCCTATCTTTATTTTGGAGGAATTGGAGATGGAAACATGGTGAAAAGTCACTTTTGGAAAGAAGTGAATGCTAATTTTCTTTTGTAGAAGAGACAGCTTTAAAATTCTTTGCAARAATACTGTTTGTTTTTTAAAAGGAATCAGTAGTTTCATAGATCATTCTTTCTGTATGAYGGAATTTTATTTCCCCTTTCTGTTTCACCACAGCTCAGACCCTAGAATRGAGCAGAGCTAGTAGCATATTTTCYTCTGTARTGGCACTTTCCAGCCATTCCTCCACCTGTGGGAGATGTCCTTGAGGATGTCCACCAGCTGTAACCACAAATACCACCTGGATCTATTTTTAAGATAAGTGGGCAAATACACTCTTTTATACAAATGCTATGGCTTTCCATAAACCGTTAGAATKATTATATGTGAATTAGAAGATATAGCACAGGGTTGTGAAGTGGAACACAACAACACTGAAAGAGGGATGTACTAGCATAGGGTTTATGGAATTTTCCAGACATTAATACTACAGAAACAACTTTATCAAACACATTTCCAATGYGTTAGAAGTAAACTTACTGCCTAGCTGATGTTGAACCATGAGCTGATAGAAATTAAGTTGTACAGCTTCTACTTTGGGAGAGGTTCAGAAATATATCCCAAAAATAATTTTGCTGTAGTGAGTTAATCTGTTAATATTCTTGTAATTGACGTAATAAATATACCTAAAGGAACTGGACTAAATTCTTTTTCAAGCTTGCTTGGAAAGCACAGCTTGCTTCATATGAAATATCACAATGTGCTTTCAGAAGAGTGACAGGCTTTTCTGCAAAATGGCAAGGACCGCTGTGACCCTACAGCTTCCCCCAGGGATGTGCACACAAGGAGCAGCGCTGACAGGGCAGGGCTGTGCCAGCCGGGGGCAGCGACCCCTCAGCACAGCTGCTTGTGGCGACAAAGGCCAAGGTCCAGGGGGACATGGAGCCAGCGAGGCTCTGGATCAGCCGGACACAGGCACAGCCCAGCTGCCGCACAGCTCAGCCACGAGAGCCCCAGCAGCCTGGAGGAGGAGGAGGAAGCAGAGCCCAGGCTCCCTCGCAGAGCTGCCCACGGCAAGGACGCGCTGCTTGCTCTGCCAGCGCCTTCGGCTGCGCTGCCTCTGAGCTGGCCCCAAGCCCGGGCAGCCAGACCCCAAAAAGGTCAAGGCAAAATGTGGGCCCCGACACCAATCTCCTAAAGTGACTGATGACTCAGTACAGTGCTTTTCTTAGGTTTTACAAAGGGGTGAGCAGCTCTACTGTCGTCTTGCAGTCTTTATACCTTAGGCAGCCTGCCCTGTTTCCTGTAAATAGTATTCATTAATTTTCTTAATTCCTACCTTTTTTGTTTTATTTTTTGAGCAATAGTATTTTTCTGATGTTGGGAGACTGATGRCAAGATACTGTGATACTAAATGTTTAGGACTACATGCAGGAGGCTGAATTAATTTATCAGCTGTCATTTGTTTGTCATCAAAACTCCTGAGTTAGAAAGTGTTGCCATTTGCATTTGGGATCTGAATAGAAGATGTAACATTGAATGGTTACARTTGGGACCAATACTACCATTTCTCATTAAGATTTTCTTAGGTCTCTTCGTTATAAGAGCTCATCTTCTCAGTTGCCAAGCTTCAAATATAAGCTGGTATTTTTCMGATTTCTTCCACTGACAAGTTATAKTTGAAGGTATTCTATGTTTTTATTTGAGAGAGATTTTGCTATTGCAAAAATAAATGTATTTTTCAAGAATAAAATTTAGAGGGTAAAAGTAATACTGATGACCTTTCCTTTTCTTTGAAGTTTGGAATGACTATGCTTTGAAGGAGGGAACTCAAATGTTTGGCTTTTTGACCTASAAATAAAAAGTAAATTTCTGTTCCAACAAAAATGGTAATGTGGCATGAAATTCAATGTGGTATTAAAAATGTGAGAAAAGAAATCACAAGGGGAAACACATGTGGTTAACTGGCAGCTGGAATCAATGCTTAAAGCTGCAGGGAGCCCAGGAGAAGGTTCCAGCCACCCAGATTATCTGGGTGTACTTTGCTGTGAGGAAGATACTTCCTGCTGTTACTTAGTGCTTCTTAGCCAATAAAGTAATGCTTCAAGAGCACAATGATGAACACCAACACTGARACAAGCTGTCAAAGTTATTTGCAAGAAGGATTAGACTGAAGTCTAGACTGGAGTTTTTCCAGCAATAAATGAAACATTTTTGTTGCAGTATTAGGCATGGATGATGCCCTCCGAGGGGGAAGTTTGCTTGTTAGAAACAGAATACTAAATCATTCTTTTAAAATATTTTTGGCAGTTTTGTAATCTATTTGCATCTGAAAGTGGATCTCACATGATATTAGGCATTCTATTTAGACTAGACTGCTTAGGTTTTGTTCATTCTATGTTGCTTGACTAACACCCATAGCTCAGTTGCAGAATTTCTCAGAAGCCAGAAATCCACCTGAAACAAAAGATATTTGTAATTCATATTTACAGAATGCATGTACTCTGAAAAAAAAAAAACAACTACATCTTAGACATCTCAGTTAAAYACTCCTTCACCATGTAGATTTGACACCAGTGCTTTTATGTCTTTGATCCACAGTCATAAAATACCTTCCTTCTTTATCRCTATGTGTGATCATTCAAGAAATGCACATTCTGTAGTGAACGGAGTCCTAGAAAAGAAATTTAACAATAGCTGTTAGAGGCAGATATTGAATAATGCATGGCAAATAAAGCATAGGATCATGGGCTGCAGAATGATTAAGCTGAATTACAGAATAGCTGTTCAGTAAGAGATAACTGAACTATGAACAAGTATACTGGAAAAAAGCTATCATTATTTTAAAACAATATTGTAATTCGCACTTTTACTGTTGGTTTGTGCTTAATGCTGGAACTTGATTTTGGCAAGGCTTTACYTCACAATTTCTAACTTTTTAATGCAAATGGTATTGGAACAAGACACAGCACACTTCATTCTAGCTTTTTTTCTAGCTATTGTAGTTACTTTAATTAAGTTAATATACTGGGAAAAGAAGAACTGAAGCAATCAGTCAAATTTTGATCACATTTGTGTTTGTTTAACAGGCAGGTAAGCTGTTGACAGCCTGTTGACTCAGGTTCAAATAGTTTAGCATTACTGAAGGCAGAAAGTCTCACTGTTGAGGTAGATTAATGCCAAACAGGTTATGCTCAATTACAAKAATTAGGAAATCATAAGGAATTAARGATTAGGATAGAGATAAGGCACTACCAAGCAGCAGACAAATTCCTTCACTCTTTGGCTGGATATTGCTGGTGACTAATGTACACATCATGGACAGCAGACAGGAGTTGGAAGCCACTGTGCTGCTACAAAGATATGACCTTGTTGCCATTACTGAAACCCGGTGAGGAGAATCCCATGAYTGGAGTGTGACTATCGATTGCTACAGACTATTCAGAAGAGAGAAAGGAGGTGGAGGATTGCCTGTCTACATCAGGCTGAATTGAATGTGAAGAGCTGTCTTTGAAGAGCAGATCAAAAGTCCATGGGTAAGAATCAGAGATCAAGGCAACAAAGAGGATTTAATAGTTGATGTCTGCTACAGACCACCTGATAAAGGGGAGCCTATTGATGAAGCCACCTTGCTCCTGCTTCAGGAGGCATCATGCTCACAGGCTCTTGTCCTGCTGTGACACCTCAACTCYCCAACACCTGCTGTGAAAGTAGCACAGTGAGCTGCAGGCAGTCAGGACAGTCTTGCAGTGCATGGAGGACAACTTCTTGAGCCAGGTAATAGGCAGCCCTACCAAAGGAGACGCAGTACTGGGTCTGCTGGTAACCAACACAAGTGAGCTAATTAGGGATGTCAAGATTGGAGGCAGCCTGGGATGGGGTGTGGAGTTTGCAGTCTTGAGGGATATGGGTCAGGTAGGGAGTAAAGTCAGAATCATGAAATTTAGGAAAATAAAATTCCAGCTCTTCARGGTGATAGTCAGTAGGATCCCCTGGGAGTCTGCCTGCAGGGACAAAGCAGCCCAGTGGAGCTGGCAAATCTTTAAGGAAGTCTTCCATAGAGGGCAACACCTGGTAATYCCAGGAGCAAGAAGCAGGGCAAGGAAGCCAAGAGACCAATATGGCAGAGTAGGGAACTGCTGGTAAAACTAGAGGGAAAGAAGCTGCTGCACAGCTGGTGAAAAAAAGGACAAGTAATATGTGCCATTGTTAGGTTGCAAGCTTGCTGCAAGAGTTTATGGGAAAAGTAACTGTGTTCACTCTGGTGGTGCACAAGAGCAGTATCAAAATTCTCAGGAGATTTAATTATAAAGTTTTACTTGAAAACTTWAGAACACTAAGTTAAAATAAAGTACTTGGCAAATTTAGAAACAACATCCAGTTCAAAGTWAGTCACATCATAAACTTTCATGTTAGGAAACTTGGAATTAGCCAATTTTAAGTCATCCAGACACAACAAGGCCCTTACCTAAAGCATTGACTGGAACTTTTTATTCTGGCTTAAAACATATTTCAATAAATTAGCAGAAGAAAGAGAAAAAGAGAAAGAAAAAAGGAGAGAGAAAGATATATGTATAGTCAATGCTTTAKATCCAGCATGGCCTCTGCTACTAGTAAATCCAAGGCAAATGTCACTGCTTTTTATCTTCTCTGGTCTCCCAGGGCCCTCCCTGAGGTACATGCCTGCATTTCAATGTACCTCAGTGGCCCACATGGCCATCAGGAGCAATTCTGGGCTGTCAGTGTGCCATGTGGTTTAGCAGACATTCTAGGACCAGACCAGAAGCTCCAGGGGCAGAGTGTGGAGCACAGCACTCTCCTGCCCATGCAGAACTTGCTCTGCCCCTTCCCAAACACACACACACACACACACACAMACAYACACAGAGTCTAGTTGCCTYGAGTCAGTCTATCAATTCTCTGGTCTCCTGTAGCCAACAGCCCAGAAAGMCAATCATATCTTGGRCCACTAGGTCAAGAAGGTTGATTCTGCCCCTCTGCAACAGGTGTTACAATTAAACTACCTATTTGCCAAGATGTGTTTTTTCATTTTTAAAAGCTCTTTGGATACTTCCATCTAATATTCAGATTTGAATAAGAATTTTCTATAAAGGTTCCAAACAGCACCCCAGAGAAGAATTCTAACAGCAGTCTGCAGACTGTTCTATATAGCAACCAAAATCTTCAAGAGGAATAACACAAAGAAGTAAAAGTGCAATACAATAAAAGAATTTAAATATTTGAATTTTTTCAAAGGGCTTTTCTTTCAATTCATTGACCATGATCACATAAAGTTGCTGGAAATCATGCAGAAGGTGATATGATTTAGAGGCACAGAGAAGCACAGAAGCCCAGGCTGACCTACTCCTATCTTGAGCATCAAATACATAGATGGAGAACTTTTCCTAGGAGCAAGAACAAACATGATAYTTAAAGACTATTTCTAACTTTAATYTTAGAACAACACATAACAGCACCYCTCTAAGGTTCTAAATAARCATCTGCTATTCTCTATGAACAAACAGTACACAGATGCTGGAAATCATCTGGGAAGCATTATTCAGAGTTAATAAACTAAAATAGAAATCTGCCTATAGGGAAAAATAGAAAGTGTGCTTTTATATTCTCCAGAGAAACCTCTTAGAAACTTAGAAAGGGTATTTCTGATGCCTAACTTATTGTTATCAATTTTTTTAATATGGAATATCTGCTTCCATTCAAAGTGAGAAAATATACTTTGTCTGAGAAAGTTATAGGACTGCCAAAGCCAGAATTGTTATCTGCAATAGARAAAAACCAAAAGATAGCTGTGTCAGTTGTTCAGCAAAGCTGCTAGCCTGACACAAAAAGTAGCTAATTATCGTACTTCATCCCTGAAAAATAACACATATCTGTTACATATAGATCTGTAGTCTTGAGACTTATAGTTTACGGCTATTTTTTTTCAACAGCTAGAATCCAAATATTCCCCAGTTTTTCTACCCAACAATATCCCCTATTTAAAGAGGACATAGCTTCTCCAGACATTGATGCAAAGATTTTCATGGACATCCTCTAACTGCATTAAAGATACTTCATCCATTCCCTAAGCATCCTGTAGTAAATGTCATCAGGCCTAGACTATTTAAGACTTCCTTAATTAGATTTTTCCTGGCATTGCTAAATGCTTCACCTGATTGAAATATCTCAGTTTTCTTTTCTGCAGCTGCCTCTCAGCAGTTGTCACTGTCTGACTCAAYACTGCACAGACATGATTCCAGCTGCTGTCTTTAGCTGCAAGGTTTTGATAGCAAAGCCAGTCCATCCTGATCTTTTAGTGTACCACCTTGTACTTTGAAATTTTATATTCATTTCCTCGATTGTATTGTTTTCTTTCTTCTCCAGTTTTCTACAGTGTTGTTTTATTAGTGTACTTGTCATTAGACTGCTTCTMATTTTTCTATTCTACTCTGATGTCATCAGTTGAAATGTTAAGATCTTTATTCAGAATAGATCCAGGTGGCTGCTCTCATGACAGTGACAGAACAGTGCAAGGAATGGCTGCAATCTCAGGAATCTACATTTTTGGAGTTGTGTCTAAATGTGTCCATGTGTTAGTCTTCGCTGCTATCCACAGCACAAGCAGTCTATTCTGTTTCCTGCCTGCCAGCTGCACAGTCAGCCAGGCTTGATGTGAGAGGGTCACTGAATCAGCCAAATGCTAAAAGTCAGTACAAAATGTGCCTTAAGACTTGCCTCATGACAGTGCCCCTATTTACTTACTGACCTTCAGAGARGTCAGGATTTGATGCTGCTTTGCTCCTCTTCTCCTGTGGCAGCAGCTAGCAAGGATTCTTCTGAATTATTGTATCTACTCAAATTTTTTGTTAGATTGGATAGAAGTTTTCCTCAAATGGTCAGGGAGTTTATGTAAGCAAAGGTCAGTAGTAGATGCAGACTAATTCCTTTCTTGGATGTGTTGGCTTTCCTGTAAATATATGGGTTTCTTTGACAAGTAGATTTGAAACTGTTCACTGGAGAAAGAGAAAATGGTAACAGCYTTGACACATACTCCCAATCCTGGATCTYACAGCTGCACAATGAGATTGGTGCTCCACTACTCCTAGCTGTTAGGAACCTGAGGAGTTATTTGATCCTTTGTGTCCTACACAACACCTGCCAGTTTTGTTATTCCCTGGGCAGCAGGAATAGGACTCTRACACTGACTGTGAAYGGCTTATCTATATTTTWAAATAAAATAGAAAATTCTTTTATAGTTTCTTTTACTATCTTGGTGAAATGTCATTCTCCTTGAACCTTAGCAATTCTCATGTTACCCTTGCCTAKGACTTCTGAGAGTTAGCAATTTTTCTCTGATCAGAGGAATTTTCTGTTCCATGTAAGTRTTCGTCTTGTTTGGCACTTCACAGATGGTAATTCAGGCTAGACCTCGAYTATACAAGTTCTTTCAACATCCCCTTTGCTTGAAATCCTGACTCCTTGTAGTTGTATTGATTTGTATAGCCTCGTACAGTTCTGTATCAGCTCTCTATCAACTAATCCTTCAACAAGTTGATTCTAATGAGTTCCCTTGATGAAACAAAAATTGCCTTTTGAAATTGAGAACTTTATGGAAGGGGTCTATGAATAAGTATAAATTATGCAGTAAAATCCAGCATGCCAGTCTCTCCACAGTAACCACCTGTACCTTGTACCTGCCTAATCCTTCACTAATAGAAGAGTAAATTGATCTGACTTTACAACATGACCCTAAGTACAATTGACTACTTTACAAGTTTTCACTTCAYTCCACCATAACTTGCCTATCGAGACTTAAATTTTTCTTCATTTAATATTCCAGTGTAATTAATTTGTATTAACTCATAATTATATTCATATCATACTGTGATGTTATTTGCTTATTGGATTAAGAGATATTCAGTGTTGAATTTTGCTAGAACAGTCATCAGTATCTACACCTATTACCACGTTAGTAATTTTACTATCTATGCAATGCAGCAACATAAAAAAATCCTAGTATTTCTCAATTATTCATATACATAGCTTCAAAAAYTTTATATAGAGCTACAGAATCATTTATTACAATCAGATTGTGGCATTAGAATACGGCAAAAAGTCCTCAGGTTAAAGTAGAATTTTTTTATTGATCCGTGCTTAAAATTATATAAACCTGCAAAGATCTTTATCCCATTTTGTCTTGTTTCTTCAGTAGGTTGTTCCAGTGTTTTTAACCCACCTTTATATTTCATTTTTTGTCCCAGTTGAACAAAGGCTTTAAAAGTAGGAACCATGATTATCATTCTGTCACATTTTAGTTACTCCTTTAATAAATCCCTTCACATCATGCAATATTTCAAATTCTTCAATGTCATTTCCTGGAACAACCATTTAACAAAGATGGAATTCATTTAACTACTGCTTTCAAAAATATTAATATCTTTTTGGATGGTGTCTGGCCAACTACTCAGAGAAATCCATCACCCATTTTAAAAAATGTTTTACCAACTTTTCTCTCATATTAGCCATCAATTTCTGTAATCTCTGAGCCTGATGATGAGAAGGTAGTTGGAATAYGCTTTTTCATTTATGCCTCCTATGTATGTGAGCTGCTACCAAGTGAGGGGAGACTGTTTATGCTTAGGTTTATCTGTAGTGTCAGGATTGCTACAGCTGGACTGAAAGCTAGAATGAGAAACTGGCTGAGGAATTAGATTTCTTAATAAATTAGGTTTCTAAATAAGTTATGACCACATCTTGTAGGAAGAGGAACTGACTCTTATCAGGATTAGAGACCTCACTGAACTCATGCTCAGCACTGTGTGGCTGTAATGATCAAATTGTGATTACTTGCTGGGAGAGCAGCTTTAAATGGGAAAGAATTGGCTACCCTACTTATCAACATTGTTTAAGACCACTGGACTATCTTTTTGGCCTTTAGCTCTGCAGTGACTGTGCATAGACAAAAAGGAAGGTGGCAAAGAGAGATATCACTGTACAGCCCCAGAGTGTGCTGCAGACATAAAAAATCTACTCTCCGTACTGCCCTTGAGGGACGTTTCTGCACAAGATATCTATACAAAGATCATGCAAGTAATCTGATTCTCAGGTTTTTCTTTGCTTTTTGTATTCATCTACATCAAGAGCAAGTGCAACATTCAGCTGAACCCAAAGAGCATTGTTTAAACCCAGTGAGTACTCTAAAGATGAGAAATTATTACAAAWGCACCAGAGCAAGGTTAGGAAAACATTTAAGATAGTTTGAATCTGAAATAACATTAACCTGATGCTCAATGGATATCTTTCAGAGTGAAATATTACTGGCCAGCTCTGTGATTCAATTATAACAATCGTATTACAGGGAAGGCAGTTTAAAACCCCCTTTCAGTGGCTGACGAACACTGAAACAATGCTCTCCATTACCACAAGGTGTCACTTTTACGACTCTTGGATGAACAGCAAAGTTTAAGTTAAACATTAGAKGGAATTGTTTCCTACTTTTTCCTGAAATTGCTATGCTAGTTTCTCTAGTTTGCTTTTTACATTTGGTATGAAAACTGAATTAGCTACATATTAGATCTGAGCAGACATCTTATAAAGAACAATCTGTGTAGTTCAGCAGCTGTTTCTGCTTTTGAAACTTTAGAAGCAAAATACAACTTCCTTAAGTTTGTTAATTACCTAGATTTGTATAATACTTGTGATATAATTAATATTACTACAAATCTAAGTATTGCACACTGGATATTAGTTAGATAATACAGCTAACATTTCTGCCCTTTTGCTAAGCACTTGTGTGTTTATAGAAACATAGCTCAGACTATTTTTAGATATGGCTGTGACTATTGTTCTTTAAAAAAAAATTCAGCAGTAATGCTTTTTTGATTAACTCATTCTACAAATTCACAGACTCACCTGCTCAGACTCACCTCGAACTCACARAGCTTCAGCAGCCTCACCCTTGCTAGGCTGTTGAATTCAGCAATTCCTAACAATTACAAAAAAAATGTGTGTGTCCTAAGCCATTGTGGGTCACTGGAAACATCCCCATGATCTTCAACAGACTTCAAATAAAACACATCTGAAGTACTAAATAATTGTAGTTTATTTAAGATCATAGAAGAGCCTAAGTAAGTTCTCAAGCAAACCTGTCTAAATGGTTGCATGATTTAAAACTTAAAATTTCAGTCTAAACCAGGAAGGCAAATTAAAGTATATCACTATTGCTGTTGTTGTTAMAAAACTGATAAAGGAAACAGCAAGTACACAGAAATGTTTTCAGGGAAAGTCTTGATCTTAAGTGGACGCTACAACTTTAATGGAAAAAAACCCCAAACATTTAATTGTAAGGGATTTTTTCCTGTGATTTCTCACTCAAAAAAAAGTAAGCAAGAAATGTTTTGAAGAATTTAAATGATCCTGGTTTTACTATAAGCAAAACTTATTCATATTCTCATTGCATACTTTGTAAAATTATCAGCTACAATGATACTTTTAACAAATCACGTATATCTACAACATTTTTCATCAATTTTAATAAGCTGGTGTGATTTTATAATTGCCTTGTAATCACTARTGTGGTAAATATCAGTGCATTTCTACTTGGTAAATGCACTTCAATTACTTAGGAAAACATTTACTGTGGCATCCTCTTTTATAATCCTGGAAGGCCTGTTCTTTCACCCACCTAGAAGTAAAACCTGTTTGTAACAGTAAAACATTTACCTTTAAAAAACCCACTTTCATTTGTCTCAAGAGCTGCCATTTCAGAAAAAAAATCTGTTCTCAAATTTGACTGAAGCCCCTGAGGGAAAATGCAGATTAAATGATACCTATCAAAAAACATTTATGCATTTATACTGCATGTTTTTAAATAAATCAGGGAGCATCTCTCAAACAAAAAGAGACCACAAGAACCAAGAGGAAGCTGGTTGAGTCAGTTTTGCTAATCACATATCTTGAACGCATTTTGGCGTGTATTAAACCACTACTCCAGGGTGACTGAGATCCATAAATGCACTGACAAAGACTTTGGGGAAATGAAATGAAACTGACAGYTTTTCCTTAAGTGATCATCTAAATTTAACCACAAAGGTCATTTAGCAATATGCATATTGGCATAATGATACATAGCCTCAGACAACAGGCAACTAATTCATAGATGAGTAGCTGGTTTCAAAATTTGGCTGACAAAGTAACTACTTTAACAGATTAAGCTATGAATTCTAGAAAGAAAATTAATATTCTGCTGTTGTTATTTCTCTTCTTTTTTACAGAGAATTTTTTTGTTTGTTTTTTAATCATTATGGTTACTGTGAAAAAGTGATAGTAAGTCTCAGACTACATTATGTGAAACTGAAAGGTCACAACTTTTTAATATTTCTCCAATACAAACACTCTTTKTTCCTGTAGGATCCAATGCACATATTATTAGCAATGTATTAGCATATTATACATTACCAACAAATGCAAAACCAGTAAATTGGTGGATTAAGCCAGTGTGTGCTGAAATTCCTCACTTATGCAAGGAACTTATTACAGATATGTTATAGGTTACATATTATGGGGTTATTCTGGAATAGATGGGGTGCAATTCTTGGAACAAACGTCTGTAATCCTTGAGCTTTGTTGTTACCAAACGTTGAAGAAATTATCACAAAATGTCTTAGTTTATTAAAATCTGTAAAAGTGCTGTTTAATCTTAGCTTTGATGAAGCTCATTGGAGAAATACAGGCCCTACAGATTAAAATTCAAGCATGAATGTCAACTTTTCCCAGGATTAAAGTGTCCAGATCCTTGATTGTAGTTCATACCAATATACACTTTTTAAACTTATAATAGAAAAAGAAGTTAAAATCAGAACATCTTCAAAAATACATAATAGCTTTAGTTCTTTCTTGTGAAGAAACAACACTGACATTTTCCATAACTTATATCAATCGTCTGTGTACGGGAAAAAGGAGGTACCTCACTAACTCTAGATTGCACATGTAATTCAGAAAAAAAATAAAACCATTAATGGTCTGCAAGATTTGATTTGGATATTTAAGAACATGTGTGTTAACATAAGCATGTGTGTCTTTGCTTAAAAATTTCAAAGCATGAGGTAGAAACGTGAGCATTTAAAATCTCTAAACATCAGGACTTCACATAGTAGCTCAAAACTTCAGAGTAAATTTTGATTTACTAGATATGTAAAAATAATTTGTCCATAAAATATCAAGTAAAYTACTTTTTTAGCCTGAGTATTCACTCATATTGTCAACTAGAAAACTGTCAGCTGTGATTCCCAGCAAACACCATTTCCATTATCTGAGATATTAATGATTTCTATTGATGCTGRGAATTATCCTTTAGGGTAATCTGGTACCCTTTGAAGAATGAACTCATGTCAGCTGTATTTAGCACTTACTTTTAATATTTAGGTCTATCCTTTTTACTTTCTAAGGATAAGTTCTATCCATGCTATTGACAGCAAAAAATGTAAGGGGTCCATCACGGTTGGTTACCTTCTCAAGCAAATGTGTCCATTAAAGTTTTTAGAGCTGTACTCCTATTGGACAGTGAAGTTAGACTTAACCCAATTACAGGCTGATGGTTCACACCTACTCCACTACTACTCTGTCCAAATAGAAGCCAAATACTCTCATCTGGTGCTTCTCTTCCTCCCCTTCATGCAGAGAATCCAGTCAGACTTTGATGTGCTYCAGAGATGAAGGACAGAGTAAAAGGGGATTTTTTTCCCCATTTTAATACCTGTAAATYAGAATATACTATTTAAAATACATTCATCAATTTATCTGTGTTTGTTCTTAAATAATTATTGAACCAGGGATTAGAATTCCAATGAATCCATGTTAGCACAGTCAAAACAGCCATTATTTCTACCATAGGAGCAGTTACTCATATTTAGCTCTGCTCTGAGGATAACGTTCTCTGACATTCAGCCACACAATCTATACAGACACTACACAGGGAAGCATATGACATTCAAATCTAAATTACTGTAACTTAGCCACAGTGGCTTCAATTTTTTTCCCTTCAAATGTAAATTYRSATCCTCATCCCCTCCCACAATTTGTTTCACGCAGCAAGAATAAAAGAGGTTTTATAAGACTGTTGCAAATATAAAATATTCACYACTAAACCATAATTCTTGCTCATCTGTGAGATATAAACAYTTCCAATTAAATGAAAAATTCAGCCTCAAGATCTTTCCTTCCTCTTTCAAGAAATTATTTACACAGGGTTTTACACAGTAGTCTGTGGCTTTACTGGCAGTGCAGGAATAATGGGCTTCTAAAAGTTGTTGCACTGTCGTGTAAACACTCCAAACAGGAAGCAGCTGATAAAAAAAAAATGCATAAATTAGAAAGAACTGACAGCTTTTTTTCCTTACATCTTTCTCAGTAATTCTTATTTTAGAACAGGTTCTAATARGATAAACATTTTTCTTGAMCTTAWGATGGTAACAGGTGCTTTCCTCTCMGGCTTGTTAAGTCTCACAGCACAGACAGATTCTTGGTTATGAGCAAACTGGGACGTCTGAACCTGAGAAAGCAAAACAGTTTTATATAACCAATCTGTTAATTCCATCAAATGCAGAAATAATTTTAGCATCTACTGAGAATAAAATTACAAAAGGTAAATGTTGATTTTACTCCATTAAATTTTGTGAAAGCAGATCTTATAGGCACTAAGTATTAATGTTGGTAAAATGAAGAAATAAACCTGAGCTTGAAAAGGAAAGGATTTCAGTTAGTAAATATCTTAAAGCACTTTAGGAGCAGGCACAAGAGGATAATTGCTCTTTTGAAATACAATAAAAAAGCTATTATAAGAAGAGTGTAAATTAATATTGAGACAGGAAACTCTACCTTGAAAAACATAAAATAGGTCAAAATATACATCATGGTGTAAATGATACTTGTAATCCCAATATGAACACCACAAAGAAGAGTATAATGCCACTTACTCCATTTCAAACCCTATAAAGTRTGTGTTACATTCACTGAACAGAACAGTCAGATATTTACTTGTAACTCACAGTATCTTTGAATTTCACTTGCTTTTAGTTTCTTGCTTGCTTGTGTTGTAATTCTGCCATCAGCAAAGATTTTTGGTAACTACTGAATTATTCCATAAAGTATGATGTACTATATTTCATATCCAACAGATAAAAACCAATCGCTGGAATTACAATCCCSAGCATTCACACCCAAATTCCTATAATCCCAGACTCACAGGAATTATTTCACTTCGGTATTTATTCTTTTAAGTTTTAGGTTTCTTTTCCAAGAATACCTTTAACAACAGATGACCTATCACAACTGGTGATTMATATGAGCAATTGAAAGACACGCAATTGAGTGCAAGTTAATTATGATTTTAGAGTAAGCAATATTTAGATGAGATATACAAAGAGTTCTTGGAAGACAGAATTGTAAATTGTCAAAATAGATTAAAAAACCCCAAACTATAAGTCTAAACTGCTACAAACAATACMGTATTTCTCTTTTACAGTAACTTCAGTTGCATTTTTCATGTTTAATTTAGTACCATAGGTGGTTTTGCTTTAATCTCCAACAGATAGAATTCCTATTATGTGTTTGAAATATCTCATTGGTTTGCATTTAAACCTGTGTGCTCTTCTGTCTCTGATTCTACAAAGGAGGTAGAATTTTTCAAATATTTTTTAATCTCTTCAGTCTTTTATCACCATTTCTTTAATACATTTTTTTCCTGTTCATGTATGTGGATTTTGCAGCAGGGAACTTACTTTAAATATTTTAAGTGGAAATTATATATTGTGCCTGGAGAAGAATGTCAGCCACTTCCATGTTTTGCTGTTGTGATTCTGCATTTATTGAACTTCCAACCCTTAGCAAGTGCAACAGCAATTATCATATCTGAACTCAACTTACACAGCCTATTACTCTTTCATTTTTTGCTCAAAAATATAAATTGAAAAACTCTGGAAAAAAAGAAGACAATGTCTGGTGAACACTTGCGTGTTCAGGCATTTGAGACAGAGGAACTTGAAAAATATATGTGATAAAGCAGCAAAATGGCACAGAGGAGAGAAAGCAATGAAAGTCTTCCTGAGGGAAGGCAAGTTTAAAAGTCTCCAGCATATCAATCAGTACAGATATTTCTGATCCCTTGCTGAAATACTGCTGGCAAAGAGTTCATAAGCTCATAGAAGTCAGAACATCTTCCTCTATGTGGATCCCTCTATAAGKGTTGAAAAGAATACTCCAAACTTGTTTGAAAGGAAACTGAAAATGCACTGAAAACCATATAGGTGCAGAGAAAAAAGCTTAGGGAAAGGTATAGTAAAGTACCATGTATTGCACTGCTTTCACAAACAACTGAAATTCACGTAATCAAAAATGAAAGTTGCATTGCACAAAATGTTGTTTACTGATTAAAAGCCATTATATTTGCTGCTATGTTGAGATTATTTATGACAAGATTGATTAAGAGAACAGCTCTACCCACTGATTTACAGAATATGGATGGGATCATTATGAACACATAAAATAARCCAGAGAATATCTACCTATTAGTGGGTAGATTCATGACAATCCAAATAGCCTTTGACCAAAAAGAATTAACTAATGTCATGGTTGGGGAACCTTTTCCATCGTCCAGTTTATTMGGTAATTTTCATCTTATGTACATTCAAATTAATAAAATGGAAACTCACTTCTGAAGTTGATCAAAACTTGCAGTCAGCCTTGGAAACCTAGTTTGCCATTATTTCAACCTGCATTAATGCTTGTTTATGAACTGCAACATCAATTGTAATAGATTCTGTGGCACTACCCGCTGCAGGTGGAACTGGACATTAGCACAATTCCTCCAGCTTTGGGCTAGGAGGTCTTCTGAATGCAGGAGGAAGGGGAAAGTATTGCCTAAATGCACAAGAAAACTTTTTGAAATGCTTTATGAATTTCACATCACAATATGCTTATATCAGTGTACATTTATTAAAAACAATAGATTAATGCTGTATTGAAGGAGAGAYAGAGTTTCAGAAATTTCATTTGAACAGGTGGCATACTTGGAAATAAACTGTCATCTACTCCACTGAAAACACTGGGAGAGTACCAGAATTAGTTATAAGTATTATTATAATCTCATGTCTGAGTTGATTGAAACCTCCAATAYAGAAACATGCCACTGTGTGTTTCAGGTGTGTGAGGCTTCTGAAAATTATCCTAATGCTGCATTTCCTGGGACCTGATTAAAATTTAATTGAAGTTTTTGAAGGTGAAATGTTACATTTCTGGATTTTCCCAGACTTACTTTTGGTTTCTCAGTACCTTTTTCCCTRTAGAAAATATTAGCACCTACCAAAACAACAGTTTGTCAAAGCTTAACACATCAGCTTAAACATTCTTCCTTAAAAAATGTTACTTAGAAGATCAGCACAAATAAGCTGCATATCCCATGGGATGCCTGAGCTGGATTCATCTACRGGAAAACCTTCAACTGATAAATTCAATATCTAATTTCCCCTCAGCTACAGCTGAGATTAGCAGCTGATTATAGAAAATATTAGTGGCATTTGAAGGTTGGCATTCAGACTAAGCATTGTTTTTCCAAATTTTTCAAATAGAAGAAGCACAATTTAAGCATGATTTAACTAAAGCAGAGCCTTTCACTGGAAACTTGTCCTAGAAGTCAGCAACAGGGATCTCACATGTCAGGACAAATAAACTCTCATGTGTGCTGCAAGTTCTGAATCTGTTATTTCTTCCCAAGGCACATGTCAGCTTTCAGATTCCATGAGCTAACTTCTGTGTATTTGCCCCTATCCACTACCTCTATCCAAGTGAATTTTAGCCCATTCTAATCCTCCTTTCCTGTTTTCAGTGGGCCTGCTTTTCATCAAATGTACCAAGCAYACTTTATGCATTCTATTAAACTCATGATTCCTATGCTGTTACTGGCTCTCTGGAGATGTACACGGGCTGCACTGCWACATGAGGCTCTGTCATTTCCTATGCTTACATCTGAAATAGGATGCTGAACCAATATAATAGATTGCTCCTAACCAAAAAAAGCACTGTATTCCTTCATCTTTTCCAGGTTCTCATCCAGCCCCAAGGTGATCGCATGCTGTTGCCTTCCAGTTTATCTAAGTGCCCRAAAACTGCCCCCAGGACAAAGAAATAGATCCAATCTGTTGGCTGTGGAACAGGAGAGACTGGTGTRAGCTTCCTGGCTTGTCATCAGTGAACTCTTAGCTAGGCCAATCTTAAAAACTGACACCAAGAAAGCAAGTTTTTTTTATCAGTTTCTCCTTGGCTCTTGCATTTTAATCCGTGCCCATTGTCTCTTGTCCTGTCGCTGGACACTGCTGAGAATTTACATCTTCCCACTGGGTATTAGTAGCATTCAAAGAATCTGGTTGGTTTAGTGCATGGTCTGTCTTGCCCATATTGTTGTGTGACTTCTCTTGCCAACAAAGTCCAGTTCTGKTCCTTTTTACTCTCTAAATTTTACTTTTCAAAAGTCTTATCCCACAAAAATCACAATTTCTTTTTACTATAGAAAAAAAACAGAATGGTTTGCTACTTGTGCTTCCTAAATGTTTATTCACAAAGGATATCAGTAATRTCAGTAAAAGGCTTGTAGAACTGGAAAACTGCTGTTGTCAAAGGCATAGGCCATTTGAGTTTGATAGAAACATCTTACAAGTTTGAATAAACCAAATTCTCTTTTGTATGCTTAGTTTAACACCTCCTTTACAGGTTATTCTCCTATGTGTTCCCATTATAGAGAGCTGTTTATCAAAAATTTCTATACTTTTGTCCTATGTCTGCTCTTCCAGTATGACATATTCTATTTTCATAATAATTGAATTTGATCAGATGTTTTTAGCTATAACATGATTTTCCCAAGCTCTGTATGTGGCTGTATCTGTATCTCAGGAGATACTTGTTCTGTATAAGAGACCATATGCTTMTTTTTCTTTATTTTCTTCAATGACACCTTTAAAATAGGCTAAAGAGAGACAGACAAACAGACAAATAGAAAATGTGACAATTGTATGCATGATGCTCATATATTACAGCATTCTGCAGAAGAACAGAAAATGAAAAATTCTTCTCAATAACTATGAATATCTGTCAAAGGGACAGTTTTAGACTGAGATGATTGGGCAGATGCCAGACAAAAATAGTACTATAAATTACTCRGTAACACTTGGGTTTGAGCTGCCTGGATCTCACACTCAGAAAATCAGTACCTTAAACAAATTCAACTTCTTCTATGTGTATTCACAATGGAAAACTGAAATTTTTGCACCATTGAAGCTGCATAAACAATGGAAAGAAAAAAAAGTTTTAATAACATCACTTAGTCAGCTTAAATACATAGACATTGAGTATTTTGTTTTGTTTGCTGCATGTCTTTGATCTCTTCCCTGGCACAGCTCCCTAGTGAAATATTTCATCTCCAGATGATGCTCTGAACTCCAAAGGCATGAAGTGACAGGACAAGGATAAAAAAATAGAGAGTCAGATGATAATGGAAAATAGTCTATGGTACTATCTAATGGGAATTCCTTCTCCTAGGAGACACAGAATCAATGCATYTTCTGGAAAGTGAGAAGCAAGTTTTTTCCTTACAAAAGAATAATAGCAAAAATATTTTTTAAGTAAAGCAATGCATGAACCTCACTTGTAAGGGTTACTGGTCATATATGATCCTAGCYTCTTGCATCTTTACTTACCCATGAAAGTATGGTCTCATTTTAGCTTGAGCAGAGGGATTCCCTCTGCTTTCATCTTTTCTTTAACACACACTTTGGTTCACAATTCTGAGCTATCACCTTTCTTCTCCTACCCTTACAACAATGCAGGTGTCACCCAAGACAAAGTACTTGTATGAAAAAATAAAAGCAACATTATTGCAATATATTGGTTGACATAATAAGTATTTATGCAYAGCCAGCAATGAAACATTTTATACTTCGTATCAGCAAAGAAATTAAGAACAAATAAAAACACATTATTTTAYATAGTGGCATTTACAAGCCAAAGTTATTCTAATTTTAGTTTTAATCAGTGGAATTTCTTCTCAAAGCTTTAGTTTCCCCAAGTTTAACCTAAATAATGATTTTCATTTTACCCATTCTATGAAAGTGTAGCCATTTTTTTTTCAAGGAAGGGAAACAATGTGTGAAATCTGTCTTCTTTGTAAAGCTGTGTAAGTGACAATGTTTGAATCCAAAGATCAGTTTTCTAGGCTTTTTCGACACAATGCAGTGGTACTATTTAATGCATGCAGAATAGCTTTTTATTTTTAGCTGTGTGTGGCATTGTGCTCTTTCTGCAAATAAACATGTGCAAATTTTTGGAAAGCATTAATACCCCCTTCAGTTASAATGCTTGAACATCCTAGCAACCTTTCATTTCAATACTCACTTAATTGTTTTMATATGTACAACATCAACTCCATTTCTAAGAAATGAGCTTGTGGCTCGTAGAACTGATTAGAAAGCCACCCACATGTATGACATCTAGAAATGTACCACTTAATACTTAATGTGCTAAATTAAAGGGATGATGTGAAATAACCTCATGACTTATGCATAAAAATGCATGAACAGTTTAAGACAGGCTGGACAGAAACTTTTTAGCTGCGATTGTAGCAAGAGATCACTGGGACAGGGTTYCCATTCTGCCCCCTTTTTCTCTGACAGCAGGTGGCCAAGACTGTTTCAAAGAAAGGACAGCACTGGGGGAAACAATATTCATGTCAACAAATCCAGGTGTGCATTCATGGGTAGAACGGATTCCAGACATTTATTTATGTGTTGATAAAGGYAAGAACACATACCTGGGAGGGATGGACTCCTTAGGGAGCTTGTTATCTGACACAATTGACATTATGGAAAGATGGCTCTTGGGAGCAKCACATCCAGCATCAGCTTAGCAGACAGACAGCAYTCCAACAGAAGAGATTTTCCTTTTTTTAGGATAAACTTAACTAGATTTCTCAAAAAAATATTAATAATTTTTTCACAACACCTGTAAAGTTATTTTTATTGCATGATTCCTGACAAATAGAAAGGACAACTTCATCCTAAAAAAGAGATGGTTATAAGAAAGACATCTAATTATATAACAAATTTGAGCTTGCTGTCTTTTTGGGCTTCCTGAACAGCATTTTAAGTGATAATTAATTTGTATAAGTCTATCTTATTTGCAAAARGCATTTAAATGTAGAAAAAATCAGTTTTAAGTATTGAAGCTTRGTATTTTTTGCATCTTAWTTTTTGTATTATGCTGGCTGTAGAATAGATCTTGAGACTGCAATAACTAATATTCAYGTCAGGTGACCCCTAGAGATCAACTTCAGCCTTTATTGTTTAAATGATTATTATCTTAATTAGCAGCTTTAATTTTTAATTAATTATTTTTTTTAATTAATTAATTTTCCCAATTCCTTTTTACAGTTGTAGTAAAAAGTGTTCTTTTTACAGTTGTTTTAGGTAATCAGAATGGAGATGAAAAAGAAAAATATCTCGCAGGATAATCCTGCCATTCTAGGTGCATACAAGGATGTAGAATTAAGTCTCTTTTAACTTGTAAACACTTCATGCAGTTGTGCTACCAATTTTATACGTTTGCCCTAAGAATATATATGAAGAGTTCATTGGAATGTTTATGCAGTAAGCTTCACAGGATTGCATCTGACAACCAACCACAGTGTGACAGGGGCTTTTTCATTAGTGACAGAGTTACAATGATTTGGAGCCACTATTAGAATATATATGTGTATACAAACACCTCTTTAAGCCCTTTGTTGCTATTATTTGGTCTACTGCAAAGTGTATTAATAATGCTTTTGCAAATGTATTTATTTAGTCAGATACCAACCTGGCTGAACAATCTGCTTTTTATTTTAAAATGAACAGATTTAGTTTGTTCTGCATTAGGGGACTAGAACAGATCCCATTTGAAAACCAGTGTGGGCACTCTTCCCAGGCTGAGGTAGAATTGGTTGSTATTTAGAGATTACTCAATCAGAACATGTTATTTAAGGTTTACATATAAATTTACGAGTGTAATTTTCTGCATAGTTTCACTTAAACATTTTGACTGTTTAAAGAACAGATTTGGTCTACTCTGAAACCCCAAGTGCAAGTTGATAAATGCCTAGTTACTGCTATACTCCACTTTGTATTCTAACACAGACAAACTGAAATATGTGAATGTACTTTTCAATTGCTTTTCTGTGTGTATAACAAGAACTCTTTAATAAATAAAGTTTCTCTGACTTACCATATTCCTACCTCAYCATCCTTGTGAAAGTATTCACAAAATAGTCACCCAGTTGAGGGGCAATACCTGTCTGCAAATGACTAATCAAATAATTAAGATTTCATCACAGGCCCTCTTCCCTGCCTCACTTCCAGCCTTTATCTCAATTGTGAGAGTGAGGATGCTCTTCTCTCTGTTGCACTAGATTGGAGCACACAGATCTATTGCTTTCCCTGTATTTTAAAAAAGCAGCTGCAGTGATTTTTATTACGTATTGATTATGGTCTTCTCCAAAGGAGAAGTTGCAGCTGTAACACAGAGGTACAAATTCTGCCCTGCAYAAGCTTTTTTGTTAAATCATAATGACCTAATTAAGAGACTGAAGATMTAGAAAAGCATTGTCTAGAAAAATTGAAATCCTCAGAAAAATTTCTTCCAGAATTGGCATTAAAAAGATTTGGAGAAGGAATCTGTTGTCAGAATAACCTTGAGAATTTGAGGGAGAGGGACTGTGGGGGATCTATCAGAGCTGATCAGTCTGACTAGTCTGAAAGAAGCAAATACCCTAAAGGAGGTCTTTTTATTAGAGAATGGAATCTATATGATCTCATTTCTGTGAAAACATAGGAAAAAATTCCCCTTATTCAAATATGATACCCCTGCAAGAGCCTAAGGATGCAATTGCATTAGTGTCTTAGTTTGCATCAACAGTGTCCTTTTCAATGTACTGACCATCCATACTTACCATGTTTTTAGGTGACAATGTGGAGTGCACTTGGAGCAAATAAATGCTTTTGTATTAGTTGAAATAGGAGTACAAGATCTGATCCAGGTGCTTACTTACTGCATTCCAACCATTCACTACATGGATCAGACTAAAGCCAATACAAAAAAACCTATTTTAGTCTGCCTAYGAGGTCCTCGTGCATCAACTGTTTCACTTCACAAATCTCCTCCTGTAGCAGAATTACCACTCCTACAGACAGAACCAAGATGAGAAAGGTCAGGTCAACTTTACAATTCTCCAAAAAGCTTTGTTATTCACATATACTTTTGTGAGGAAAAAAAAAAAAAAAAGATGAATCCAAACCTCACAGCCTTTTAAAATTGTTACTGAATCKGAGATGTGCAGCTGATAATATTCTGTTTTGCATATTTGGAAACTGGAGCTCAGTTAACTGGCTTATTAATATCATACAGGCATTTTCATGCCTGACCTGAGAATCAACCTGCTTCTTCCAATTCCCACTTGTATACAAAGAAAGGTGACTTTRCCACAACATTAGAGGACTGAAACTCCAGTATAAAAAACCTGCTTATCCAAAAATATTTACATGTCTTGTTTCAGTAAGGCAAAAGCATTTCTGCTCTGCATACAAAAGATAGAAACATATAGATTTTTGCCTCAAATACATGTACAGATCTAAAAAATTTAAAAATGGATTTGGTATAATAACATAGTAATATTGTAATTCTCTGGGAAGGGAATAAGACACAGGTAGTGTTCTTTCTTTTCTTGTTCCAGAGACATTCGAATTCTGCCAAAGACTCTGATTCACACTGATCTAAAACACAAGCTTCTGTCCCAAGCAGTGGATTATGGAAGGGAGAAGGAATGAATAAGCATTATATACTGCAAAGATCCACAAAGCCCAGTAAAAATACTGCATCTGGACAGATTTTAGATGATTTAGAAACCTCTTTACAGACTAATTCACATATATTTTTAAAATATACGGTATTCTATGCAACAGAATTTTTAGCAGCATTCAGTTCCCAAAAGTAAGAGTAAATTAAAATATCACTGCTATGCAACAATAAGATCATCTSTGGTTCACCCATAGCACCAAAGTTGGTGCCATAATGACTTTAACTAGGCCTATATCAAATGAAGAAGGATTTTCTCTGAAAGAGACTGTGGTAATCACACTTACCTGAATGCTTCCTTCAGTCAATAAACAGGTATGTTCAATTAATATTGAAAACTCCTGTTCAGAACATAGGATAATATTTTAACTAGAAACAATGACCTATGATAAAAAGACACATGCTGAAAGTACTTATTCTTTAAGTATTTTCCCCACCCTGAAAGAAAACCTAAAAATATGTAATATGTCCATTTCATAAATTGTGCCATAAAGTACTGCCTAATTATAGGAGGGGAAAAATGAACAGTCAGCAATACTCAAAGAAAGATAAGATACAACATCTCTGTTTGTAAGCTTATACGTAATCTTATATAGTCATATAGCAAAATAATTGGATCTACTGACACTGTGCACTGTGATGGAAAAAGTAATTTGTTAAGGATGATTTTTCAGAGAGCATCAGAGATTCCATACTGCACAGCTGTATGTCATTTRCACCTTAGGCATTTCTGTTTCCTTGCTGTTGATCCCCCTGCCAATATAATTAATGCTGCCCACATGCTCTCTGTATTTTGTCTTCAGCAAATTTGCAATAGGTCTAACACATCTAATAAAAAATGGTTGCCACAACCTTAAAAATATAAAGCTCCCAAAGAAATTTCTCAGTCTACATAAGTAACATTTAAGAAAAACCACAAGCACATAAATTGCTTAAATTCTACACRTTATACTGTCTATCCAATATTTGARACTGAATRAAGCTGATATACAAGGAGAAAAATGAGTGACACTATGGGAATTACTGTATAGGGAAGCCTCTTTAAATAATCCTTCGGCTCATTTGGTCATCTAAAAAAATACAAGTGACAATATAGCAAGCAGAAGGTCAACATGGAAAKAATTTTTWACAGATAGWCTCAYTGACAATTCATAACCTTCTTCATTCTGACATGTTTCTTCATCTTTKCTACTTTTCTAAATATCTTTTGAGATTCGTAGTTAGTAAAACAATAGTAAGRACCTCCTTCATTATCACTCTTGAGGACCTTTCCTTCATTTAAACCTGCTTTGAGCAGCAGGCAGTAAGGGAGGATTAGGGACTCAGGCAAATAGAGCACTAAATGAGGAGGCTTAAAAGCATYTCAGTGAGAGGGCATTGTCTGTCCCATTTGTTGAAAAAGGTGTCCTGTGAAAGAAAAGCTATGACATCATGCAACAGAGAATCCTCAAAACACACAGCAGACAAAAAAAGCTGTTGTACCTCCTCCTCACTGAGGGTATTAAGAAACAGGTACAGAGAGTGCTCAGAAAGGAAAAGCAATCTAGATGAGGGATGAGGGAAAACTACTTGAAAACAGTCTATAAGAAAAGAAAGGAGAAGCACCAGGAATCTCAAGAGAGAACATCATTTTCTCACTGCGAGAGCTCCTGGGATCATCTGTTACCTGGGGTAAATGTAACCAAGGCTCACCATACCCGACAGAGTACTTGGATCCTTCTCATTCTCAAATGTAGAAGCATGTTTTCCTTTTTCCAAGCATTCTGCATTGAAATATGTGGAAACCAATTTTAGCTATTAATTCCATGGCATTCAAATAGTCAATAGTTATTTCACTGAATTGCAGAAGTTCCTGATTTTTCAGGTCTTTCTCCGAGAAGGAGAGGAACATATAAAATAGGCATCCACTCCGTTGCAATATTCCCAGTTACTTTTTTATTTGTATTAATATTATAASAAAACAAACCTGAAATTCTGAGATTGTGTTTGAAACTACTTTTTAAAAACATTATTTTACATACATTTAATCAAATAATATTATGTTCAGCCTTAAATGTAATCTGTATAATTTCCTCACAAGTACATCATGAATACCTTTAGTGTACTGCCAACCCTCCTCTCTGCTCCTCAATGCAATGCCAGGTTAGCAGACTGCTAAATGAGTACAAGGGGTCCACACAATCAGTTATCTACTTAGAGGAAGGAAAGAAAAGTGACCTGTCAAGTTTTTAGGTTTTCAACTTGCATTTTGKTTTAAAAAAGGATTATTCTCTTTATCTTTTGCTACATCGTGACCACTTTCCTATTAATTTTATAGACAGGTAATTTCTTTCTATGGGATTGGTTTTTCAAGTTCTTATACAGACATTTGTAAATGAGTAAAGAGATCAACAGGTASTGGAAGGTTAAAATTTATTTTTAACTCTGCAAATGATTTTGGTAATAAATACAAGGCAATTCACAGCAAAAATAGCTTGTAACTGTCTGAAGACAAAATCATCTAGATTAAATGGCCTTTGGACTTCTTCATGGACATTTGTGGTGCTGTATGATCCATCTTCAGGGCCCACCTGAATTTGGAGGGTTGCTGCTTTTCAGGGCTTATATTCAGATGCTCAAACCTAGGCTTCAGTAGTAAGATCTGAAAAGCAGTAGGATCAAACTTAAACGTAGGTACAGTTTAAACTTTAACATGTAAACATAAGACCCAATTCTTTTAAAAATGCTCATTCAATTCAGCACCTCCTGTTTAAATTGATGATCTTACTTTCTTCATTTCTGGTTTCATATTCTAGAAAATATTTAATTTCTGATGTTTTACAGCAGCATAGTTATAACTTTAACAACCAAATACCACTGGATTGTATTTTAGTACACAGTTCCAACACTTACTGATTTTAGTTAACAACAGTTATCAGACCAGAGAAATATAAGCAGGCAGAAARTATCTTTTTTCTCTTAAATCCTGACCTTTCATTTTTTGTTCTTTCTCAGCACTTAACTAGCACAATGCAAAAGGCAATTGCAGTCACTAACTTTTGTAAAGAYCATACTAGTAACAGTGCTATCCACAAAGTGTTGGGTTTAGGTTCTCCACAGCCTGAGAAGATTCATACTCATCCATTACCATGGAGATGTTTTACCCTCAGAGTTGCATTCTTCCAAAACAGTAAGCCCTGTTCATCTGGYTGCAAGAATGGCTGCCTATTCTAAGGAGTGATTTTGGAAATTTCATAGGAGTGGAGGTATTTCCTCTCAAAATCCCTTCTGCTCTACAGAGAACAGCGGGGTTTCAAACACACCTTTTTGTGCTTTTTCTTCTGACTATCTATTAGAGATGRCATGCAGCTTTTTCTCTTCTGCCAAGAGTCCATCCCCAGGTGCCTAGCTCACCACATTTGAAAGCTTCACCAGTTAACAGAGGGAATAAGCAATTGTTGAGGTCAAGAGCCCAAAAGGTATGCTTTTAATGTATAAAGTACAAAGTATAAATCTTCCCTTCAGGATTTTCAGGAATCAGAACAAYTACATTTTCAGCTCTACTTTGTGTGTTCAAATAATGACAAAATGATTTAAAATAKCAACTACCCAATGGGAATGCACTCTCTTTTGGCATAACATAGAAAATCTGGCATTATGGCTTCACATGTAATAACAAGCTCATTTCACTTACAGTGTCAGAGATGAAATGAAGTTCCCCAGTGCAATGAGTATTTTACTTATTTTACTGATTCATTGTCTCCACCAGCTATCAGAAGACATGCCAGTCTTTTCACAAAAGACAACATATTCTTCTGCACTAAAGGATTATTTATATAAATCTCTASTCATTGATTCACAGATTTATTTGAACATGCTTCATTATAAGACCTGCAAGAATGATGCTGGGGTATCAGCATTTCATATGGGTCATTTCTTTCTTACTTCTTTCAGAAAAGAAAGAGAAAACCWGACTGGTTTAAATTTCCTAGTGGGCTCCAAGAGTAACAGGATATAAGACTTTCCCAGCGCAAAATAAAGTTCAGAACCTGAAGTGGTTTTGATCTTAACTTAGTATGGTGGACCTGGCTTCGATTCCTTGAGTGCCCCATGCACATGCTTTAAGTGCCTTATGTAAATGCTTGATACATCATGTATCAGCTGAGGCAGCCCAAACCAMTGCTGAGGAGATATTTCTTAAATCCTGCCATTTTGGGGGGCATGTCCTGGTTATATCTATCTCTGAGCAGGCCTTAAAATCTGTATTCCAGGATACAACTCTTGCAAAATCAGTCACTGTGCCCAGAGCATTCGTCTAAGGACAAAAATCATCCATCTAATTTCAACTCCTTACAAGAAATACTCTCAGGTAATGAAACATTCTGGCCTTTTTGAAAGGTTTTCTAAGTATATTTGTTCAATCTCAGTGGCTAACTGCAGATTTTGGGGGTAAAGTGAGAAGCTGGTTTAAACAAAATCTGCATAGACAGCTGATGACTTGAAAAGTAAAGACTCCAGCCTCTCTGCCCACAGTTAGGGTCAGCTTTTACCTTAGAGCCAAGCCAGCAGAACTGTTCCAAGCTCACTGATATTTTTGTCATTTTGTACCACTACTGTCATGAACAACGWGGCCAAGGTAATTGTAATATGAACACAATGTGAAAAATGGGGAGCAATGTAGGGTGTCTCAGATTTGGCACATCCAGCAGGTTCCCATGACCCTTTTTTCATAAATGYTCATGTTAGTACAGTATGTACTAATGCAGTAGAGAGCTCTTGAGCAAAGTCAATCATAGTGTGAATTTTCTGGTAATACAGGCTCCACAATAACAACAAAAACCACAGCAAAACATAATAACAAAAACCAYAACAAAACCAAAACAAAAATAAAAAGCAGAGGGATATTTAAGAAAAATTTACAAATATATTCCATTTCCTAAAGTACAGCAAGAATCTTTTTGTTTCTTTAGTAATGTTTGGATAGCAAATACCCTAAATTCTTCATGTTTTCTATTTCATTGTTCTAATTCTCTGGTGCATTACTCACAAGCATGTACAAACACAAACTTACTTCAGAATAATCCATGGACATCCCCAGAAACTACACAGCATTAGAGCTGCAACTGGTTTAGTCCCTGGATGGAACATGGAATTTGACCAATGGCTCAGTGTACAGTTAAGTGATGAAAGAAAGGTCAGAAAATACAGATGTAAAAGTACTCAGAGAGGGTCTATGAGAGGCAAATTGAACATTAGAATTATTCTTTTCTGTGAGRAAGAGAGGAAGGCAAAGGGTGTCTTGTCTAAGAGTCAACTAAGGATCGAGAGGAAGGAAAGCCCAGAGCTACAAAGGAAATAATAATAGAGAATAGCTGTCAAAGCAAATTGGGCATTTTTAAATCACTATCATTTTGTTTCTAGATGAGTCAAAGAGCCCTGGCTCCCYGTAGCTCAGCCTAGGGTAAAGGATGAAGATTAAAGAGAGTTGTTGCTTGGAGCTTCATACAAGGTTGGGAACTGGAAAGAATTATGTACACACAGCCAAGGGCTGATGCTGGAACTCTCCAGTGGAGAGTTTGGTTGCTGCAGGAAGAAGGATCCCCTGGGGTATGATAGCCTATACATGATTAGAGATTGGGTTCAGAACAGAAGAGAGCTTACAGCTACAGCTAAGGGGACTTGGGAAAGGGGCTGCCAGAAGAAATATCACTGAGGAATTTTTGGCCTTGCAGAGGGCAAAGGTACCTTGCCCAAATTTTAGTGTAGCAATTGGATCCAGGGAAAGAATAAACCCAGAACTGACATTTTCAGCGGGGTTATATAATACTTTTCAATGTAAACTAAGAGTTGATTCTCATATTCTTTTGCGACTGTATCTTCCCTAGACAAGAAAATCTATCAAGGACCTTTTGTTGCTGGACATTTTGTTGTGCCACTGGGCCAAGAGAACTAGCATAAATATCTGAAAACTTTCATAACAGCAAATGATGTATATCCAACTGAGAATGGAGAGGAAATTGAGGAGGCCAGTCTTGGTTTTAATAACTTTAGGAGAATGTTATTCCAGTTTAAAGTAGAGTTAACATTAACAGAATTAACCCCATATATATAATTTTTGCTTATTTCTTAGTTAAAATGTTGGACTGACATGTCTGCAGGAGATGTTCCTGGGCCTTCAAATTCTGGCTCCATAGCCACAGAATGAGTTTGGAAAGAAAACAAAGAAGCAAAATAATATCAGTAACTAAAAAACACCTTGTTAAGATAGTGGTGTGGAAAAAAAAGTCATTTTGCACTTAAATTACTACAGGCTTCTTCTATTACCCCAGCAGTAAGATAGGTGAGGTCATAKTTACAGGAAGGAGAACTGACATGGGTTTTCTCTGTGGTAGAACAGGAGTGCTGAAAATAGCACAGTGGATCTGACCACCACCTGATTAATCTGCAACCATTTCTGAGAAATAAGAAACACTTTAGGGAACCATACATTTTATAACAAAACTATTTTACCTTAACTGTATAAAACACTGTCTGGGATTCCTCCAATTAATTTCTTTTTCTTGAACCATAATATGATTTGTAATACTACAGATGAATCACTAGTTTAAATCCTTTTTCCCTAGTGATTTCTTAGAGAAAAAACAGATAGCCATAACAGTTCCCTTCCCCATTATCAACACATCTTCTTCTTATATATTGCATTATTTGAGGGAATTTGCTACTGCCATGAGAAGATCACTGGATTTCTAATTAATTTTCTCCTGTCTTTTAAAAGCAATGTTTTGCTGCATAAAGACAGTGATAAATTTTAGACCACAACTGCCAGGATTTTAGGAAATTACTTTATTGGTAACAACTTGGCAGTGAGAATCCCTGAATCAATAGTAAAGTGACTCATGCATCTCRACTTTGTCTTTGGAAAGGCAGGGCAGACTATTAATTCCTTGGTGCTGCAGACCATGAGTGCCTGTGCATATGGAAAGGACATTCAGGCACACATGACCACACTCTCAATGAAAGCATTGCACTTTAGCCTAATTCAGAACATAGAAATTATATGAATTTAATTTAGCTTATACAAACATTTATATGYTCTTTTAATAGTAAATAAGCCAGTAAAATAGCAGGAAGGACTACTCYTTCTGTACCTGAATACAAAAGGCTGCTTAATGCAGGAACTTTGGGCATTGTTTTGACTTCTGGTTCAACTGAAGAATGGAAATTCATGAGAAAAACTTTTAAGCATTTTTCTGTTTTCTACCAGGAATACCAGCTAAGTGCTAATATTCAGGAATGGACAGCAGGAAGGYATAATACTTTATATTCTCAGAAAGGATACAGTTTAACTTTGCCTACAAGGCAAGAAGTAATTGTCATTATCTTTTGGGTTTGACTTCAATGGTTTGGGGTTAAATATTTAATTAAATGCATTTTTTTCATTCTTTGATTGACTACTAAGAGGGCTTGTGGAGCTTCAAACTCTGGAGATGTAGTTAAATAAAACTTAAAACATGAATACATTAATCTTAGCATTTATTATACTCATCTACTTTTTACAGGTTCAATAAATTTAATGAAGATGGTGTAGCTACTGAAATTTTATCATTGAAATCAAAGCAAAATTAGGTGGATACTGGAAATTCCACTTCCAGATCAAGGTATGTACAAGACAAATATTAAATTAGATCATAGATTCTYAGGTAGCTATACCATTCAAATTTTTAGAACTGACTTTTTAAATTGTGATACTATGAAAAGCCTACAACTGATAAATTTAAAGGGACAAAGACCTATCTGTAATTCAATGAAAGAATTCTTTTCAGACTGAAGACCAAGCATAAAGAAATAAATTCATCAGTTCTCATTGATTACATTTTGAATCTTTTCCTGAAAAAATATTTCTAAAAGCTTATTTTATATCTTTTGGGCTCCAACTGAATTTTCTTTGAATGTGAAGGTTAATAGAACTTTCATATTTTGTTAATACTTGCACACCTTCCAGTTTGACATAAGTGAAGAAAATCTTTGCTTAGAATAATCTGCAGACAGCAGTATTTTTCAAACACAATCAAAGTGACAGTGCAAGGAGAAGCAGGCAAAAATTGATTAAGTAAAAAAAAATAGGTGGTAACTTTAGCTGGATGATTAATAGCGGATCACAGAACTCAAGCAACAGATGTTTATTAATGACAGGAGGAATGRAAATGCCAAACAGAAAAGTGAAAGGAATACTAACTCTTGAAAGCAGAGCTGTGCCAGGAGACAGGGAGGACATAAGGGAGCCCTGCCAGGAGAGGAAGGACATATGGAAGCTGCTGAAGTAGCAGCATATCTGTCATTATACATGTTAGAGGACATTTGGACTTACTTGGGGTAAGCAGTGATTAATGGTCAGAATAGAAAAAGCTGTTGGACTAATGTGAACTGGGAAACCTGGGAGATGTGTATTCAGGGAATTTTGGATGATGAACTATAACAAAAACACATTCAAGGGCAGAAATGCTCTTGGCTGGATCCCGCATTTCATTCCTCAGTCAGTAAGGTCTAAGGTAATCCACTCAGAGATGCTCTAAGCAGGGCCAAAATAAGCAATGCCAGGAAGAATGAGTCCTTTTTTGGACTGGAAGAGCTGCTGTCTCCACAGCATTTCCATTTCTTTTTAATCCTTCATTGGAAGGAATAAATTAGTTTCTCTAAAAGATATAAACCTGTAAAGRGGAAGTGCAAAGCTCACTCAGGTGGCACCCTGGTTCCTGGAAACATAGGGCAGATCAGCAGAATTCAGAGAGGAAAACTTTCTGTGTCCAGGCAACCTTTAGCTCATCCACTCAGTTCCAAAAATCACCTTGGATGTGAAAGCTGGAGTTAATGCAGGACTTTCTGCCACAGCTTTTCAGACATAGCAGGTATCCATCACAGTGCTGAGGCTGAAACAACACATCACCCAAAGCCACTGCCAACTCCACCCAAATTTTCTAAATCTTCTTTCAGTGCTCAATATCCTCATACTTGATGGCAAAAGGGTTACAAAAAGTTCTCAGAGACAGGAAGCAACACTCATTCTATACACATCTTGCATTCAATTTTAGGGGCTTTTTGTATGCTTTGTCCTTCATATTTGGGATGTCCAGTGTGAAGTTGGTGGGCTGATTCTGTTTGGTAATAACTGCCTGGTGCAGACCACTGCCCTTTCTTTGTGGTTCAGAAGGGAAGCGCTGCAGTTCTATCCCTGGAGACCTCTTGAACTGTTACTACCACTTGAAAAAAGGCAGATATCCACACAATCAACACAAACAGATTCTGCTGGCTTATCACACATTAAGTATACCAGACTAAATTTTGGCTTTCATGTCACCATATCTTTGCTTTTGCCAAAGACTTCTTTCTCTGTCCTGTATAATTTTGGGATTTGTTTTCATCTGAAATTATGCAGTGGAGCAGTAAGGATTTATGACTCTCCAATTCCAGTTATCTACCAATGCATTAATAGCTTAGGTACTGTAGTCATCTAACAGACTGTCTCAGCAGAACTGCATGCAGAAATGAGATAATTCTGTATTCACCTGTTTGTCAGAGCATAGGGTTTGGTCAKCTTATTCACCAGAGACACTAAAGTCAAGCAACTTCAGACCTCAGTCACCTTAACTGAATTTTCACTGATTTCAGGTAGTCTTTTATGTGACTAAAAGACTAGTCACATAAAGACTAAAAGACTAAAGAAATAAAAACAGAATGCCATTCTTTAAAGCAATGGAAATTATACTGAGGTACCTTTTGTGAACACAATAATTTTAAACTTCATATAGTCTGAGCTTTCTTGGTATTTGTAAGCAATTGTTTAATCTTTAATTATTGTTCTTTCATCATAATTGACATTAATAAGTCATGGTTATGATTCTATATTAATTTTTTCAAACATTATTAATTACTCAGACTGCTTCAAGAAAAGTATCAACAGACTGATATTATTCTTTAGCATTGCTTCAGGGAGTTTTAGTCTAAGTAGGTAAGGTATACACAGGTGAGGGAAGGCCACACAAGAATTTTCAAATATGATAGCAGCATGTACATTTTCAATTTCTTAGACATAAAATAAAATAAAATAAAATAAAATAAAATAAAATAAAATAAAATAAAATAAAATAAAATAAAATAAAATAAAATAAAATAAAATAAAATAAAATAWGATGGCCAAAAGTCAGAAAATGCATATGTGGACTGAAAAACYATAACAGAGATATCAGAACAACTTAGGAGATACAGCTGAAATTCTTCTTATAAATTGCAACATGTGGCTTCATAACCCAACACAAGTTTAAGATCATGTTTGAGAACAAACAGTACTKAAAAGTCTTCTTTCAAGAAGGGTTATTCATAGAATTTTGTCCAATAATCTGTTGGACAATTTGATATAAATTTCTAATACTTAAGGTTAAAGTCAAAGGGGATTTACTTTGCATTAGAACATAAAAATTTGTCATTGCTCCATGAACAGTTCTTTCTTCAGGTCCCTCACACTGATATTTTTATGTCTGACTACTGGAATAATTTTGACTGGTTAACAAAAATACAAGGAAAACTACTGTTTGAACTTTCTATAATAATGGCATAAAAGATATTTCAAATKACTCTCAGTACAGAACGGAAAATTTAGGAGAAAGGACTAAGTAAATAATTGAAGTGGAAGGAGAGGAATTTGTCTGTAGAATATTTTGCTTACTAGAGTTAAATAAGCTTTCATCTGGAGAACATGGGCAAATGGAAAAAATGGCACCTTAAAGCATGCTGTGACAGCTAGAGGAAAACATATAACTCTGGAAGCTACTGGAAGCTCTGGAAGAACTCTAGGAAAACTGACATAACAAAATGCTGAGCAACTGGGTAATTGCAGTGCTCCAAATCCATCCATTAGAATGATGAACTCCCACAAAGAACACAAGGTTTGTCTGCCTTTTCCCTCTTTTTAAGATTAAAAAATGTTAAATTGCTTTTATTTACTGAGCATCCCAACAGATGAGTTTATCTGACTAATAGCACTTGAGACCTTGAGCTAAAGGTTTCAGTTAGTTTGACCTCTCTCATTACAGAATTTATAATGTTTYCTTACACAGATGTTGCTCTGATACATATAATTGTAATGAGCTTTGGGGAGCTTTTTAATCCTGACAAAGCTGGAGCTGGATACACTAAAGCTCACTACAGTTACAAATATCAGAGAGCATATAAATATCCTTAAAAATTACTAAAATATTAGAATTTCTTAGTGTCATCCTCAATATATAAGTCTATAGTAAATTTTCAAAGAGCAAAATCATATCAGTTAAGGTCTATCAGGCTTTTTATAATACATTGCCAACTTAACATTTACATTTCCAGCAATCTGTGTGTACAGTATTTTGTGCACTAAAGTTAGATCAGTCCTGCAGCCCTTCCATCAYGGATGCTGTATGAACCCTTGCTGTGAGGAAAGAGTTTTCCTGAGAGAAGCCAATTGCACTAACAAAGACATGGATGCACTCACTGCAGGAGTTCTTTGCTGATATTATTTTATGAAAGTGCCTGCATCAAGAAAATGGTCTCATCACATACATACATACATACATACCAGGGCTTCAGGAATAGTAATTCTGTAGTAATCACAAATCAAATGCTTTTCAGTTAATATCTAGAAAGACATAAGAATAGCAAGAAATAGGAAGAAAAACTGTTTCTTTCAGGAGATAACTACTGATAATATTTTTTCTTGGTTACTGTTTAGTACAAMTACTGACATTTCAACTACTACATTCCTGGTATTTCAAACTACAGTTCATATCACTTCCACTGATTAGAAATTCTATTTCCCTTGCATTATAGAATAAATTTTTGCTTAAGAGATTCTTTGCAAATGACAGTCTTTTCAGGTCTCAAATATAAGCTTGGGTGTGATCCAAGGTGAGCTGAAGCTGACCAAATATTTTAATTTCTCAAYTGATTTTAACTTGGATCCCTTGTTTCTCAGCATCTCAGTTCTGCTTTTGTCTAATAAACTTAATCCTACTATAATTTCCCAGTGGCATTAGTTCCCAGTGGGCCACTCAAATATAACAAAGCAATAGGAACAAATTAAACATATGGCTGAAAAGCCCTAGCAAAAACTTAAACTTTATCAATCTGAAAAATTGGGATTCCTATGTGATGCAATACCATGTGCTACATTATCTGTCTCAAACATACTTACAGAGTTGTTCTAAATAAAATAAATAAATATTCTATTTCACTATAAAGGAACTATGTATCAACAGAGTAAAAGTGTATGATTTGCAAAGTAGTTTGCAGTTTTTCTGGCTGGAGCGAATTAGGGTCATGACAAATTCTGCTCCTGTTTTTAATTAATGTTTTAATTGTAAAATTAAATAAATATATCTAACAAAAAAAAAAAGATAATCAGTTAGTTTACATTGTCATTACCCAATTATTTAAAGTAAAAGCCAATATTTTTATAAAGAATTTGCAGGAATAGTTTTGCTGGGTTATCACTGCATTTTCCATGATATTTTTAAGGATATGTCATAATCACAACTAAAATTACTAACTTATTTTAASAGGTAAAGGGATTAAGAGAGTAATGGAAATCAAATTTGTATTTCTTTGCTAATGGGAGAAAATTTTGTCAAGTTTCTGTCTGCAGAATCCATGCCATTATGTAATCATTTTTATATAGATAACCTCTGAGACACTTCAACTTATTTTTTCTTTGACTAGGAAATAGCCTCACTGTGGCATGAAGAAAAGTAGCAGTGTGATATCAGAACCAGCAAATGCCTTGTTAATGAGAAATGCACTACCTGTCAGGTTCACAGTTGCAGAAGCAAAGAGTTAGAAAAATTAATTCAGACCACAATGGCCAGAAGAAAAAGAAAGGAAATCTCTTGTTTCATTCAGGAGACTARGCAGAATCAAATATAAGGTTTGACAGGCTGATGCAAATGTGAGTGATTTTATGCAAGCTAATAGAATAACATACTGAAACAGAGTTTGCCTTCAATTAGAGCTGGCAAGCGGGAAGGAAAGCCCATTAAGCCTGGAARCTTGTAAGGTTCACGGTGTGTTAGACCAGCCCAGAGAGAATTACATTTTCAAAGACTTTCTACTCTTCTAGGAGTTATCCCACATCAAGAACAAAATTGTTCAATGATCAACTATTTAGAATRTAATTGAAAAATAATTATATATTCATTTTGTATCATGACTGATTAATCCTCTGGAAAAGAGCACAGTCTTTCATTGTCAGTCATTGTTCCTGACYATCCACAGGACAAAAGAGTCTCCCRAAGAGCTCTGCTTAAGTTACTCATCAGTAGCCTTCACGTCTGAGGGAGTGAATATTGAATCAGATCATTGAGGTAGTCAGCCACAATTTAGAAAGGAACAGAGCAAACTTACAAAAATGCTAATTCTCAGTTTAACTATACAAAGACAAGTGAATTCCATTTGATAGTCASTCCTGTGAAGACTGAAAATTTGAAAGCACATCTTAGAAATCTTAACTCCTTTATACTAAGTAGTGAAAACATTACAGCCATGAAAAATAAATGGAACAGATATTTTAAGAACAGATAGCATATCTCTCCACAGATAAGAAGATAGATAGTGTTTCCATTAGGCTTAGCAGTTTGTAATTCAGAACTGCCAAAGGAAGGAGGAATACAGACAGCCTAGCTAGATTATTTAGCTGTTCAATCCAGAAAGAAGACTATTTTAGCAATCAAACCTCAGTTGTCCAGCAGAGCCCAGGCCTCCAGCAGTGCTAGAAAGAATATGCAATATATGGATTTCACAAGAACATAGATATGTCTAAGCATCCATAGGATGCTTAGGATCATGTAAATAGTCATAGATTCTGTGTCATGGCATTGGTTTAGAAATGAGCTTGGTTTGCTCCACAAGGAATACAAACTGAAATCTTGGCAACCACCTGTCTGAGAGGACCACTGCTTTTTGTGGTTTTCTGTCAAAAACAAATTGATTACAGGTGTGGCTTACTGAGGGACTTCTTTGATTCTAGGTCCTCCCCAATGCCTACTTGATGTCACAGGCTCTAGATATCACACACACAGACTCCCTCTCTCCTACACTCCAAGATTATACTGCAGCCATTCTCACAGCACGCTCTGGAACTCCTCTCAGTCCACAGACAGGGATTGGACAGCTAGAGTGAATAAAGATCAGGAGACAGAGCAAGGAAAATTATAGCTTCAACTTACAGCCAGCAGAGAGGAACAAGAGAAGTGAGTAGGCAGAGGAAAGGCTGCACAGGGATTGTGAGCAAATCAGCTGTAGTCACTGTCAGGGATCCCATTGACAGCATCTCTCCCTGCTTTTTAGGACTACCAGCTCCTACTCTTACACTGTGATCTATAGGGAAAGTCACTTGACATGGGAAATGTAAGCAAATGTCATGCACAAAAGGCACTCTGGGCAGCTCTGGAGATGTCAACATGACAGTCTGTAGTCACCATTAAACACTTGCTATCCATGATGTAAGTCTGCCCTTGGGCCTGACCAGCCAAGAGCACGGCATAAGGCAGTTGTACTGCAAAAATAGCYAGCATAGCCACAGTGATTATCCATCTTTTCCTGTAACACCCGGAAAATCCTGTAACATCTCGGAAAATATTGGACTGGAATCATCTATTAAAAGTCACTTCAATGCTTATTACCTGTTTTGTGGCAAAGTGTGTTTATTAACGTCCCCTAATTCCTTAATCTCTGAGAATTTATCCCTCTGGGTGAACATTAATAAATGCATTATTATGCATTGTTTCAAATAAATGAAAATTATGGCAATCAAAGGGCATAGGTGTGTATGCAAATCAGCCATGATCTTTCCTTAAGAAAAAAAAACAAATTTAATCCCTCTCCATCATATGGCTTGCTAAACATTTAGATCTAAAGAATGTAACCCCTCAACTCCACATGAAAAGTTTTACGTAAAAGGAGAAAGTATTTAAAACCTCAATTTATGGAGAATTGAAATTAATAAATAGCTTCATTTTTAATCTGAGTCATACCAAATTTCAGAGACAGTAATCTATATAAATCTTTGACTATGAAATGCTAAATTGTTAGAAAAGAAAAACATAAATTATTTATTTAAGCCAAGAAATGCTTAAATATTTTAAATGCATTTTGGTTTAGATATAATTAAGTTTTAATCTAGCTGGCTGACCTTCCCCATATTGAGGCATTATTAAATAGAAATTGTTATGAATTTTACATGTGAAAAATTACAAGCATTTATGCCTCTGCCAACAAAATTTTTAGTTTAATAGACTGGATCATTTAACACAGAGATGCGTAGTATTTCTTATTATTTAATTTGTTAAACGGGCACAAAACATTTATTAAGACACAAGAAAAAAATCTTTTTGGCCTGAAGAAATTTAGTAATTCACAGCGATGTTCATGTTGAATACAAGCTAAGGTTTTAAGTAATTAATGAGATCCAAAATATTTACTTAAATTTGATCAATCAGAGTCAATTACATGAAGTAACTAAAAGGCAATTCACATGTGAGAAACCAAATGCAATTTGTTGCCAGAAGTAGCTCTGAAGTTGGAAAGGGCTGGGACATTTTAAAAAGAAAATTTGGCTTCACATCTTTCAAAAAGCACCTGAATCTTTTTGCTTGGGTACAACTCATCTGTAATCAGGATCCCTAGAAAACTAATATCCCTTGGGTACTCCTTAAGAACATTGTGGTGGTTGCACCGCATTTCCCTGTTTTCAGTGTATCATAAACTGTGATTTGTTTTCAAATGTGTGTGTGATGCCCTTTGTCTTGCTTGTTTTGCCCTGGGTCAGGTGAGAATCTCTAGAAGAGTTCCTTTTCTTGGAAGAAACCATGTGTCTTGGTTTAAAACAATTTAAAGAAGTAAGATACTCTCAAATGAGTTACATCCCCTCAGGTTTAACCAATCCCTTTCCACCAATACAAATACAAGTAGATATAATTGAAAAATTAACAATTTAGTAACAAGCAAATGAGCAAAGAAAATAAAACAACAGTAAATAATCACTAGATACAAAAATGCTTAATCTCAGAAATCCCAGGGGAACAAAGATACGCCCAAAATGCTTGGGTACTGCCCTTCCAACACGGTGGCCCCACTGCCAACTGTGTGTAGGGAGACAAAGGGAGAAGGGCCTCATGTCCCTCCCCATGGATGGTGCTCTCCAGGCAACCACGAGGTCCGAGAGGCAAAGGGAAAAGATGGTGGGCAGAAGGAACCCTCCCAGGAAGGCAGGAGCTCATGGAGCAGTTCTGGTGGTGAATGAGAAGTGCTGGAATCTGCGGGGTCAGCACAGCCACCCCCAGCTCCCTCCTGCAGCGTGCCAGTGCCTGTAGGTGTTGGTGCTGCTGCCCTCAGCGCTGTGCCTGTGTCAGGAGAGGGAAACCCACCTGCCCAAGAACCACTCCAGACCCAGTTCTACATTGCCAAGCCTGCTTGAGCAACCCTGACTAAGGTCCTGATTAAAGGGACTGGTACCTCCTGACCTCATGATCCCAAAAGCAGACCTCAGAACTAATAGAAAAGCCGACTTTCAAGGCAGTCTGGTAAGACCATGCACAGTTGGTGCAGCTAGGAAAGCCTTTTAAAATTTGACTTTAAAGAAACATATAAAGAAGTTTCTGCCCTAGAAAAGACACAGGTAGCAAGTAAAAAGGTATGCTTTCATGCCTTTTGTTAAGGGCCTCTTTTACAATCAGTATAACCTTAGGCCCTGATCTAACTTTCTAATTGGTCCTTCCTTGGAGCAATGACTAGAAAAAATGTCCAAACTTCCTTTCCAGCCTAACTTATTCTACAGTCCTGTGTCCTTTGATGGGAAGACTTGCATTCCATTCATAACATGAATGTAACACAAGAAATTGTAGTGGAAATAAACAAATAAATAAATCAGCCTTATGGATTTAATATGTGTAAGCTTTTTAAAGGATCTGAAGAACACAGGCATTCACTTATTGGCCCATGGTAAAACTTCCCATCTCCTACTACTTGCCACTATCAATGAGGATCTTCCGGCACCTGCAAGTGTAGGTTGCATTCCCTACCACCAAAAGGACAAATAGATTCAATCTTCTTAACAGAATAAGGTGGGAAAAAATCCCACCCAAATGTTTACAAACTGTATTACATTAGTATACTAGAAACTTTTGTGCTAATACTTTCTCTTAAAGTCACTGGATCAAATAAAGGAAAGCAATACTCCATTAGACACATYTACCCAATTAATTTCATTAAAAGTGCCTGTGAAATTTTGCATACTGGATATTCATTTCTATTATTAGAAATATAATTGAGACTTTCAAAGCTCTCTATTTTTAATCTGAAAATCAGCCATGACCTGAAATCTATTGCAGAAAGGTTCCTCAGAAAACCATTGGGTCAATAGGACGAACAGACAAATTAAGAAAACTGTTATATAAACTGTCAGTGGAGTGATGGAGTTTTGCCTAGTACCATTTTAAGTTACTGAAGATAGAGAGATTTGTTTCTTCCACTAGAAGACTGTTTTAACTTGCTGGATCAAACTGTAAGGAAATCTTTTCTAGTGYCACATTAAATTCACACAGTTTCTTCCCATGTAAGAAGTCAAATTAATTAAAACAATCAGGTATAGGTATTGGAAGAGGAAACAGTGAAACATTAACTTATTTCTCAAAGTACTTCTATAGAAATTAGAAAGGAAAGCTTGCAAAGCTTTTACACTCTGCATGTGAAATAAGCAGAGCTGTATTTTATGTTCACATTCTCTACATTTTTTTTTTCCGCAGAGGAGAGCAAAATCACTAGATAGCTCTCAGGAACATATGGAAGGGATAAGATAAGGTCCATTTCATGGAGCAATAAATTGCAGAGCCAGTCTATGGTCTTGGCAAATGTGTACCAGTAGCAAGCCAAGAAATCTCACTGAAATTGCCTCTACACATAGAAGCAATACCTTACACGGAAAGTAGAGCATATAAAATAAGCCCACCAGCTCTGGAATATGAGCTACATCCATAAACCCCAGTGACAATGGCTGTTGAGTAGGTATTGCCTACATTCCCAGATACCTGATTTTCACAGCTGTCTCCAGATCTTCAGGCTAAATGCATTGGCTCCCTACTTTGTTTATGCAGCAAGGTGTCTCAAAGAGGGAAACATAACAAGTATGCTCAGCAGCAACTTGTCAAGATTCAGACATAGAACACGAAAACAAGCTGAGCAGAATTATTGTATCTGCTTTATTATAAAAGTTTCTGACAGTGACAGAATAAAAATAAACATCAGTTTATTGTATTGGGCCCCCCTTGTAACACAGAGCCAGGCATTTCTACAGAGAACTGGTATTTAAAACCTATTTCTCTCTTCAGTTCTTCACTAATCAATGCACCTTCCTTGAAACATACAGAGTGGACAACAGAATTCCACCAACCACTCAATAAAGCCAGGATTTTTTAAAATTTCCTCATTCTCCCAGAGTGGAAATATTTCAAAAGGGAGGCTTGAGAGTAGTGTATGATCTTGAGTTTCACCCCTGTTTGGGGAGGTGGGGATGTGAACTTGAAGCATTCAGAGGCAAACAGTATTCTGCCCATAGCTAAAGGGCTATTTGGAGAGAGAGGATAATAGTCCACAATCTCCACATTTTTAAAAAGAGAAATGCCTATGGAGACTTACTGACATTGCTTGCTTTTATTAGCTTTTGTACATATCTGAAGGGTGTATAAATAGGCAAAAGGCACTGTGTACCTGGATTGAATGTCAAATGCATGTGGTGGATCATGAGCTCAGATCCGAGACTGTAGAATAGATATTTTCAGAGCACATTTGCTCATGTGCATTTTTCAAGCAAGAGAGATCAAGAACTGCTCAGTTTTCAGATTCAGATTTGTCTTATGGAGTGGTAAACTGTATGCAGTCATGTCAAGTCTGACAATGTTGTCACAGCATTTGTGTTCCTGACATAGCTGAGCACTGCCTGAGAAGGATGGTAAACTGCCTGCACAAAAATCCCTTCTTCTGTGACTGCTTTGCCAGTGGTGACTTACATCAGCTTTAACTTGCAGCTTGTCTCTCTCTRCAACACAGCAGTCACTTGTCTGCCTGCACTGTGATGCCTGAACAGCTTTATATCTCTGCAGCACACACAGATAAGGATCTCATGGCTCTTCAGAAGCCTGTGTGATCCTCAGGAGCACTATGGGGCTTACATGTTTGCAGGACTTAGCAGCTATTAATGAGGATGTTCCAGCTCCTCACTTGGGATTGAGGGATCTCAGTTCTGTTACCTAACCTTTAGCAAAGTCCTTTTTTGGGATCTAGCACCATGTAGTACTGAAGCTGAGTAAATGTTAGATACTCTCATTAAATTATAAAATAATAGCAATTYTTAATAGTAGTGTTGAAAAGGAATGGGAAAGATCATACAGTCCATCCTATTCCTTTGAACCAGGATCAAGTCTAAACGCAGCATTTTTAACATTTGTCAGGAGTGATTTTAAAGTTTATCTGTTGCTGAAATTATATGGCATTTCTATCCAGTCCCATTTCAGTGTTTGGCTGTTCTCACCATAAGAAAATGCTCATTATGCTAAACTAAATCCTTAATGTGACTAGAGACTATRCTCAATAAATTACATAATTCATATACTTTATCATGCAGATAATTGGTTTTTGGAATAAGCTTTGCTTCTTTAATAAACCTTCAAGTACTTTAATTTGTGTGCATTTTTTTCATACAGGCTTTTTTGATGTGATCCAAATTATTTCTTTCAGAAAATGTCTTCATTTTATTATGGAATATTCTCAATAAATTTTACTATTTTATGCCAGTGTATTCTCATAATGTCCAGTKTGGATTTGCATAAGAAAAATAACAATCCTTGTCCCAAAAAAGACAAATGCATAACAAGCATTTCAATAATGTTTTCATAAATTTCTGAAAGCCTGATTTAACATCAGCATTTCTTTTAGGATTAGCTGCTATCTAACAGCTGTCAAAGGGGTTCAAAACTAAGTTCTGATTTATGTACTGAGCCATCTTTTCCAGTGTAAGATGAAAAAGGGGGGTTTTTTCTATCTCACCAATGGCACTACATATGTGTATAATTTTCATGCCCATCATCTCTGTCAGAATTTGAAGGAACCTAGTCCTGTAATCTCTCTTTGTATGAAAGCTGTTTCAATTTGGACAGGCATATCTAGTTTCTTTTCTCCTAGGTAGTCCAATAACTGTAACGACAGGTCCAAATATTCCCATGTCTTGTTTCTGAAGAAAACCAGTAGCAAATAATTGGGAATATATGAATTAGGAAAAATATAGAATTTTTTTTTCATTTTTCTGTCCTTTCATGTCACAGAAATAAGACTATGGCTCTGCCTACATGACAACTAATTTGCATAATCCATTTACTATTTCCATTGATTCTTTTAAACACCATAGCTTTATRAACAAGTGAAAGTATACATTTTTCAAAAATAGTTCAGATTGTTTAGATAAAATCTGCCTGGCACCATCCTTGAATACAACTACCTATTTAATTTTAAGAAGCAATAGATATATTTTCTGTGTGAACCCTTTTCCATATTTTTTCAATTTTTCAGAGTACTTTACTATATCTTCTCTCATTCAGTTCTTGTACTACAACAATTACTAATTTGAATACCTATTTAGAGGAATGCAAACACAGAAAATTTCAATTTCAGTATTTATCTTGCTTATTATCTTGTTATTGTAGTTTTCCTTTTATATTGTCACATTTTGTTGAAGTGAATTAGTACTTGTTTCTAGTTTTGTTGGGTTTTTTTTTAATTTTACGTGGTGATTCAAGGAAGAGGATAAATAATTTCTGCTATTGCTGTGCTAGTGAAAAACTTTGTAAATTAAGAATTTGGCAATGATTTTCTTAAATCTTCTTGCGGTATCTGACTGAAAACTTTGAATGTGAAAATTGATCCTGTGGCAGAAGAATAGTATATTTATTATGGTTGGTTTTTGCATTAATTGTTGAACTAAGAATTGTTATTTTCTTGAATAAWGGATTGCACCATTTGACAAAACAAGTTTAAAAGATATCAGGCTTTGRTCATTTGAAAGCCATCTATTTCCCTATTATCTGTAACTTTTTTTTATAATTATAATCTAACATACCTATTAGCTATAAGAGMATTTAAAATGTTACTAATGTCAACTAAACTCAATTTCCCACAAAGTTAAGAAAATTTGAAAGTATCCAYCTGCACTGCTGAATCTTAGAGAGAACAGATTTGGTGTTCTCCTTAGGTTTTTCTAAGAAGTCTGTTAACTTCCTTTGAAAAAGCTCRTGGCAGTGCAGGGTTAAACCAAGGGGTCTGCAGCCAGGCACGTGCACATTGGCTTGTGTATGTGAATATGTGCAAGTGAGATACACCCTCAGGCAGAAACTCCAATGAATTCATAAATCATTCTAATTCTCAGCACATGAGGACAAATTAACCAGGCACCTCACATTTGAGAGAGAGTACCAATGCCCCTGACTTTAGCACTGCCTACTTTGCAGTTTGGGAGAAGGGAAGGAAAGGCTRTTCCTGAGGTAACAAAAAGCACTTCTTTTGCAGTATTTGTATTATACACTATGTCCTTCCTAGCTACTTTCCTTCACAWAAGAGTGTGGACTTTATAAGCTTTGGGGCAATTTAGATCATCAGATCCAATGTCTATTAGATATAAAAAAAACAAGTCTGTCCCATTCAGATGCAATATAGCAACAATGGAGTTTTTGGGAGAGAAACCATGATCAGTCCAATTTCTAAAATAGTCATTGTTTTTTTCCCGAATGTAAAGGTGAAACTCAGCTTTAGAAATCCTACAGCAGGTTACAGTTTCTGCCTCTCTAATTCTTCTCCTTTCACTCCCCACTTGGCCCTAATCCAGAAAATCTTCAATAGTGAAAACCTTGTATAAYCAGTGTTTACACTATTTGTGTCATAAATGGCACAAGAAATTAAGKCAGAACAGTATAACTTCTCCAAGAAAACCTTTCTCATTACTTATATATCAAAAAGACAAGTCTCTGTCTCAATGGGGCTGTAATTTTGTCCAGTCAGTTCTTGCAGCAAATTTGGAAGACTGCATATAAATTACACTGACAATACTCCAGTAATTTTTATAGGTGCCAGGGTGTGTATATATGTTGAGATCTGCTAGTGTAGATACTTGTCCATTTTAATAATGATTTATAATGAATGTTTATATATAGGGATCTATTTTTTTAAAAACAGTAATTTACAGGATACAATAACCTGCTTTTTCTAGCAGAATATTATTGTGAAGACCTAATTCTCACAATCTCAAAAAGAAAAATAATTTTTTCCAAGACTACACAAGTAGATAAATATGAATTCTGCAAAAGTCTTTTTCCTAAGCTGAATTCAAAACACAGGGTGTATTACACATGTTCAGAGAAAACACCTCTCCAAAGGCACTAGGTAATGAGGGGATTCCATCTCCACTTTCTACTGTTCAGAGGTTGTTGAATATGCTGAGAAAATTACATCAGCAAATTTGAGAAGGTGTATTAGATTTTAATGGCCTCCTTTTAAAACAATTATGAATTAATAGACACTTTTCTTTCTAAATATTTGCTCAATGGACTAAATCACTAGAGTACCTCTGGTCATTTTTYAGTATTCTGCTATCCACAAAGCAGTAAGAGCATGTATTAAAGTTTTCATGGGAAATTGRTAAGAAGAAAAAGTATTTTTAGAATTCTTTTCTAGGCTAATTAACCTGCCTTGAGCAGTCTATGTATGTAAGTGGGAGGCACTTAATCATCCTTCTGAAGCAGAAAGTGCAAGTTTTGTAACATGCATCCACTTGTCAAAAGCAACCACGCACCTTTGAAAAGGAGCCTTATTTTTAAAGTTGAAAAGATGGACAGCCCTGAGCTCTCTAAGTGAAAAATAAACCCAAACATAGTCCAATTAAATAAAATTAAGTGTCCAAATCTCTGCAACTCTATTCTCATTGCTTTCTACACCTCTACTATTCTGAAAATTTCCAGTATAAGGAGGGCAAACCAGAAATGTTCACTGGTTTATTAGAGAATAGAAATGCCCTTAGCTTATTGCCTAATTTACCATGTAATAGGATTAATGTATCTTTTTGTATCTCATGATGTTGACATAGACAAAAATAGTACACAGATGTGTTTATTAGGATTTGAGGGAAATCTCTGAAAATACCAGTGGCATCTGCCTTCAAGGTGTGGGTGGATAGTATTAATAAAAATTACATATGTTCAAATGAATAAAAATCATGTTTCACATAAGCTTCTGAATTTAAAGTTRTATCATTCTGGCTTTCCTGATTTTCTGTACAAAATCTTTTTATCACTATGGAAAGAAGCACCAGCCTTATTTYCCTTCAGGTCTCATAAGTCCTATGTAAGRATGGTGATGACAGACTTAACTTCAAGGCAACTGTTTAAGATAAAATGCAATTGGACAAMTAGATTCAGAAAGTGTGACTTTTAGAATGTGAAAAGCAGGAAGAAATGTTCAGGTACCATACAGTTTTAAATGCAATCTCCTATATTGCAAAATGAATGTATTATTAAATACTACAGCTGAAATGTCAAAAAGGTTAGAGGTCAAATATTTTGATAAGAGACMTTGACACAAATGAACCCATGTATCTGACTGCTCATCTACCTAAAATTTATCCTGCACTACCTCTTGCAAACTGAAAATAACAGAAAAGGGTAATTATTACAAACACAAGGACATGGATAAATAGAGTGTCTGCCATCTYACACTCACTAAATGTCAAAGAAGATGAAAGTACTGACTGCAAAACTGATTCTCATCCTTATAGAACTTTGCAAATACTGAATAATGAATAYAATTTTTGTAGTGATAACATTACACCTCTCCTAGCCATTTTTTCTTAAAAAGTGTACATAGAAGATTTTCAGGGGCACTGTATGCCACAATCTTTGTAGCCAGTCTTACACATTAACAAGGGAGATTTTTATCTAAACAGGTGACTTACACTGTTTTCCTTTAGTGGCCATACCTTTTAATTCCGTTAGTATATGACTTAAACAACTTAATTTCTATTTTCCTAATAATATAGGATTGTTCAGACACTAAAGAGATTCAAAATATGAGCTTAGTAACAAAATTACTAAGAAACTCCAGACCCTGCCTGGAAATTTCCCTGAAGAAACCTTCTAATTATTTTTCCTTAATTTTATTTGGTTTAATCTTCTTTGGTCTTGAAAAGGTTTGCATAAATATTTTTTTTCACCCTGCCATTAAACACCTCATTCTCTTCAGACTGCATTTTCTTCTGTGATATACTAATAGAAATGTAAAAAAGTCRTGCATATCAACCTTAAATTTCTTCATTTCTTTAATTCTCAGTGASTGAGAATTAAATTTTAAGGGGTTTTCAGATGAGTGCCAGCTAATTAACTAGTGTTAAGTATTATGTTTGGATGCACTGCTAAGCAATATCTGTCAATAACAGACTGTGATTTGTTGGTTCCATGGAAGTATATTTTACATCAATAAAACCTTCAGCTCAATTAAGTCTAAACATGTTCCAGAAATACTATTTCATGAAAATATATTTTCAAAATAAATCAATCTTCATAAATTCACTTCTTAAAAAAATGTGGAATGCCTCACATTTCTCCCCTTGCCATATGACTTACATTTCCTTGCTGATTTTTATTCCAGTAATGCCAGAGGCCTCTCTTATAAAAAATAAAAATTTCTTGAACTTTAAGAAATTGCTGAATTTTATATCAGTATTCGAGTGTGGAAAGGCAATCATGCAGAAACAAATGCAGGGGGGCATTTTAGAGGAAAAATGGGTAAAAGAGAGCCYAAACATCAGGAGATCAGCCCAAACATCATATATCAGACAACTCTACTCTGAATGTCATATAAGTAATTAATATAGTATTCAATAGAATAAAGTTATATAGGACTAAATAACAATCTGTTTAGATTTCTGTTCTTAASATATGGAAAAAAAACCCAGCTGAAATTAAACCAAAAAATTTCTTCCCTCCCTGTTCTAAACAAGGAGAGTTTCCTAAAATTGTAAAGAAATATATAGCCAAAAGAATAACAATGCCCATTGGGTTATTGTTTTCTGTGACTAAAATATCAGTAAGAATCTTTCCCAAAGGTATGGATTAATATTAAAAAATTTTCAGTTGTACCTCAAAATAATGAAAACTTCTTTCAGGAGAAAAAATATAATCCTTTGGGGAAAAAAGAAAACAATCATTACAATGTGATTTGACAATGCAAASCAAAGAACCTTTTCATCCAATTCAACTTTTACCTCTGTGTTCTGCCAGGGTTCACTTACAGGTGTTGCATGATAGTCTGGAAGCCTTATCATCATATATCCTGTGCTTATTGCTGGAGCAGGACCCAGGAATACCAATTGCAGCGCCCAGTGACAGAATCTTCCTCTGCATCTTTCCCAGAAGAAAGGATAGTGCTCACTTCTCTTGTAGGTGCTTTTGTTTACCAGAAATAGCTGCTTATGCAATTAGATTTTCACAGTGCATTTTCTGTATTTTCCCTGAAAGCAGGATCAGATATGATCTCTATAAGCAATCAGCCATTATATTAAATAATCACAGAAGCTAGAACATTTTCCCTTACTACAATGTAAATGATCCTGACTGAAGTTTCATTATGAATAGAGCATAAACTCCAAATGCCAACTTCCTAAGCTCCAGTGTTTTTGTGTACAGTTTCCTTAAGACAAATTCTATCCCCTTGTCTTCTAAATCAGCATGAACACATGGARCACCAGATATTTTCACTTTTTTAATTGTCCATTTCTAATGTCTTGATTGTAGCATGTTGTTGACCAATGTCATGCCATTCCCCTGCTATATATGCCAAATATTTTCAGTTTTTCCACTGACAAAATTGTTAGGCACTTCATTTTGTAGACAGATATTTTATTAATTAGACTTAGTTGTGAATGAAAATATTTCATTGATATCATGAAATGGGATCATAATTAGAAAAAAACACAGCAGAATTTTAGGGGAGAAATGTCTACTTCAAGAATGAGAGTGTGACTACTCTTTCTTCAAGATATGAGATCAGTTCATGATGTGACATTGGAAGAATAAATAGTTACTCCTTATTACAGAGAACCAAACCACAGATTAGGAACTAAATGGTGACCCCCAAAATTTCCTTCTTCAATAGTAAGGGCTAAAGTAAAAATTTAACAGAATCTGATAGAAAGCAGTCTTGTTTATGTTTACTTTCAAACAAAAACTTTAATCACTATACCTGTCTGTCAAGGTTACACTGTGGTTTTACTAACATGAGGAAGACTGAACCAGTTGTTCTGTCTCAGTCAAAAGAAAGCAGTRGTTTCAAAAATACAGTTATTCAAACATCAAAAAGTACCAATAGGCTAAACTCAATGTATAGCAAAGAGATCAAATTTACTCTTATGTCCAGCTGTCTTTTTTTCTTTCCCTGTCTAGTTACTGAAGAAAGAATTATTTTGATTGCATCTATCTGCACTAATGAAATTGGTCTATTAGCAAGCAAGTGAAAAAAAATATATTTTAAAAAATATTAAGCATCCTTGATGCTTTTCAACATGCAAAGACCAATTTCCTTTGGGAATAAATATCGTGTTTCCATGTAAAATCTCCATGCTCTTCCTCACATAAAAAAGCATCAAACTACAAAGTCTCACCTGTTTTATTAAGCTAATTCTGGATCATTGGTTTAATTTTTTGGTACACAGGAGCTATTCAAGACTGTAAAGCAAAAAAAGGTATATAAAATGTTATTAGATAACCAAGTCATCTAACTTTAAAAAACAGAATTTTCTGAAGTATAAGCACATTGAYCAATTAGGCAGTTTAATGAATCTGCCATCTTGCATCAGTAATATTTTCTAAATGAAGTCATATTCAGTATAAAAGCCTTATTATTATTCAGAACACTTCTCAGCTACAGCTGTAAGATTTGATTAAATCAGTATGTGCCTAGTAGGAACAGTTGAGAAAAGCAGTGTGAAAATACATGCAATGTTCACAGTTCAAGAGGAACAAAATGCCAGGCTAAATTCCACAGAAAAAATAAATGTATGTATTAAATTCTACCTTTCTGAGATGTTTCCTATATTAAAGCAAAGTTTTTCTCAAGTTTAGACTTAAAATTAGCAAAAAAAAAAATTTTTTTTGAGGTTACTATGCATATAGTCCTGCAGCAGTTTCTCTGGCTATGAGACTGCTGCAGGAAAAGCAGGAAAGGATGTAAAATTAGAGGAATGAGAAACGACAGGTCATAGAATCACAGAATGGTGGAAATTGAAACAGAGCTCTAAATGTTATGTTGCCCAAACCCCCTGGTCAAGCAGACCATTTTGAACAGGTTGCTGAAGACCATGTCCAGGCAGCTCTTCAGTATCTCCAAGGACAGAGATTCCACACTTCTTTGGGTAACTTGTGCCGGTGACCAGCCACCCTCACAGTGAAAAAGTCTTTCCTGGTATTCTTGAGCCTTCTCTCTTTCAGGTGGTGTCCACTGCCTCTTGCTGGGTTGCTGAGCTCACCTGACTCAATCCTTTATGCACCCTCTCTTCAGGTACTTGTACAGACTGCTGAGAGCACCCCAAGGTTTTCTAGGCCAAACAGTGCCTACCCTCTCAGCCTTTCCTAATATGATAAATACTCCAGGCCATTCACCATCTTTGTGGCCCTCTGCTTAACTCTCTCCAGTATGTCCGTGTCTCTCTTGTATCAGAGAGGCTAGAACTGGATGCATCCCTCCAGTTGTGGCCTCACCAGGGCTCTAAGCAGAGGGGAAGGGTCACCTCCCTTGACTTACTGGCAGCACTTCTAACGTGCCATTAGCATTCTTTGCTTCAAGTGGCGATTGGTGGCTCATGTTCAGCTTGGAGACCACCAGGATCTCCAAGTTCTTTCTCAAAGCTACTTCCCAGTTGCTTGGTCTCTAGCATGTATGAATGCCTGGGTTTGTTCCTTCCCGGGTGCAGGACTGCACTTTGTTGAACTCCATGATGATCCTGGCAGCTCATTTCTCCAGGCTGTTAGAGGTCCCCCAGGATGGCAGCATGGCCCTCTGGCATATTAGTTACTCCAGCCAATTTTGTGTCATCTCCAGAATTCAATGCTCRTTCATAATAGGACACAAAATTCACATGAATTTAATATGAAGAGGCAACAGTTTCAATTAGCAATGTCAAAATTTTATTTTGATCTGTAGATATTTTCTTATGTACMTCAAAATATGTCCTATTTATGTTGAGAAGGCAGAGTTTCTGGCATTTACTATACAAAATAGACTTTCAGGAGCATCCACTTGTATTTAAAAGTACCTACTCCTGGGTGCAGGTCAACAGGTTCCATACATATTCCTAAAAGATCAGCATACAAGACATGGAAGTTACAGTGTATCTAAGAAAGGYTTACCAATGTACCATGCTAATATGCCTTAGAATCTCTTCCAAAATGGGTAGGTATTTTTTGAATCATTATGCCGGTGTTGCTAAGAAACTGAAGTATGTTCTTTTTATGTTTAGTACGCAGGATCTAAAGTTTTGCATATCACTTCCACGACTCCTCTATTTTACCATTAAGTTGCCTTACCCACAGGAAATTCAAGCCAAACACAAGTAAAATATGGACATTGTAAATTTCTGATTACAAAGCATCAAATTAGCTGTAACCTTGAAAGAAACTCCATAGGTGTAGTTAAGTATGTACATAGAAAAATATTTTTGTGCAGACTGAAAGACTGGGAAAAAAGGGAAATATAAAGGAAACTGACATGATTCAATATTGAAGAAAATATCAAATCATCAATTTTTTGCATATTTCAAAAGACCCCATGAGATCCAAAACAGATTACAACAAATTGTTTATAGTGCTTCTAATGAATAAAGGGTGACGTGCTGTGGGGAGYTACCCACAGTAACAGTACAAATATAAATGAGATAGAAACTTATCTTTCCTGCCCCAGCACTGGAACAAGGATTCTGCCTCAGGAAAAGGAGGTCTTTGGAAATCAGTTCATGATGCACAGTGACACTTTGGCAAGGCCTGCTGACACAATGGGAAGAGCAGAGTGCTCATATATACAAATAGAACCCTCTACACACACCGTTTTACGTCATGGTTCTATAAATGCTTCACTCTGTTCCTCAGGATATATTATCTGGAGCATTATAAATTCAATAAAGTCAATTAATGTGAACTATTTCTAGGTACACTACCCTTAAAAATCATGGATTTAAGTCTAAGTAATGTCTACTTTTCCAGATCATGYTCTCTTTTGTATCAGAGATAAATAACAGATTCTGACGCAAAAGAGGGAGCTAGTATTCTATTTTAAATTCAACTCTAATTTTAAAAATATAACCTCCAGCAACTTTACTGTCACTACAATCAATCAAAGTGATAGCCTTGGAACTGCAAACCACTTCCTCAGTCACATCTGCTACTGCAATATTTATGATTTGCTTTCCTCATCACAGCAATTTAACTGGTACTGTTATTACAGAGACAAGAACAGTCTACTACCAGCTATCATAACTAATACTAGTATTTTCAAAATATTTTAATTGCTCTTGAATTATAAAACATATAAGCTAATTTTGAAGTATAAATACCACTAGAGTACATACACTCACGTACAYACACATACGTATGCTGACATGTGTACATTTTTTTTCTTATCAGCTAAAGGTCAGTGCTGTTTTTAAGCTAAAACTCCTTCATTCTCTTTTATTGAGGAGGAATATGTGCAGTGYTGTCTTCCTACTTTACAAGCTAGAACAGATGAGAAAGAAAGCAAAACTCTGCGTGATAAACATGACATACGCATTAATTCCACAGTACTACCCAGCAGTTAGAGCTGCCTTCCAGGAAGGACACAATTGCCTTCAAGCCCAGTGGTGAGAACCCTGAATGCTCCATGTCTGCTCCTTGAAGARGGTTTCAAAGCCTGAAGAGAGGGCACAAATGGGCCACAGGGACCCACATACATCTGGCCAGGAGGAAACACACAGGGCTGCTCCCAGGCTTCATGCTTGTGTACATGCCTGACAAGAGACGTAAACTGAAGCTATGACCAGAAGACATTTAGAGCTCAGAATCCATTTCTGGAATAAACACTTGAAAGCTCAGATCTCTTGCGCAATTATTTTGAGCCTAGTCATCTTATTTCCATCTAATTCTAATCTTGGATTTTTATTCTGGGAGGTATTGAAAAACACTTGAGGAACAACACAGTTGTTGGTCACAGCCAGGCAACTTCATGAGAGGAAAGCCCAGCTTATCAAACCTGATCTCCTTTTATGACAAGGTAACCAACCTTGGTATCAAGGGAAACTAGTTTATGTAATCTGTTAGGATTTCAATAAAGCTCTTGATACTGTCTCTTAGAGAATCATTCTGGACAAAATGTCCAGCACACATCAGAATAAAAACATCATAGGGTAGGTGAGCAACTGGCTCATGAGTCAGGCACAAAGGGTTATGGTGAATGGGGTGACATCAGACAGGGGACCTGTCACTAATGGGGTTCCACGGGGCTCCATCCTCGGCCCTGTCCTCTTCAACACCTTCATAAATGATGTAGCAGGATTGGGTGAGATACTGAGCAATTTTACAGGTGATGCAAGYTGGGAGGATCTCTTGACTCCCTCAAAAGCAGAGAAGCCCTGCAAGAGAGACCTTGACAAATAAGAGGGCTGGGTGATCATCAACCATATGAAGTTCAACAGGGGAAATGCTGGATTCTGTACCTGGAATGGGGTAAGCATGCATGTATGTACAKATTGGGAAATTTGATTCTGGAAAACAGTGTCATGGAAATGAGATCCTGGGAGCCCTGGCAGCCAGGTGGGACAACCYTGTCTTGGGGTGCATCAGGCACAGCATCACAGCCAGGCAAGGGAAGGGATTGTCCCACTCTGCTCTGCTCTGCACTGGGGCAGCCTCACCTCAAGTGCTGGGGGCAGTTTTGGGCACCACAGTGTAAGAAGGATATTAAGCTATTAGAGAGCATCCAAAGGAGGCTTACAAAGATGGTGAAGGGCCTTGAGGGGAAGCTGTGTGAGGAGTGGATGAGGACACTTGGTTTGTTCAGCCTGGAGACAAGGAGACTGAGGRGATATTTCATTGCAGTCTACAACTTCCTCATGAAGGGAAGGGGAGGGGYGGWCACTTCTTTAAGGTGACCAGCAAGAAGACCCAAGGGAATAACCTCCACTGTGTCAGAGGGGGTTTAGGTTGGRTATYAGGAGAAGGTTCTTCACCCAGGGCACTGRAACAGGATCCCCAGGGAAGTGGTCRCAGCACCAAAGTTGACAGAGTTCAAGAAGTGTTTGGACAGTACCCCTGGACACTGTCTGACTCTTTGGAATTGTGTTGTGGCCAGGAATTGGACTCAATGATCCTTGTGGTCACTTTCCACACAGCTTGTTCTGTGACTCTGTAATTATTTTATTGCTTGTATCTGTCTATCATTTATATGCAAGTCCCATAAAAAATTGCAGGAATCCCACACTATTCTTACAGCCATGATTTCTGGTGAGTGCAATTTGCATTATTTATAAGTCATTTGTGAACACTGGCAGTTTGCTGAATAAGGATTTCACTAGAGCTGCCCACTGCATCTTCCTGTTATGATTTAAACATACACAAGCAAACCAAAGGCTGATCTGTGGCTTAGGCTTCAATGGAATAATAAAACATTATTAATTCTTACTGTCATTGCAATTGTCAGACATCTCAGAAAGGACTCAAAGAATGAGGATTGCATCTCTCTTCTGATTGATTTCACCTTTATCAGACTTTTGTAAAATATTACCTTATGATCCTATACCTGGATTAAACACAGTTTCTAGTTATAAATTTTCACAGTTATAAGTTTTCTCAATATAATAGAGGCTACAGGCATATTTTTTCCTTTTCTATCTAATTTACTCTTMCTTCTTTGAAATTCCTTATAACTACAAAACAGCTTAACTGAAATCCAAAAGGGTCAGTAAAATGGCTTGGATCCATGCATAAATGTTTTGACTTTCAAAAATTTTGATTCCTATGCTTTAGCTCTTGCCTAACACAAGTAATGCTATTGTGTGAATTCAAACAAGAACCAGGATGTGTCTCCAAAACTGGAGTGCCATCCTGATTATGCTCTGTTCWCAGCAAAATCATCCAAGCAGACAAAAAGGCTTCCTGTCAGACTGGCTGCTGCACCTGAAGTTTTTAAACTTAAAAGCCTGAATTKAAGTAGGCTGCAACAGTTCCACCCTTCCTTCTGGAGCTAAGTATATTTAGGTACTGATGACAGTCCCTTTGAGAGCAGCCCCTGAAGTACAGTCTTTTTTAATTTACCAGAAATAGTATGATAAGCAGCATAATACATAAMTACTGCCCTGATATAATCATGCAATTATTAAAGTTGATCTGTATTATCTGCAAATACCCAGGCAAGAACCCTCTGACCCCAACTTCATATGCTCTTGCTTTTTTTCAATAGATGTTGAAAAGATGGCAGCTTTAAAAATCTCATTAGTGTGCTRTTGATGGGGCCAGAAGGAAGTTGTCTGTGACAGACTTGTCAGATCATTTCCCTTCCAAGACCTTGTTGAACAATGGGGAACAGCAGTCCACTTCTTTGAAACTATACAAACTATATAACTTTACAGATCAGCCTACTTTACTTTTATAAACTAGAGAATATGATCTAGCCCAGTCTTGGTTCATAAAAAATTATGAGCAATCATAAGCCAAAAACTATCTCCCAACCTTTTTCAAGTAGGGAATATTATGGCAGATCAAGGGAGATGATCCTCTCCCTCTAYTCTGCTCTCTTGACACCCACCTGAGTATTGTGTCCCACTCKGKGGTCCTCAGCACAGGAAGAATATGGACCTGCTGGAGTACATCCAGAGAAGGCAACAAAGATGGTCGGAGGCATGGAGCACTTGTCCCATGAAGACAGGCTGAGAGAGYTGGAGTTGTTCAGCCTGGAGAAGAGCAGGATCCAAGGAAACATTATAGAGCCTTCTAATATTTAAAGGGGCTCTAGAAAAATGTTGGAGAGGGAATTTTTACAAGGGCATGTAGTAAAAGGACATGGGCTAATGGTTTTCACTGAGAGTAGGTTTAGATAGGATGTCAGAAAGAAATTCTTTACCTGTGGGAGTGGTGAGGCACTGAAACAGGTGGTCCAGAGAAAGTGTGGACATCCCATCCCTAGAAGTGTTCAAGGCCAGGCTGGACGGGGCTCTGAGCAACCTGGTCTAATGCAAGTGGTCTCTGTCCACTGTCGGGGGGCTGGAGCTAGACGATCTTTACTAAGGCCCATTCTGACCCAAAACATTCTGTGATACTATGACATCACACTGCAAGGAAATCAAAGAAAAACAACTCATTTCTCCTCATTTTTGCTTCAGTGCTCCTCTGAAGTCTATTTGCCATAGGCTCATCATAAGCTTTTGTTCAACACATTTGACAGAATGCGTTCTATCACTGTTGTTATCTTTCAGTTTGTAGAAAATTATGCCCTAGGTATAAGAAAAGGGGGATTTTAAGCATAAATTCAGGAAAGAAAAATATCAGTTCTTATAGATAGAAACATTTWCTGATACTATCATTCAAATATCCAACCTTTAAACACTTTTATTATCAGAATTTCCACTGAACTAGCTGTCCTGCCCAAGACTGACAGTATTTTGTTCCCTTGATAGTTCACAATTATGTGAATCAATTATCCTTTATGAAAAGGGGGTTTGTTTACATATCTGCCCTTTTGCATGTGCTCAGTTTGATTACAATTTGCAAAGCATTTCAGCACTGGCTTGTTCATTATGATTTTTGCCGTTGTATCTAATAACTCTTATTTTTACTCATATGTTTCAAAGCAATGACACTTAAAAGAGAGGCTATTCTAATTTGTTTTAATTTTTTATTATTATTACTGGTTTAGTAATAGTAACCTGATAATAATTTCCTACATACTCTCAAAAAGTTTAAATTCACAGTTCTCGTATTTCTAGTACTTAGCTATTCAGTTCATCTTGAAGAAATGTCTCAGGAGCTCCATTCTGTTTACTAATGTCTTTCTCATGCTGCTACACATGGCATAAAAAAGCCAAAAAAAATGAAATGGAGCACTTAAGATGCAGGCTGAAAATAGAAAATAAATCACTAAAAACTTCAAGAATTTACTTTCTACTCTTACAAAAACCTCAAAGGGGGAAAAAAGATCAGTTTTATAAAAGATATTGGTTATATGTATTACACAAATATAGAAAATATATTAAAATAACCAGCATGCTGCTCAGGGAAAAAACCTAAAATTTACTTTCATTTCTATTTCCTGTTCATYACTTTTTCAGTTCTTACATTCAGTTGCTTTTCCTGAGAGTGCAAGTGTCCAACACCACTGCTGTCTTGGAAGACACTTTGACATGCTGTTCTGAGTATTGTCTTCTCTATCACAGCCCACTGAAAGAAGAAATTCTGATCATTTTGGTGGCTCCAGAATGAGAAATACAATTTTTTTGCATGCACAGGTAAAAGCAAAAAGTTTTTGTACTTCATCCTTGCTCTTTATTGTTTGCCATGTACACTTAAATGCTTACCCCTTGCAAGAAAAAAAACCAGAAATATGGAACAAGGAATATATATGACATTTTGCTTTTACTGTTCAACTTTTCTATTTGCAATATGTACAAAAGAAGAAATAAAGAATTMGTGAAATTGGAACCTTCTGTTCTGATAAGAAGAAACATGGCACTAGAGGATTTCTGAGCCTGCATCTTTCATCTCTTTTGTATCAATATTCACAGAAAATTTACTGCTCAAACAGTTGACACAATACAGACTTAAGGCTGAGACCAAAGATACCTTTCCCTCTTTCAGAGTTCACAGGGCACCTAACAAAACATGGGCACAGATTGTTCAGATCCACCTGAACATGGGCATAGATTGTTCAGGTGCTTCTATGGTAACAGAAACAACAGTTTCTACTGCAGTGCAATATGTACCAGCACACAATATGGGAAGCAGTTTAGAAAATTGCTATTCCAACTTGCCATTTACTTTTCTAAAGGAAACTTAAAACATATTGACTGATTTTTTATTAATCTTCATATAGTCATAATTTTTGTTTCTTTATCTATTAACTGTTAAAATGGAAAAACTAAACTTTCAGCTTTAGGCTATCCCATCTGATTTCCAACGCAGACATACACGTGCCTGAAAGAAAAAGAAGCCATTGTGTTATATTTGTCCATCTGCTTTCCCCCTGGGTTCAGAGTTCCCAAAACTAAACAGCATTCTCTTTCAGCAATATCTAAATGCAAATYAGTTTAATTTTGAGGTATATGTAAATTAGAAAATATGACAACTATTCTTAGGTTTTCAGACTTTAAAAAATTTTCTTCACTGTGAAGGCCTAGTTTCAATGTCCATTATAGAATATGCACTTTATASTGATGAAAGATGATTCCAGTTTTGGAAAATTTGTGATCAATCTGCCTTCCTCACTGTCCTACTTTCTGCCAAAACTTGCTGGCAGTAACATTTGGGATATTTTCTTTATTGTCCAGCATTAACCTATATAGTGAGTACACTGAACTCAAATCATACATCCTTCCATTGTGAGGTGCCTTTTTAGGCACCAGGTAAAAGCTTGCATATTCCAACAGCAGATCGAGACTCATTTGTGTACCAAGCATACAACTGTTCTCATTCCCACTTCATGTGTTTACATACCCAGTACCAGTGGCCATAAGAAGACACAGATGACTGAATGAGATGCCGATGAGTTGCAGCTTTTTACACAAATAAATATAAACATATCTTTTATTTGCTTTTTATGTCTGACAGATTAAAAACATATCAACATTTATTTCTGGTAAATAAATGAGTGAAATTAATAGATAAAAGCAATAAAAAAATAGGACAGACCATTAGGTCATCTGATAGGAAATCATACAATAAAATTATGGTTGTGGAAATTTGAAAACTATTATTACCTATCAATTCTTGACTGAAAAAAAGTGCAGAATGGAAGAATCAGTATCTAGCATATTATTTATTTCCCTTACAATCCAAAGGGATTTTCCTTTTTCTAGCTACAAAGTGTTTCTACATACTACTTTGCCACAGGAAAAAGAGACATAAACATCACAGAAATCTCAGCAATGAAACACCTACTTAACAAAATAAATCAYCAAATGTTTTTTGATGTCTAACAGCATTACACAACTATTACAGCCKACTCTTGAGTAGCCTGGATCCATCATATGGTGTCCAGTGAGGCCATATGATAGGATAGGAACAGAAATTARAGAGTTTAGCTAAACAAACATGTCATTGATTGATAATAGGGATAGGTGTTTTGATCAATTTATRAGAAGATGAAGAGTTTGAAGCATCATGAAAAGAAATATTTTTCTGCAATAAATCTCCAAGAGGCTTTCAGAACTGTGATTACCAGGGGGATTATTTCCTGTTGTTTCATACAATAGACTTTACAGGCAAATACTTGAAATTGTARGTACATGGAGCTGGACCAGAAGCCAAGGATGCCTTGGAAATAGTCCATATGAGGGTTTCAAAAATCCTTTCCCTGCTCCCATATCTACAAAATTAAACATTAAAAATTACCTGTTCAAAACAATACTTTCAGGAACAATGTACAACCATTGTCCCTATCTCAGCACTTCCTTTATCTACTATCATCTGTTTTTTCTGATGATTTTTTCTCCTTACTTTTTAAATAATTTTTCAGTTAGTTTCAACTTTATTCAGCTTCAAAGTAATTTTCTCATGTTGTTACAGWGTATATTTTATTACTCAGACATAGTACTATATACCATGTAAACTCTGTCTAGCTGTMCTTATTAAAGAAATATATAAGATATTRTATMATATCCCATTTTTCAATTCTCCATTTCTTTAACAACTTTTCTTTCAAAGTTGGATATACCAAGTATATACTTGGGAATAGCTCCCTCCAATAAAAGAGACCCAAGAACTACAGGAAGAAATGATTTCTTTAAAACTAATCCTGTGCTTTCATCCTTTTCCTGTATTTCTTAATAGCTATTGCAACAATAGAGTGGGGACACAGCTAAGCAAGTAGAATTATGCTGTAGTTCTTTACTTTCCTCTGTRTTTCTATCTCAGATCACTGTACAATCCCAGTTATTGATCTAGTTTTAGATTATTTCATTGCCTAGAAATGAAAAGGAAAGATAACAATAACTAAGCAAAGAGGGCATAAAACCAAAACTAAAAATCTAACACAAATGCTTCCATGCATATCAAAGTCTCATTTTAGATAGCCTGTCTGAAATCTAATTTCATTAATTTATTTGAGGTGTGAAAGTATTTTCTTATAATCCTCACCAATAGGATATGCTGCTCCTATTTTGGAAGTGGATTTTTCTTCCTTATTTTATGTCTGAGGCTTTGATGTATCAGCTTTTACCTATTTGACGTTATTTTGGTTGGCTCTGTGAAGTTAAATCAAAGCGATCTGCTAGCCATAATGAGCAGAAAACAAAGCAATATCATTAGGATATCTTCAGTCAGAATACTAGAACTCCTCAGGGGAAATAATTGGTGAATCAGTCAGTAAGAAATATCTTTCACCAGCCCATTACTCAAGGTTAGAAAAACCACTGAACTGTTAAGGACCTCAGCCTGGAGGAAAGCAGAGGGGAACATGCAGCAGGAAGAGTCACAGGAAGAGGGAAGTCTGGCTCTCAGTGCCAGTTAGACAGAGGCCATTGCAATGGTGTGACAATGAGCTAAGGTCATTTCTCAAGGCTTCAGATCTCAAGTGTTTCAATAGGTGAGCCCCAGGCTGTTTGCATCCTCTGTACTTTGTAGTGAATAAATAGTACATCTACTTAAAAGATGCTATTCCATGTCTCTATAATTACTCACATGCCCAGGTCTCCTGGAGGAAAGTGTCCTTTGACATTAACCATGTTGCACTCTGACAGTCAGAGGATTTCACACACATGAGAGAGTTCCATACTGAGACTGAAGGTTTGTGGGGATCCACACAGAAGGATGTGAATATATCAAGGACTGATACTTAGAGATAGTAACTTCTCCTAAAAAACCACAAAGAGTACTGTCTTGGGTTACAAGATGTAACCAAAAAAAAAAAAAAAGTATGTATTCTATTTACCATCTGTTGGAATCAGTTGGGGAGCTATTTTTTTTTTCTTTATCTCTTCTAATTCCAGGAAGAGGGGTGAAATGTTAATGGCCCAGCTATTAAAACCAGGTGGGACAGTGTTCTTTATCTCTTCCACTACCCATCCTCCCTCCAGGGATATATCTGCTGTTAATGGGCCATTTAAGGCTCACTGCATGACTGAAAGAATTACATCATCCCATTGTGAGATGCCCTACTCAGTGGGAGGAGCCAAGCATTCCCACCTGGATAAAAACCTGGGACTCACAACACCAGGTCAGCTGTTTTTTCCACTGGATTCCAGAGAGAGACTGGACCCATCTCATCACCACTGGACCCTTGGAAAGAAACTACACCCTTCTACAGGATCATCTCTGCCCCAACAAAACCATATCTGTCACTCCAGGAGGACTTAACTGGAGACTGCTGCCAGCACCCTGACCAACAGGGTGCCAGGTTGTATTCTAACTCTGTCAGTATTTTCTTTTTTTGCTATTATTTGTGTTTTGTACTACTACATTTTTTTATATTCCTAGTCAAGAACAGTTATTCCCATTCCCACATCTTTTTGCCTGAAAGCCCCTTAATTTCAAATTTATAATAATTTGGAGGGAGGAGGTTTACACTCTCCATTGCAAAGCGGGGCTCTGGCCTTTCCCTAGCAGACACCTGTCTTTCTAAACCAAGACAAGTACCAAGCCCTCTTTTACCACTAATCAGATTGAGGACAAGCAGGGTTATCAAGTCATCTATCTGGGTAAAAAGACTACCCTAGTAGGAGAAACCACAGGACAGAATCTAAAAGAGAGCTCACAGGTGCAATTTACCCATAAGGAGTCAAAAGAAAAACGGATGTGAAGAAATAATTACTTCATATTAAATATTTTGATATAACAGAAATGAAACAAAAAGGTAAAACAATTTATTTTAACACATTCCTGTCAAAAATGGTGTTAGAAGTGATGCAGTCCCACAAGATGGTTCAGTTTTCTTTAGAAAAATGCTGTTTTTTCAGAACTGCTCAGTGTGATACTTTTCACCCAAGATTTACAGCTGTGGCAGCTACTGCCTCTTGACATTAATATCGTTCCTCCATAACATCTGTCAAACTCAAGAAGTTTTGCTACAACAGTATCATCACTAAATATCATCACTACTGTCTTGTTTTACAAATGGAACAAAGAGAGACATAGATGGGGACAAAGGACATCATTCTTGTACCAGGGTGCTTCATCAATGGAAACAGAAATGGAAACAATATTTGTGTCATACCCAGAGGACTAGGCCATGGAGGGACAGTCACAGTCGCCTTGTGGGCAGCCACTGTTTACCCTGCATGCACCTACATGCTATTGTGGTTCCAGCTCACCTGGGACCTCCAGGCCTCTGGCCACCACTCTTGCTCCTCCCTCATTCCTTAAGTGAAACTACCAATACAAACCATTAGTAAGGTTTTCTTTAGAAAGGAAACAACCTGTACTCACTATCAAGGCAAGAAAGAAGACATCCTTGCCAATTACAGTAAAGGTCATCTAGAGCCATGTATCATTCCTCTTAGTTATGTAAATCAAGCACAGCAGAGGAAGTATTACTGGGATACATGAAACACAGTATCTCCTGCTCACCATCTCTCCCCATCCATCCAACACTACAGCACCCCAAAGGGCAAAGGTCCCATTTGCACTTGAGTAATTCATGAAAATGTTGGTACTCAGAGGCAGGGACTACACTAAATCTAGGACCATGTAAAATTTCTAATAATTTAACTGTGTGGAAAACCATACAGCAGACCCAGGTGACATCTGCTGCCAGTATCCACTAACATAAAGAACAGGCACCACAAGTTTATTTCCATACTTATTTTCTGTCAGAAAACTCTCAAAATTCCTCAATTTTCAAAAATAGTTTATTTTTGGATGTCTCAGCTTTCCAAACTGAAATCCTACGACAGACATAATATATCTCTGTGCATATTCCATATTTTTTTTATTTAAACTAAGACATGATATGCACTTACATGGTGCACTGAGCTRTGCAACTCCAAATTCAACAAATCAATACAGTTACTTATAATATTGTTAGCTATCATTTTGATGATAGAGTCTTAAGTGACTATTAAAAGGGAGATTTCACTTTTTTATATTAATTATTTTGGTGAAATTTCTGCTAAGGTTTAAGAAACTCCTCTGTCTATTTCACAAATTTTATGTGTCCTAGCCAAGCTAGATCAGGATACTCCTATTAGCAACTCCAGATTTGGTTTCATCATTATGACATCTCAAGATCTGTAAATTAATATTCTAGCATATCACTTAGTAAGAAAATAAGCTCAAGTTCAAACCATATCAGAAGTTTAAAAATATAAAACTATCATATTAAAGGCTGGGAGTTATATTAAAATCGAGAACATGTCACAAATTATTCTGTAACATTCGGTTTTACAATTTAATTTCTCAATGAGAAAAGGCTGAAATGCTATAAGCAGAGAAAGCATGAAGTACCAGACACAGCAGAGTGAAAACTGTGTGTGAAACAGCAAACAGTGATCCTTCAGATAGCACGGGACAAATGTGTAGAAATGTCAAATGATACCCTGGGGATTAATACTCTCTACAAGTAAACATTAAAAAAAAACATGGGTAAGGYAGACAAGCTAAAAATCAGACACTAGAAATATTTAAGCACTCTTTTCATCTTTTGGATAATAATCTTATCTGACAGACTTATAATCTCATTTTTCTTCTTGTTGTTTATGCATACGTAAATAAAATCTGCCACGGTATTAATCTTCAGTGAAGACTCAGAATCATTGTATTTTTGGATGGTGTCATTAGCACTGGTCTCATTCGTGTCAAGAAATGTTTTTGTTGCTATGGAATATAACGCATTAATCAGATATTCCTTTCCCAATTACACTGTGTGAGATTTGGTCAGTGCTACAATAATTCACAAAAGAACTTGGAAAAAACCCAACAGAAAGCAATTAAAAATTAAGAACAATACAGCATTTCTCAAATTGTAGTTTATATATAACTTAATAAACTGGCTGTTTTATTTTAAAAGGCCTTTCTAGAAGGGCTTGATGCCACCTACAGCAAGGCAGGTGATGCCAGTTCAGTCAGCTTGCCACTGATTGCTTCTCCTTTGCCAGAATCTGCTATGGGCAGTGCAAAAAAATACACAAAAGCTGACCTTTTCCTCAGGGGTACTGAAATGTCACCCATCAGATCTAGGTATCCAAAAAGAAATTTAGCTTCTTGAAGCATAGTTTTGACAGATGCCTCCCAAACTGAAGCTGAGGTCTGAAAGCCCTTCTTTCATGCATGTCACCAATGCCAAGCATGCACTCATAGCAGAGATAAGACACTGCCGGTTTTCCTTATATAAATTGGAGAAAGGATCAAAATCCAGGTCTTTCTGTCTCTAGAATATGGGACGATCACTAGGCTTCAGCATCAMGTTCCCTATCTCTGAAAAATATTATTTGTTGCAAAAGGTTTTKTCCAGGATAGTTCAACTTTTCTGGGTTAGATTATTCTCCTGACAATGTGAGGCTTACCTCATTCAGGGAAGGTACTGGATATTCATCTTCCACATCTTGTGGCAATTGTGGGGCTAAAAGTAAAAACTGAGCTTTGGTCAGCTATTTGAAAGATCAGTAGAGGTCTCCATTTTCAACCCTGACTATCATGTCTGAGAACAAAAGCAAGATCTTGGGCCCTTTAGGATAGTCAGTCTGTCTCACTGGCTACTCATAATTGCTACCCATACTGGTTCTAACTCACCCAGGTCCTGCTCTGAGGAGCCTCAGAATCTSCCTGTGTGGGTGGATGGACTTGAGCTTTGCCTGCACCCTGGGCTCCTCAGACATTGCTCAAGCCAGGAAAGAAGCTTTAGTTCAGTGCTGTGGTGCGTTCACATTACTAAGGCTGGACCAGGACCCAGATCAATCACTAAAAGGTTTCAGCAGAGCCAAATCAAAGATTGTGTGTCCTTTCTTCATCTCTTACCAYTGTGTGCAAGTTCAAGGCACAACCAGCCCATTTAGTGGTGGGCAGCACTATGCCATAATCCATTAGAGGATGGTACCTTTCCATTTAATTAAAGTAATGGAGAGATGTATTGCAGTCAGGCTTACTAATCAGTCACTGTAAAAATATCTTGGCCAAAGTCCTGTTGCTTAACAACCGTAATAGCCTTGCTTTCTACATAGCTTCTGTGATAATTTACAAAACAAATCTAATAACTTTAACCAAGGAAAAAGCAATACTTCACTGAAAGTAGTAACTAAATAGTTACCATGTCTTCCATTTCATAAATGAAATATTTTCTTTTTATCCACCATCTTCCCAAGGAAGCAAGGTTTCYATCTCATCCCTATGCATATGCACAAACAAGTGGGAATATTCACCTTTTGTCTGTTGGTTCCTCCCTAAATTCTTTCAAACCTGTAGGAAATCTTAACCACACTGGGAAAATAAAAGGAGACTGAGCAGGTATTGCAATTTTACAATCAGCAACACAGTGGAGGAGAATGAGTCTTGGGGGGGATGAAATTACTTTCCCTTACACATCACATCTGTACAGGGGAAACATTATGAGTGTCCCAAACACAAGGACAGCTTTGATCAGCTGTAACAGACTGCTAAAAACCTGACTACAAGACACACATCTGTCCATCTACACCCCTTTATCCCACTGCTGATGGAGGCAGACACAAAGACAGGATGGATATGAGTGGCTTTTCTCTCTTCCTGCCCCTAGTAGGAATGCTGTGCCACCAGCAYAGTACCTGTGATCCCTGAGCTGAAGAGGACTAAGGGAAGATTCTGCTGTCTGGTGTCTGAAGAAGTTTTCTCAGTCTGGACATAGCATTGAGCTGATGCTGGTGAAAGTGGGGTCTTAAAAGATCTCAGATCTACTTTCTCATAGGGGGCAGAAAGAGCAGGAGATAGGACAGATAAAGTCTTTGATGTCCATCTCTTGTAGCAAGCCCACAGAAAAGCAGGTTTCTAATGTACTATCTACTTCAACAGTTAAGAAAATGCAGGTTTCTGAAAACATAACTGGATACAGTACTCATATACCATATACCAGAATAAATACTCATCTTCTTCAGCAAAAAATCCAACAGTAAACAATTTCTTAAAACATACATATTCTTTCTTGAAAACATATTTTAAGGAATGTGAGGAATATAAAGCTTTCCTTTCACCACTTAATAGAAATTGAAAAGATGCTGAAGGGTGAAGCCTACATGCCATAATTGCACAGACTACMATTTTTATGATTTTACACTTTCCAGTCACAAACCATCTTCAAGGAGAAATGCTACTGTTCACTGTAATGAACTTTAGGAACATAATTACTGTTRGAGTAAAAAACGTTTTTTTAATATGAAAGCTTACATTTTAAAAAATAATATTAAAATTTGTTGAATCAGAGTATAAAACATAAGAACAGGAATCTGAAAAGTTATTAAAAGGACTAAACAGTAATATTTTCTTCCTGACAGAGCTGATCATTTCAAGCACTGTCTCTGTGGTTGGAAATAGGTAATTACAGTAGTAATAGAGAAAATTATGAATGGTACTGCCTTTTCACAGAATATTCACAACTCCTTAAAATGGAATATAAAACATCCACAGTAATAAATGAGAAATAATTGCTGTTTCAATATTAATCACCAATGTTGTAAACAGTAACTTATAGCACATAAATGAAAAAGAGTCATTGGGAAGGTCAGTTATGGACAAATACTAGATTATCCTTAATTTTTAAAATCCTAARATATCAAAGATACTTCACACTCCCMTCTGCATTCTGCAGCTTGACCATTCTGGCCAGTTCTTCCAGCAGGACATTTACTTCTGTCATTTCATCTGTTAGATCCAATGTCCTCCATGTTCTTAAGGAAATTCTTTACCTTCAGTTGGTTGATATATATCATCATCCCACTTGCACAAATTTTTCTCAGAAATTTGTGGGGTTGTTCATGGTTTTAACATGAAAACCAAACTKGGCAAGACAGAGCTTGACCATTCCMTTACTCCTTTTCTACCTGTCTAATCCTTTTCTCTGCACATTCTACATCACTGGCTCCTGTGCAATATTATTTTTTAATAAAACTTATTCAGGGTCACATCCAAMTCTGACTGCATCTTAATAATATTCTGGACATTTTCCTCTTTGGCTGCTGTTCAAAGATAAATGTCATCAGTGGGTTTAGCTTATTAGGTAAAGGCCTGAGCTGCATAGTCTAGCAGGAAGTTCTGCACAGTTTGGTCCAGGAAGRCAGTGGCTCTATGTATTAAAGGATTAGTTAATTTTTCTTATCTTACACTCCAGGAAGAATCTCTAAATAACTCCTTCTCAGCAGCTATTTAMTACTCCTCCAAGACATGTAAACATGTTTCTTTCACTTTCTATGTGCTAAAAGGTAGCTTGGCTTATTAGAGATGACATCAGATATTTCAGTTTAGCTGAGATTTGCTGGATGTAAAAGAGGAGGTTCTGACCCTCTCCTTTCACCCTCCTYCTATACTCTAATTTCTAGATCAGTCTCAGGAAAATGGTAGACTCTATCCTGGTAGTTAAAACGGGAAATTTAATACTTTGTGATTTACCATGCAACTAGCACAAGAGAAGCAGGGAAATCTGGTCCTGGAAGGGRGACAGGAAGAGAAGATAGCAAGGAAAAAAAGACTGAAAATTCTCTTGAACTGTTAATTCAGCCTGTGCCTTAAGTTATGTTGTGCAACTTCATCCTAACATATTGAAATATACTTCACTTGGACCATATTGAATGAAGCACAGTGGGCAATTGCTGCTCTTTTCCCAGAAATTCTGAATTAATCTGTCTTGGCTTTCATACCATTCCATTTAGAAAGGCAGTAGAAAAGACTGCAAATTGGCATGAACTCACAATCTGATCAACTTAAAGGTCCCTTATGTCAGAAAAAACCAAAATGCGAGCAAAAGACACAAAGGCTTCACAAACATGTAACTTTTTCCTTCCATTTCAGTTTCAATTTTCAAAAAATTATGCTTGCAGTGATCAAGGCAATGTGTATTTAAATATATGGCTGTATTTTCGTATTTTAAATCAAATGAAGTAAACTTCGAAATAGCAGAATCTTTTATGATCCCTCAAACAACAAGAAAATACCCCAAAATCCAATAAATTCCCCAGTTACACTATTGCTGTTCTGACTGATTTTCAGAACAATAAATGTTTAACAGGAATTTATTTCTGTTTGTAAATAATACTTTGTTGGAATGATTGCACAGTAAAAYGCACAAGCAGCAAAGAATTATGAATTAAACAATGCATTTTATCTCCATGGCCTGAGGAGAGCATGTTTTCAGTTTGAAAATTCTATTTTTCCTGTAACGTGGGCATTACACATATCAGCATTGCATATACAATGGATGGATGGAACCACAGCTAAAAAGCAGAATAATGAATGACAGAGAAAAGACTTAGAGACTCTTATGCACTGAAACAYGTGAACCGAATGCCATAAAATATGAATATCAAGGAATAACTARTGTCCTTTAATTAAACCTGCTGCTGCTACAAGGAATGTACAGTTTACTTTCCATGGGCTGCTTAGACGCGAGAATAGAACAAGCTTGTTTGTAAGTCAAAACTTGACTTAAAAGGGTGATAGAGTGGGTTAAAATTTCAGCAATRTATTGCTTCAGTTGAAGTCCGTGTTAAACTTTAGTTGAATTTCAGAAGAGAGGCTACCTGTTGCCATGACAACAGCTGAAGCAAGAGACATTGACAAAAGAGAATTCTACATTCCACATAAAAGATGAGTTATGTGTTAGCACAGACAAAAGAGTAGTAAATGGCCTCTGTCTTCTGAACTTCATGAATACAAACACCTCAGAACCAGACTARAAAGGATAGTTTTTCTGCTCAGTATAGAGAACAATATATTATGACAAATCTTTGACATTGCAGATCTCTGTTCTCGAATAGCTCACCCCTCACATTGGATCCATAAACACCATCTGTGTACACTGAAGAAACATTTCCAGAAATAGATGAGTCATATACCATTATCTCTTGTCAGAACACAGCAGATAGATTTGTAGCAAATGATAAACAAAACAACAAGCTAATGTCCTAGAATCTATCCCAAGACTTATAAATTAATTGCTTACATAGCATGGATAAAAAACATTGCAAGTTTATTTTCATGCTGATGACCAACTGATCTAGGTTGTTTTTTTTTTTTACTCACTGCTTGCTTATTACTCTACCACTAACCATGCCTAAATTGACAACTCTCAGCATACACCCTTCTGGGATTTTACTCAAAGCCTCATAGTTTGAACATATACTAGAAGACCTGAAAGATAGTACTGATATATTATCTACCATGGCTTTCAAACTGAACAAAAGGGACAAGGAACATCCACTAAAGCATACCAAATCAGACTTTTTCACTAGCATAGGTCAAGAGGTTTCAGGATCCAGTGAACATGAGTGACTTGCACCAGGGCATATGGCTCTTGCAGCTGATAGTGCCTTCTATGATAAAATCACAGATAGAAACAAGCATGGGCAAAGCCATGCACCTGTGCATACAAAACAAACATTCTTCAAAGGACCTTACAAAAGCACAAACAAGAAAGAYAAAAGGTAGCAAGACAAGGAGACCCAGAGGAGTAATTTGCCTGGCTGGACCCATCAKTCCTTAAACAGGTCAATTACTTCCTAGCCTCTAAGGGAACCATCAAATGCTCAAAGGAACTTTTTTCATGGTAGCAACCACGAGCCTTCTGTTTGGTCTAGCTCTGTCTGGGCTAAAGCATAGATAACTCCTACTTTCACATTGAATTTGTGGAGCTGAGGTCAGTTGAAATCTGAGCTTGATATATATATATATATATATTGTTTTACTTTTTTTTAATTGTTTACTTTGCCTGAGAATAATTTTTCTAATTAATATATCTACGAATAACTGTCAGGCAAGGAATTATTTATCTTGAATAAAATGCTGTTTTCCATGAGTTTCCATGAATTTCCAAAATTCAGTGGATATATAAGGCTATGCTACCCATATTTAAAGTATACTTTCCAAAGGGCTGCTTCTATATCAAAATATAGTAGCATACATACAGTAGCAATATGAAGACAMTAATTAGAATCTTGGAGGCTCACAGTTATGCAAGATATTGGGAAAAAAGATGTACAAAGTATAATATTTTCTGCAGTATGAGGAAAGGAAAGGGAAGGTGCAGGGGAAAAAATAAATACAGTCAATCAGGTGGCAAAAAGAGACGATCCCTGAGTCTTTGTGGGAATAAATGCCTATGGATGTGAGTAAAATCTGCAAAAGCAGCAGTCCTTCACATGAAAGATTCAACTCTGACCTCCAAGGACAAGGTCCTACTTTCCAGTATAAAGGTTCTTCTAGGATGAGTAAAAGTGGGGAGAGAACTGTGATTCCATCTGCAATGTTACCAGAATTGACTTGGAACCAGAGAGGTTCAACTTTGTGATCTGAAGAAAAGTCAGAGAAAGACAATTGAACTTGACAAGAAGAAGCACAGGCAATTGTGATGGCAAGAACTAAGTGTTCAGCAGAAGTAAAACAAATTTAGAGATGGTTTGAACAGCACATAAGTGCAGAAGATAGTTATCTGGAATACAAGTCAGACTTGAGTGAAGGAGAGAGGCTTCACACGTTGCCTGTTCTGGAATAAGGCATAACAGGGTCAAGAGGAAAATAAGGGATTTCATTTTATAAAGGTAAAGTTTTATAAATACTTTTATATAAGTTCATAAAATATGAGGAAATAGTATTACCTGATAAACTAGGAGCAGAACTAAATATATGATTCAAGAGTGAAAATATGTTCCTCTACTGTTACCAAAAAAGACAAGGCAATCACAAGCTACTTTTAAAGAACAGAATTCAGYATTCAAGTCAAAGACTGCCCTCAACAAATGGAAAAGTTTATCTTTATCAAATATAAAGTATTACATTCAGAAAGTACAATGTCAGAGTGAGAAACAGTGTTCTGACTCGGTAACTTTACAATATAAGGTCTTAATAATGCAATCTCTCTCGCTCTGTGCATAATTACATCTTTCATTGGTTTGTATGATGTTGAGCTCTTAGACCCTGCTTTTACTTTTTTTAGCTTTGATCTCAAAACATTATTTTCTGTGCTTCAATTTGATTTTTGTCATTTTTATTACCAGTCTACCCAAAGAGAACATTCACATTGTTCTGACCAACCACTTAAAAGGAAAYCCATTAGTGGGATGTTGAATTCATACTTTYTGTTCTGGTGGAAAGAAGAGTTCTTAAATATCACCCTTATATTTTAGTTTTATCCTGTAGCAATAACAACACTTCTACTTTTCAAAGTTCAACAAGCAAAAACGGTGGAAAAAAGTTTTCAGATTATAAGACATGGTTTTCTTGATACAGAATATTGAAAGAATCTCWTTTTTTTCTGTCAGATAATCACTTAACACTCTAAAGTCTTTCTCTGTCCTCCCCCATTATTCTTCATCTACCTATCTTTTTATCACTTGAAAGACAGACTCCTGAAAGACTGTGAAATATATAACACCATTAGAAGCTGTTATACAGTACCACATATTATTGTTGTTTTTTGGTACCTCTAACATTTGTGGAAATAATCATGAATCTCTTCCTACCCTCTAGACTCAAACATGTCATCTTGGCAGAGACTGCTGTAATCCCTTAGGCTGTCTAAGGGCCATGTCAAAGTGTTTTAACAAAAAAAAAAAAAAAAAAAA